>CM038796.1:147580732-148173153 GCA_021764765.1 Vicia sativa
TAAAAAAAGTACAAGATAAACCCATCACCGGTATAACAAAAATATCACGGATATTTTTCACTTTTTTGAACTATGGCATCAATGTGGAAATAGAAAATTATAAAGAATGATTTTAAATTTGAATTTTTTGTGTGAAATAAAATGATGAGTAACCCTTAAAAATGAAAATGATCCGTAATCAACAACTAGACGGACAATTGTAGATTTCAAATCATCGGTAGAAGTATAGAGTTCCTTTATTCTTGAAATAGTATCATTGACAGAAGTATAGAATTCAAATTGGCATTTGAGATTAGAATTTGTTACGATTGAATTGTACAATTGAAATACTTGAAATGCATGGGAAAAAAATGAGGGCTGTGGGAAGGTGGAATTTAAAGTAACATTATTTTTGCTTATATAAAAATCATAAATAAAATAAATAAATAATGGTTATTGTCTGAAGAACATAACATGGTTATTGACTTATTGTCATCCACGTCTCTAATATTTTGCAAACCACACCACTAAATGTCTAAAAGAACACTTGTTTTTGCTTTAGCATTTTAAAAGATTTATTTTTCAAAACTTGATAAAATAGGTTGGCATTTTATATTTTGTTTTCTTTACAATAGGTGAAGTGCTGGGGGATTTTAGTTGGATTTTAAAAACGTGGGTGTGAGTTTAAACTACAATCGCACAAAGCAAAATAATTCATACAATCAAAAGAAACAAGCTTGGCCCAATGATACAAAAACTTTGCAAAAGAATATGGGAGAATTTTTCTGCCACCTCACACTTTAACTTGACACTCCCTTAAATAATGTGCTTTTATTATATTAATTTGTCAAATAAAAACTCATTCCACTATTTTATTATAATATTCTGAATTTTTTAAAATTCCGCACTCATACTAGATATTTCATTTAAACTATCGAATTTATGACTAGTAAGTTTTAGTTATTTATCAAAAAAATAAATTGAAAAGACATTTATTTTTATTAGCATTTTAGAAATATCCCGATAAAAACTCATGTTTTTATAGCATTTTAATCAAATATTTCAAAAATCTCAAAAAAAATACTTATTTTCTATCAAATATCTTGAAAAAATCGATTAAAATGCATTTTTTCAATAAGATATTTTGAAAAAAATCAATAAAAATGTATGCAAAGATCTAGATATTTTGGGGGAAATGGTAAATATGCATGCAGTTATACCAGTTAATTTGAAAGAAAAAAATAGTAGTGGAAAATGTTACATAGATTAATCGGATATTTAAAAAAAAATCGTTAAAATCAAATCTTATTTTTGGAATTTAAAAAACTATTAGTTCACAATTCATCGTTTTTTGTAATTGTAGTCAAGACTAAAGGATCAGACATAACAATTGCTTTTGTATCGCATGATAGAGTTGCAGCGAGGACTCGTGTGAGGGCAAATGACGTCGAGGACTTGCATATTTGGGTGAGAATAATAATCTTGATTGGTTCTCACATGAGGCGGATGGTGGAAAAAAATTGAGAAGCCTATAATATTCGACGAAGAGGATCTTGAGTTGTTGGGTGTGTCGCATGCTCCAAAATACAACAGAGTCGCAACTGAACTTTATTCATTCCAAAGGAAATGGAAAATATAAAACCTATGAAAGAAAACAAAAATGGTTGTGTTTACAGTGATTTCTGGTAAACAACCGCTAGTCCTCCAAACTATCAAATAATCTTAATGACTGTTATTTAATCCCTTTGGTAACTTGCAGGATCGACTAGATTGATCCTATGGGGTATTGGTCGTTGGGATAAATCTAATAACAAAACTGGTATTCATTGTTAGGACTTGTATTTAGAGTGTTTTATAGATGTTTAATTCACTTCGATTACCATACTAAAGGATCTAAATGACATGATCAAGTAAAGAAACATGAAACCAAATTAAATGAATAAAGGTTCGATTGCAAAGAAATGTTTAAATGCAGAAATACGTAAATGACTTTGAATGTAAAGATTTTAATGTAAAAGCATGAACATAAAAGCATGAAATGTAAAAGAGTTTCTGAAATGTAAAGGATTTCGAATAGAGAAGAAAACGTTTAAATGCAAGAAATAGTTAAATGACTTTGAATGTAAAAGTATTTAAAAGACATTGATGCGAAAATGGAAGATAAACTGGAAAAGATAAAGAGTTTTACTGAATTATAAATGTTTGGTGTTATCATACGTACATTGTTCGAGCATTCGTTTCCCTAGCCATGTGGTATTTTGAATGTTTACTGAATTTTGTACAATAGATATGACACACGAAATCCTAACACTAAGACTTCTATTTATACTACTTCGACCATAACGGTCTGACTTATAAGATTCTGCCACGTTCAGAACATGCAGAACACTGCTCTTCTCTAGCTTCCACGCGTCTTCGAACGCTCCAGCGCATATATATTTGAATTCCACTTATCCCGCTCGCGTTTGAATTTCAAATGCCTTGACTATCTTCGCTTCGAACTCATTTCACAGACACAGTCTCGTTACCACTTTGAGGCTTCTTTTAAATATATCTTCACAACTGTCACTCGAAGCTCCGAACTTTGACATGTCCATTCGAAGAACCATTTCTTCCATTCCGAACTGTGACATTCACTTTATTCCAACGAATACTAATCTGGTTTCATTTCGAACTTAATTACTCCACTTCGAACCACATATATCAAAATCTTCAGCCAACAGGTTGTCACAACCAAGAGCGGGACGAGAGTCAGTTATGCAAGGGGACGGTATTAACATCTCTCACATCTGTTGTACTCAATGGGATCCATTTAGTTAGTTTCGTGAAAGAAGTTAGCTTATGTTATTCGGGATCTTCTACTTATTATGCGAAAGAGAAAAAAAAGAAATGTTTTTGGGTTTTTTTAATTATTGTGCCTAAAAAGATTTCAAAATCATGCTTTTATGTATCTCCATGTGCGATGGAGAACTCAAGGCTACGCAGTTCTGGGTAGAAAATATTTGTGGGTTGGTCGATTTTAGTGAAAGATTCTCATGTCACATTCGAACGGAAAACATTATTGCCCAAAACATGGATAATTGAACATTTGCGTCACTTCAAGAATGGACGATATAATCCGAATCAACACATATTTATGTTCTCATCACCTTCGAGTGGAAAATGTTTGATATTCTCATGTGGAAGTATTGTTTGCATCGTTGTGAAATGGATGAACCATCTTTCATTTTATGGAAATGTTTGACATCCTGCAAAGGAGGAAAAGAAAGTTTGATAACTTGAAATTAATTTTATGTGGATTCGAGTAACCATTTGCGTAAGGCGTGCACCAAACGCCCGTTTACTTAAGGTTTCCAAAAAGATGTGCATCCAATTGTCCTTTTTCGTCCATGTTTATGAAAAATATCTTTGCAGAATATTAGTAAACGTTTGAACAAAGTTTGCACCAAGCCCTCATTTACTCGGGTTTCACATGGATATGCATCCAATTGTTCGTTTATTCCAAGTTTAATTAAAGTGTTTTAGGTGGGAAGACTAATAGTCATTTTGAACAAGGTGTGCACTAAGCACACGACTATTAAGGTTTCAAAAGGATATGTGCATCCTTCGGTCCATTATCTTTCGATTTTATTGTGAAAAAAATTTGAAAGCGTTAAAATAACTTGATGTTCACTACTATAAAACGCGGATACGACAACACCCAAGTAACCACGCTTCTTCCAATCCCCATGGTGACATCTAAAAAATCATGTGTTAAATTGTTTAATAAAAAATTATTAGTATATAATAACAGTTAATATCCTAACCGTGGTGATACAATCAAGCTTTTATGGGTTTGAACCTCACTTCCCTCAAATATATTATTCATTTAACGTTAAGGCGCGCCTTTTCTATTTTATTTATTTTTAAATATAAAATAAAGGGTTATGACTTCGGTTTTCTTGTCCAACCGTTGTGACACATTTACATGTATCACCATGGTTGGTAATGTAAATCGTTGTGACACATTTATATATAAGCGAATTAAATCTTGCTCTTTTGACAGCAATGTCATATCCTTCACAGTAAAACCCTAGAATTCATTTTTTCTCTTCTTCTTTGTCGTTAGCATTCATATTCTATAATATAGTCATCAATCTTGTTCTTCTTACACAAAGGTATTCTTCTTTTTTCCGTATTCTCTCGTTTTCGTGTACGTTGTTGTTATGCTTCACTTGGTTTTCCTATGAATTTCCTCTTGTTAAATAGTTTATGGCTCTTTTATTGTTGTATCTTGTTCTATGTTGTTGTTTCATATGTAGTGTCGTTGACAAATAAGTTTGCGGTTTCACATGTGTATAATTTTCATGGTGTTTGTAGGACTAAAGAAAAGTAAATGAAGAAATAACAACAACATCAAACTTCATCTAGTTTGAGATACAATGGAAATAAACATAAGAAGTATGAAGCTATTGTGTAAATTTTATCCACCTTATATTTCTTTTTCATTTCTTCAAAAACTAGATGAACCTCATATGATGATGGTGATAGAAAGCTTATAGTATGAGTTTATAAGGTACATATGGTTTGTGTAGAAATGGAAAAAAAATACAATACGTATGAAGCCATTGTGGAAACTTCACCCACCTTGTACTTCTTTTTCATTGCTTCAAAAACTTGATGAACTTCATAGTTCCACGATTATTTTTATAAAAGGTGTGTTCCATAAACAACTTAACATATATCAATCAATGTTTTCCTAATTATATGTGTCCCATTCTGCACATTTTATGTTCCTTAACACATAATATATGGTTCAATGGTCAGATTTCTTCAATATATCAATATCTATAATTCTACTTTACCTCCTCGTCGTCGCTTATTATCGTGATTGTTAAGATTATGATTGTTATGATGATAAGTCATCATAATAATCACGATGATAAGCAACGATGATGAGGTAAACAATAATAAAAGATATAAATGCATCGAAGGAATCTGACCATTGAACCATATATGTGTTAAAGAACATAAAATGTGCACGATGAGACGCATGTAATTTGGAATACAATGGTGTGTTTAAGTTGGTTTTCAAGAATAGTTTAATTTTCAGATTATATAATTCTTTATCAATTTTAATGGTTGTATTTTTTTAAGAGGTGTATGGTAAAACAAGCAATATACATTGGTATATAACAAACTATAAGTGCATTCCACAACAATTTTCTATATTAACCTTGAACTAAGGTAATTTATTTGTGATGGATTTTGAACCTAGTACAGTGTATATCACAATAGTTGTTAAGCATAACCGTTGTGATATCCCGCGCATTTTCTTGTATACTACAACGGTTTCAGGACTGTGATTGTTAGTAACGTATTTACAATAATATTCTACACAACAGTGTCTGGACCAGCGTGATTTTATGTATGTTCCAACTGTTGTTAAATGGATTTTTTATAGTAGTGGTTAGATCAAGTGCTTAACGAATTATGAAAAAAATTGAATGAATAGAGAAAAACACTCGATGTTGGATCAAGCATTTGCATTGCGTTCGATTGAGTTTATTCAAAAAATAGTTTGACGTTGGATCAAACATTTTATTTTGAAAGAAATTAATTTTAAGAGGTCAAATTACTTAATTAAATCAAATGAATTAACAAGAAAATAACAATTATGTAGCAAAATTAATTGATTAAAAATTGATCAAATCGATTAATGGTAGCTTCTAGAGTGAGGGTCCAAATAAATCCCTCACTAATTAATGTACCATTATTATTTACCGTTGGATTAAATAATTGTATCTTGGAAATCAAACATTCACAATCATTTTGACTGTGTGATTGCGTCAAAAACTTGACAGCAAAGAATCATTTTGCGGCACGGACTGGGTTTGACTGCAGTAAAAAATCTCTTGCATTCACGCTGTCACTCATTTGTAGCCTTCTGATCAAAATCAAATGGTTGCGATTTAAGAAAAATATTTTTAAATTTGTTTAATAACATTAAATATATTTGTTTTAAACTGTCCGATTAAAATCAAACAGTCACAATTATTTTGACTGCGCGATTACGTCAAAAAGTTGACAACAGGGAATACTTTGCGGCACACACAATAAATTTTTCCTTTTTTTTTCTCAAAACCGCACGACGGCAACGCCCCTTATCGCCACCGGAGCGTGGCTCTTCAGGTGTTTTACCATGTCGTTATTTTTTTCTCATATCTCACCATTTTCTATTTTAGACGCATCTCACTAGGTTAAAAAATATGCAATTGAAATCACAAATACAGATTTTAAGAACTAAAATAGTCAAAATTGTTATGATTGAATCTATCTCTTGAATACGATGTTCTCCAATAAACTATTAACTTGAATTGAATTGATAATTTTCTATAAGAATGATTTCTTAAATTCATGTAACAACAATTCATCATTTCTCTCTTTTAAATCTTCATCATCGCCCAACAGAAAGTTTATCACTCTATAGCTTTTTCTTTTATTGGATTAGAGGTAAAAGAATCAATGAGAAAGTTGGGAGAGGAAATGTTTCACCAAAATTTTCCTAAATTCAATTCAATTTGTTCAAAGATTATACTTAATCAAATATTTAAAGCATAAATTTATATATATATTTTTCTGGAGAATTTTGATCCAAACAGTTTCCTTAAAAAAATAAGATGGAAGATAATAAAAAGAAGAAGAAAAAAACTTGTCTGTGAAAAGAAACACTATACTTATACTTATAATTATGGTCTATGGTGAACCACTTATAATTATGGTCTATAGTGAACCACTTAAATGGTGGTTCTTTCTAGATATCACCTCGATTAAATAAGCTAATTAAAAATTAACTATCAAGATTAATTGATAAAAATTAATTTCATCAAATAATCGAGTTAAATTAATTAACAAAACTAATTAATTACAACCAAAATTAATCCATTAATAAAAATGATGTTTATTGAAAATGATTTATTTCACGCAAGTTCCTTTACAAAAACTTCTTTTCACAATAAAAATGGAATGGGAAAGAAAGTGATTGGGGGAAGGCCTCTTCTTTCGCTAAGTATTTAGACAATGTTGTTGAGCTCCCTGTCTAGATGCTTGTCATACAAATCAAATCACTATAAAATAAAAGGAATATAGTCCCTTATTTATTGGATTAAAAAGAGAATGGTTGGTTATAAACCTCTTCTTCTCCAAGCGCTAGGATACTGTTGTCGCGCTCCCTATTTGAATACTTGTCTTTCTTCAAAGAAACGTGACTATATTCGCCTCACCTCTTTCATAACAAAAAACTGTTGGATGAAAAAGAAAGTGATTGGGCATAAGCCTCTTCCTTCCCCAAGAATTTGGATACTACTATCAAGCTCCATGTCTAAAGGCTTGTCTCCTACATTAAAATTCATCTCAACTAATCAAACTTTCTTTTTTGCCTTAAGGCACCCAAAACCTTTTCAAAAAAGACATATTATTTTCGTTCTATTGCAATACAAACTAATGCTTAAGTCTCTCATGCGTGAGCATACAAGCTATGTTTAACTTCTAGAATGTGATCTAAGGACATCCATTCTACCACAATACAAACAAACGCTTAAGTATCTCATGGGCGAGCATACAAGCAACGTTTAACTGCTAGAACATGAACGATAACATTGTTCAATAAAAACAACCAACAAATATTATTTTCTACCTCACGAACTACGAAACTCTGATTTTCTCATTGCACTATAGAAATACGTAGTCATAGAATTCCAAAATATTGACGAGCACACTAATTAAAAACTTATTTTCCACTAATTAAATCTAGAATAATAAAATAATATTCACAAGTAAACCTAAACAACACCCTTACACGTAAACGATCAAAATGGTTCTTGTTGAGTACAACAAATTTGAAGGGTGCTAATACCTTCCCCTTGCAAATTGACTCCCGAAGTCGAATTTGGTTGCGACGACCATTTTCTTTCACTTTTGGAATTTTATCGATATTTTACCTTTCCCTCAAAATAAATAAATTTAAGTGGTAACTGTAATTTTTCAAAGCGCGACAAGTCTCCTTAAATTGGTTGATTGTTCCCTGAACATGCTCGAAGCTTCACTATTGACAGCCTTTGTTGATCAATGGCATAAGGAAATATTTGTTGTACTTGAGGCTTCACACACAAGAGGAGTAGGTGAATCTTGAGGTTCATAAAAAAAGTGATTTTGAAAAAATTTAGGAGATCAAATCAGAGTTTAAAAATATTTTAAATAATTAGCAGTGGAAAAAATTTCATAAAGTAAATAGAAAAAAGTAAAATTTAAGGAATTAGAACATCAAAAATTATAGAGGTTTGGACAAAACAAAAGAACCTACTTCTATTCCCAAGAACTAGTCTTGAGAGTTTCCAATAAACTTGAGAGTTTTTAATAGGATGTACTCACAAACCCCTTATACAAGGAAAGATAGTTGATCTCTAACCAATAACACAATACTTCGGTATATGGCAGTTTGAGACTTCTTTTCCACATGGTAGATTGAAGCGATTAGTCTTCTCTCCATAAACAAAATTCTGGAGCTATTATTCTTCAAGCCTCTAAACAAACCTTGAGCTTTTATCACGGGATGAGCTCACAAACTTTTGGTCTTACCACGGGCTAACCAACAACCTTGGAGATTTGAATATCGAGCTAATCTCAAACCTATCAAAATTTTAATATTGGGTTGAACTTGAACCTAATCTTAGTTTTAATATAGGGCTGACCAAGAACATATGAAATTTTGTAACAGACTAATCTCACTACACATTTTATAGCTACAAATGTCCATATATCAAACTTTACGTTCCACATGTTTGACTTATTTCTTTTTATTTTCCATTTCCTTTTTTACAAAAATAAACTAGATCTTACCATGAAATATTATATTTTTGTTAAGATGTTTTGGTGAAATATTAGATGTAATAAAAGTGTTAATTTTTTTATTTATTCTATAAAGTATTAAAAACTCACGCAGGATTTTGAGATCATTTTTTTTATTGAACTTGGTTTTGAGATCTCCATAAAATATTAAACTTGGTTTTAGCACATGCTAATCAAGAACCTAAACAGCAACTTGATTACACAATGTCCAAACTAAAGCTTTTTATGAGTTTAGCTTCAAACCCAATATACAATCCCTAAATAGATAGAATGCTCAACCATGGTAAAAACTAGAGCTTACTTGGTGAACTTACAAAATTATCCCTCCTAATTTACAATTTTCTCACTTGCAAAAGGGTTTTCTCGAAGAGCACTACGACTAAATTTTTAGTCACATAAAGTAAACAAAGTGATTTTTAGCGAGAGACTAAGAAGTGGAAATCAAACTATGTTTCTAGATAAGAAAAAGAGTGGAAAAGGACCTCTATTTATAGGCAAGAGGTTTACATAAAAAAAATAATTGTTTTTAAATCTTTTATGATTTGCAAATTGATTGGAAATATGCACCGATCAATTGGATAGCCTAAACTAATTGATTAACTAGTTAAAAGTGGAAGGGAAATATATTTATCTGTTACTCATCATTAAGACGTTGTCGTAATCGCTTAGAGAGAATTTTTTTAATTGTTCCAATTGATTGGAAGCGTGTCAATCGATTGGTAGAGACAAAAAATTCCCCAGAGGTGTTTTGACAACTCCTAACTCATCTAGCACAACTTCAAGGATTTTTTGAAAATATTTATTTTAGAAAAATAAGTTTGAAAAAAGTTTGTGTGTGTGTAATTTAACCATGTAATTTTATGAGAATTCCCTTATGATTTACAATATGTTCACGCAGACGTGTCAAGGCAAGCTTTCGCATACTTCAAGTCTTGTAAGATGTTTTCTTTATTGTAGACACTTGATTGAGTTCAGTTGAGATAAGGCTTGCGTTAGATTCTGACGGGTAAATTCCGCAAGCGCACGAAAATATCGAAGTAATATAAAAGATTGTCGAACCACAGAGACCAATGTCAACCTACTGTAACCTATCGTTACTTTGTAATGCTAAGGCTAATTAATAATTGGATTTTGGGGAAACTAAGAACTAAAACTGAAATAAATCAACTTTGCAGATAATACTAAATCGAGGATGGGATATAATTTCTGCGTTCCTGAAGGGCCTATAGAAAACGGGTACTAATTACGACTATAACTTAGTTCCGTAGAATATACCAACTTAAAGACTTCGCCTAACGCTCTCGCGGTATTAACTAAAGTCATACTTCCTAATCCCAAGATTTTTCTCTTGCTCTCCCGGTAACTAAGAAATATATTTTGTAAGCTAATAATATCCTAAACGCATCTAAAGCGCTCTCTCTATATATTTAGATTTGTTGCCTAATTTCCACTATCTGGTTCGATCCCCACGCTTTCGCAGTGTCGGCTCTAACCTTAATACATTTCTCACTCTCGTGACAAAGCTATTTAAAGACTTGGAAATTAAAACCAAAACAGAATCCTAATCACAAATTCGCACCTATTATTTTCTATCGAGTCCCGTTGGTAACAACGGTCCTCATACACTGGACTCTAAACTATTTAGCCAGACATAATGACAGAAAGAAATAAGAAATTTTGGGTTTTAAGATTAAACAAAAACATGAGAAGCAGTTTAATATAATTTAAAGGGATGTTTGAAGAAAAATGGTAAAATCCTGAAATGATAACAATAGCTGAAAGACAAAGCATAAATATAAATGGAAGAAAATAAAAGCAAGAAAATAAATTGTTGTAAAAGTAAATGAACCTGTAATTAATCGGAAACTGGAATTGTAATATACCGGCTGACTTAAATCCAAAATGTAAATTAATGCAGAAATAAGTCCTAAGATTATATTAGGAATAGTCCCCGATGTGGAGAACTATTCTGTTTACATCGTGAATGAAAACTGCCTAATAACTATGAATTAAAATCTAGATCAAAGAAGAAGAGAGTGTGTTGAAAATGGAGAATGAAAGCCTATTCATAGAAGTGAGATTCGCTGAGAAAATAGGTCCATTGAGATCTTTTCGCCTTCGTTTCCTCCTCCGTAGCGATCGCTACGGACCATTGAAGAGGGCGTGATGGTCATCACGCGTGGCTTGGCGAGGAAGCTTCACTTTCTAAGCCATCGCGACCGTTAGGGTTAGGGCTAGGTGTGTAACGGTCGTTACACCCTTACTGGCGCTTGGGCTTGGCTCTTCCACGCATTGGGTTGGGCTTGCTTCTTTAATTTATTTTAATTTCTAAAGCTTTTACTTGTAATGCACCCTATTCTTTTCATGCACCCCACAATTGTATAATTGCTCTTCTTTGTGGATTTTGAGTACGATTTGTCAGACTTTTCTCGACTTTCTTCGCACATGCCTTGTAATCATCAAGTTCCTAAAAACATAGAAAATACCGGCATAATACGAATAAAGAGTAATTTAATTAAATAAAATGAGGACATAATTCATATAAATTGAGTCAAATCTACGATACATGATTCAGTTCAGTTGAGATAAGGCTTGTGTTATATTCCATTTGGTTGCCATCCTTAGAGGATCAAGTCCATAAAAACTTAATAATTTAGTTTACATCTTTAACCATTTATGCTTGACTTATAATTAAGGACTAGTAGTCATCATTAGACATTAGTTGGCATCCTCAAAAGTTGTTGTCTTCATTGAAGGCATATTATCGAGAAGTAACCTACAAAACAATGTTTCGCGTTCTCCCCTTTTTTTATGATGATAACGCATCTCTAAGAAAGGTGGTGAAAGAAACAAATAGAAGTATTTGGAGTAATCAAACTCTCCTTCAATTAAGTAGAGAATATACTTTACTCCCCTGAGAGCATACTACTCCCCCTTTATCAAAATCAAAAAAGTGGGTAAAGATTCATTGCAATAATTTAAATATGCAAACATGGTCAAATAAGATACCAAAAAATCAGTCATATTATCAAATTTTCTACAAATTAAAGGTACAAAGGGGTAATTTTTGCATAACTGAAATTACAAAAGGGAAATTTTGCAAAATTGAAATTGTGTGAAAAAAGTTTCCCATAAGCACGTAACGTAAGATCATTCAAATCCATAATTATCACCACCCCTTACCGCGATTTTCTTCATATCCTCGACTAAACCTTGACAAATTTTCAACACTATGTCGATATTGGTGTCTTCCCCTTCTTCTAACTCTTCTTCATCTTTTTCTTCCTTAAATGTCGAGTCCTCCTGAATTTCTGCAAGCTTGACAAGTACTTTAATTTCTCCAAGATTAGTATAGGTGATCCTATGGTTGGAAGAGTCTTAAGCTTCGTCCATGGTACCAATATTGAAGATAGCTAGGAGCTTTGTGATAATTGGTCCATAGGGGAGCCCTGCTTATGGGATCTGTAACACCCCATTTCTACTTAAGGAATCATATAAAATCATAGTTTTAAATTTTCAACGAAACATGAGATGTCACATTTACTTTCAGAACAGACAAAAAAACAAGTAGCAGAAACAAACACAAGAAAACAACATAATAATTCTAAAACTCTTAACAATACTTACATTAATAATACTACACTATTATTAATTTTTATTATTCATTAATTATACTAATTAAATATTATATAGTATAACTTTGAAAGTAAATGTTCTTAGTTTATCTCACACAAGCATCTGTGTCATCTGTGTCACTACAGTATGATTTCAACATTATTATTATTATGCAACATAGCAAGTATAGTAATATTATAGTGTTATATTACAATAATATAAAATAACAAGTATATATATATATATATATATATATATATATATATATATATATATATATATATATATATATATATATATATATATATATATATATATATATATATAACAAGTAAAATAAAGGTGACACAATAAAGGTGTGCCCTTCGGCACATCCACTTTTTTCATCTATAGGTGTCGGTCGACACCCCTCTTTCTCACTAGCATGTCGGTCGACATGCCCCTCTTCTCATGTGTGTGACGTTCGGCACACTCCCTTATCAAGGGTGTGTTGTTCGTAACCGTCTTCTTTCTCGTTTTCCCTACAATTTTCTTATTTCCAATTTCGTTCCAATTTCTTATACCATAGCAACACGAACCAAATTATTTTATAGAGATCCATTACCAATTAATTTAATTCATACTCGTACTCACAATCAACAATTGCAACAGAAATCGGTATGACAATTATTTATTTTTCAGAACATTAACACATCATCAATTGCCAGCAACATACACAAATTCGTTCAACACAAAATTCAACACAGATAACAGAGAATTACACAACCCCAATCCTACATACTAACCATCATACTCCCAGTTATAAAATATGAACTTCACCCTTACCTTGGATTGAAGGCAGTTCGAATTCCTCGATCGAATTTCGCTCCGATTCTATTTGCAATTTCTCACAGCGGCAGTTCTTCTCAAACCCTTGTGTTCCTCTTTTTCCCCAAATCTCACGTACTAGTTTTCTTCTCATGGTTTCTTCTACTAGTACTACTACTTATTATTTGTTTTATTATATCTTCCAACTTACTCAAATGGGCTTAATAATTATACACCTCCTTATTCTACTTGTACCACCACTATCCCAATTTAATTATATAACAAAATAGTCCAATAATAAAATAATGGAAAAATACCCTTTTTCATCCCTTAATTTTACTTCGGGGTCCATTTTAGTCCCTTAGTTTTTAAAAAGTTCAAATAGCTCCCTTATTTATTAAAAAGGTAGCACGTTTGTCCTTCCGTCTATTTTCTAAGGTTGACAAAGAGTGTCCACGTGGCATGAATGGTGGCTTACGTGGATTTAACATGTTATACTCTCTCTCTCTCTCTCTCTCTCTCCAATGAGCCAATGAGAAATGAGAATACCCTCTCTCTATTGAATCAATCTCAGATCTGGGGAATGGCGGGATTTGAAAATTATAGAGAGGTCCTTCTTCTTCATGATATAAAACAACCACCACTATTCCATATTTTTTGACCTTTCAAAACCACGCAGACAAAACTCATTAACCATCATGTAACTCCTTCAACCTCCGAAAATCACCATTAAATAGATCTGAAATTAGTGACAGGGCTATCATTTCAGTCACTACTCACTACCATCCTCTAAACTTACTTCACCATCGTCTTCCTTATTAAAACCTCACCATAACCCACGAAGGTCTCACCCTCATCTACACAACAATGCATCATCAGTTCACCTCCACAGATCCGTATCACAATCATCTAAATTATTCATGCAATAGTCACAACAGAATACTCTCACCGTAAAGGAAGAAAGGAATAGCAGAAACAACACTGCCAACTGTAATTTCGTAAACATGTTTCTTATAGTTAAAATGATTGTAAACCACAATGACTTCTTGTAACTACACCTTCTGGTCCAA
Organism: Vicia sativa; assembly: GCA_021764765.1. Taxonomy (NCBI): domain Eukaryota; kingdom Viridiplantae; phylum Streptophyta; class Magnoliopsida; order Fabales; family Fabaceae; genus Vicia; species Vicia sativa. The sequence continues at coordinate 147,595,090 of CM038796.1, forward strand.
ACGGTAGCCACCGTCTTCCTCTCTCAATGGCATTTCTTTAACATTTATCCTTCACCTCACAACCGTAACTCCACCGTATCACCATTCCTCTAACTTACAACCACCAGATCCCCATTCTCACCATCGTGGACTCACCTTTGTCTATAGGTTTCTCCTTATTTCTCTTTCCATGTTTTGAATATTCTTTTTTTTAAGTGAGAAACTTGGTTGTTGAAAGTATATTATGCTCCTCGTTTCGTTTTTCCCGCAAGTTTCTTCTTTCTTGTGTCGAGGTACTGTTTCTGTAGAGATAAAGGAGAAAATGTTCTTTTGTGTTTATGTGTCTCTTTGTTAGGTTTATGTTTGGTGTCATTCTTTGGCCTTGTTATTTGCAATAGTGATAGTTCAATATTATTCATCTTATTAGAAGTTTGTTACTGTAACTTAAAATTGATTTGGGATATTTGGGCTTCTCTAATTTGCAGAGACATTACTCTATGATGTAAAAATATTTTGTTTTTTTGGTCTCAGTAAAATGAAGGCATGTGTTGGCTTTCCCTTACTGTTTCATCTTTGTAGGGGCATATTATTTCAATTTATGCTACTTGGTATTTCATACAATTTTTGTAGGAAAGTTACAATAGTAGCTCACTAAATATTTAACTCATTTGTAAAATATATAAACAAATTTAACATGGTCCAGTGGTAAGCTATCTTTCTAAATAATCAAATGGCATCGGTTCAATTCTTGATGAATGAAAAATTTTGGGACTTTTATTTGGAATTTTAACAACCTTTGTAATGAACATGTCACTTCATATGCCACGCGTGCAAAACATAGACACATCGGACGCCGCACATACAAGGCTAAGTGCAAAACATAGACACATCGAACGCCACGCATACAAGGCTAAACATTTGTTTGCATCAAATAGACGGAAAGGACTTACGTGCAACCTTTTTAATAGATAAGGGATCTATTTGAACTTTTTAAAAATTAAGGGACCAAAATGGACCCCGAAGTAAAGTTAAGGGACGAAAAAGGGTATTTTTACTAAAATAATATTACCTTTAATATTATTCATCCGATTAAACCGCCTAATAATCTGACTTTAACTTAATAGCTTCATTCGACATATCACTTGACAGTCCAAACAACACGTCATACCCCAAAATTTGCCCTCCTAACTTTAATTTATCTGACTTAGGTTTCACATTCACCTGCTTACGCTTCCATTAGGTCACTGGCATTAAACAGTCATCCATTCATCACATTTGCATCGCTAGTTGAGTTTAGGTTAACCGAAAGTCAATTTAAACCAAGGTTCGCATAGTTTTGTAGTTGTAAAATACCCGTTATTTTACTTTATGTATTTTTATCTCTCTACCTGTTTCTTGCATCGTGGTAAGTTGATTATATGTCGATGATATTGATATTTTTGCCTTTAACTCACTGCTTTATGAATCTATGTGTCGCGTAGATCATGAAATGTGCTCTCTCTAATTTTTCGATACATTTTGAAGTCTCATTTTTAACCGTGAGCGTTTTGAAGCCGAGTATTCTTTGTTATCATTTTATTCGATTGTAAATATTTTGATAATTTTTCTTTAGTCTTTGAGACCCGTAGTTTATTTTAATGTGCTTATTTCTTTTTTTCTGATAATTCATTGTCCAAATTTTATCGATTTTGACAATTTTAAGTGTCCATTTTTTATCTCCAAAAATTAAAACAAAAATGTTTTTGTATAGATTAATTTTTACCCTATTGGGCTTAATAGTCCATTTTATCATTAGGGTCATTTTAGGCATTATAAAAATTGCTTAAACCAAATTTTGTGTGTATATATATGTTATAATTTATAACTGTTGGGAGAAGAAAAATGAAAAGAGGCGGATAAGAAACAAAACGGATCTAAAAAGAAAACAAAAACCTCTTCATCTTTCTCAGTACCTCACCTACGCCACCCTCTCATCTCTCCACGCCTTTTCACCCTTCTTCCTCTCTAACCATTCACCGAACCTCCACTCATACTCCTCTCCTTCCGTTTTCTCAACCTCCAACCATATACAACCTTCATCGCAAAATAACCTTCAACCTTCATATCCTTCGTCTCTCACAATCCATTCTCTTCCATCATCAACATCACCACCATCCTCTCATCACCTCCTTAGAAACTACCCCCAACCACAATAAGATCTCCTTTCTCCATCCGCGATAGCTAGCCACTCTCTTCTCTCAATATTACCTAAATGACCCCCTCTGTAAAAGACCGCCATTATCTTTATATAACTCTCTTCGCTCAAACAACAAGCTCCTTCGTAGATAACGCAACTCTCTCTCGTCTCCGAACGCCTTCCACTGCTCACACCTCCGAACCTACTCCCTAGTATCTCTGAGGATCCATCATTCAATGATTATCATCGACGCTCAACAACAAACTCGCGCACAACCTTTTCAAGTCCTCCGTGCAAACGTTCATCATCCGGTTTGCATCCTCTTGTTCGACAGCGTAGATCAATAACTTCTGATGCTATCTCTTTCCATTCCATATTCTTCCTTTATCGATCCTCAATGACACCTTCTTCCATCTTCAAATTCGTTTCCAGATCTACCCCATCTATCTCGTTCTTGCGACGAAACTCCCTCGTTTCTTTGTTAAAAATGCAATAAATTCACCACCGCCGCTAAAGTTCACTGATACAACCACAACAAAATTCTGATGATTTAGTGGCAACAGCAGCAATTCCAGCTTCAAATTGGTAATTTCGTTTCTATCTCGATTTTGTTTTTTTTAATGGAACTGTTATATTACGATTTCTTATTGTGTTGTTAAAGTTTCGGTTTCGGTATCCTGTTTCCTGGGTTGAAATTTGAGATGTCATACTTGTTGTTCTAGTGTTGAATTTGATTCATGGATTTGAATTTGAATTTGAATTTGTGTTATCGGATAACATACTTGTTCCTGTATTTTGCTGGGTTACAACCTTATATGTTTGCCTTACTCATTGTTTTTGTTGTCAAGTAAAAAAAGTTCTGGTGTGCCACTGTTTTTGTATCTTAATGATAATTTGTAGTTTGATAAGTTTTTAAGTTGTAATTGATTGTTGTTTAAATTTTTTTTTAAGGTTGTTTTCAATACCTTGATAATTTTGTTCTCATGATGATTTCGATTGAGTTTGTAACAAATGATATTCGTGTAGTTTCGATGAGGGTTCAACATTGACATGCTTATTCGCGTAGGATGTGAAAGAGAAACTATTGGTACCAACACCACGTTATTGCATTATCCACGTTTTAATTTCAATTGAAATTGTTAGTGAAGCGAACATTTGGTGTAGTTTCGATGAAGGTAATGATAGTACCGCGTTACTTGCGTGTAAATCTAACCGAGAAACTGTTGGGACACCGTGTTATTGTGTTATTCTCATTTTAATTTTGATTGAAGTTTGTGATTGATTAATATTTGAGGGTAGTTTCAATGAAGGCGGCGATAATACCGCGTTGCTCTCGTGTAAATCTAACCGAGAAACTCATGGGGCAGCTGTCATACCCCAATTTTTGACCTAAGATACCACCTTATATTAGTCACATATGCATCATTGCATCACTAACAGTTCCAGAACAACATAGATCGTGCGTGTGCTCCTAGAGTCAACTTAGGGTTTTTATCAAAATTTCATTTGTTCAAGATATGATTAATTAGGTTTTGAGTCTCCACTCAACTCAATTGGTCTATCTTAATCAATCATCAACATTTAATCTTTAAATTCCCAACTTTTTATCATGATCTACCTTGAATCGACCAATTAGGGTTTTGATCGAAGATAGTGAATCATTGACTTTCTGCTCAATGAATGACCTATTTGCTTGAAGATTGGTCTTAAAATCCTCAATGCAACATCTTGACCTAATTTCTTGATTCAAAACATTACAAAATCCATGTTTCTTCATCAGACAAATTCTAAATCATCTGATGAAAATTCAACTGTTCAAAAAGTCAAAACTTTGACTTTTGGTTAACTTTTTCAAATCTAAATTTTTTCAATCATAAAATCATTTCAAATTATCCATCATGATCATAAAAAATCAAGAAATGTGAAAAAGTCAACAAAAAGTCAAAGTTGAAATTTTTCCAACACTTAGAAAAAGTTTCAAGTGTTAAAAAACATGGTTTTTTCTTACTTTCATGGCCATTTTTCACCTAGATCCATTTTGATTCAAGAAAACCTCAAAACATGGAAGTTGTAGGTCTTGTTACAAGATTTCCAAAATGTCCAAGAACTTGAAAAAACACTTTGTGTAGCTAGGGTTTTGAAATTGAAACTTAGAGCTCCATAACCATAAATTACAAGTCCATTTTCAAGAACTATAGGTCTTCTTTTCACAAATTCCTCCTTCTAGAAGCCTTGTCACCAATTTAGATAGGTTAGAGCTGATAAATATCAGATGAGAGGTAATTATGAGGGAGATAAGATCAAGTGAGATTTTAACCATGGTTAAAGGAATATTCCATGTGCATTTATGGCAAAAATGTATTTCTTGCCCTTTAAGGCAAGTTGTTCAATTTCAAGCCAATCTATTATACTTACCATTCAGATTTCTTGGCCTATAAATAGAGGTCACTTCTTCATTCAAAATCACCCCAAAGCATCATAATCCAAGCTTTCCTTCTTTCTTTCTTGTTTTTCAAGTTTCAAGTTTCTAAGTGGGAGAATTTGCAAATTTCAAGCCTTGCAATTTCTGAGCAATCTTAGGATTCAAATGTTTTCTAAATATCATTAGAAAGTTGTTATAATTCTCAAGCTAGCCCAAGAACTAGCCAAACTCAGAAACTATCTCCAAAATCCATAAAATGCAAGTTTGAGCCAAAATTTCCAAATTTCCATTTCACTCGTGCAAACTTCAATCTTTCACTTTAAAAACCTTCCATGCACTTCATATGAGTGATCCAAACACTCATCACTGACCTGTAACAGCTCCATCATCAAATTCAATTTCACTTTGAGCAAGCTGCAGTTGGACTTGGATACACTGATCCAGACCATTTCCAAGCAAGCCAAGCATCCATACACCTTCCATAAGGCCGAGTGGTGCTATAACAATCATCAAACCAGTTATGTAACACTTCCTTCGAAGAATCAGAATTCAACTTGAAGAGGTAAGAGCTTGAACGTTGAACTCTTTAATTTCTAACTTCCAGTTCAAAAAAGGCTTGACCATTTTGTTTCTGCACTATCATTGAGTAATAACCCTCAATCAATTGCTTAAATTTGTGCTCAAACATGATTTCATGATCAAAACTTAGAATTAGGGTTCTTCGTGTTCATACGAAAATTAATAGTTCTAAGCTTAAAATAAATGAAATTAATTGTCACCATCATGTTCCTGGTGAAAATCCGAGCAAGTTTGATGTTTGGATCGTGCAATTTAATGGAGAAACAAGAGAGATACGAATTAGAATCTGGAGGTTGAAGCCGAAGCTGTTACGCGCGTTTTCTGATTTTGGAAAATTCAAATTCTTAGTTTATCTTATATTTATTGGTTGTTGTTTCATAACTGGATGTAACAGCCACCTCAGTGGCAAGGCAGCACGCCTTAAGTCTCTTGCCTCGCCTCAAGGCCCAGGGGTTCAAATCTCCCTGGGACCTTTTTTTTAATAAAAGGCTCATCCTTTCAAAAGCATTAGCTTCTAATGTTGAACCCTTCAGAAGCACTTCTGATACTTACTCCTTCAGAAGCACTTCTGATGCTAACACTTCCAGAAGCATCAAGCTTCTAACACTTTTAGAAGCATCAAGCTTCTAACACCTTCAGAAGCAGCAAGCTTCTAACTCCTTCAGAAGCAGCAAGCTTCTGGCCTCCCTTCAGAACTCCAGCTTCTGACTTCCTTCAGAATCTCAACTTCTAACTTCCTTCAGAAACGTCAACTTCTGACCCTTTTTCAAAACTTCATTTTCCAATATTTTTCAAAACTCCTTCAAAGCAAGGTGATTAAATGACAAGTCAAGCAAATGGCTTAGTGGAAAAACTCTTCACTTCTAAGCCAAAAGTCCTAGGTTCAAACCTCCTTAGGACCAAAAATCTCTTTTTTATCACTAATTTTCTTAAGTTTTTCAACAAACTTCAATATTTTCAAAAACCAATCAAAACTTCTCATTTTGAGATGATTTTTTGCACACTTGTCATTTAATATACCTATTTTATGATTATGTCAAAAAATTCCAAAAATATTTTCTTTTTGATTATACTTTTATTAGGTTAAAAATGAGACGTTTTAAGTATTTTTAATACTTTTCAAAAATGTTTTCTTTACAATTTTCAAGCCTGAATCTTTTTCAAAACTTCTTGTGAATATCCTTCACTTTTCAAAATCATTTTCAAAACCTTTTCAAAAACCTTTCAATAAACTTACACACCTCTTTTCCATGATCGATTCGATTTGAAGATAAACTGAACCAGTTTTTTCCTTGAATTTCTTTCAAATTGATCATGGGCCTCCCTCACGGTGTAAGTCCCAACCCTCCTATGTACATATTTATTTCCTTGTACATATCCACCCTTTCGTGTACATATTCATTTCCTTGTACACATTCAATCATCTTTGTAAATATTCAAGCATAAACAAACTTCGTTCGTTTGTTTTCACCCACTTGTTTATACACCTATTCCATTGGTATTAAGAGGAGCATTATTCCCGGTGAAACTGATCTTAAACCAATGGGTCTCCCTTAAGGTGTAAGTCCCAAACCCTTTGTATATATTCAAGTTACACTTGTTTTAGTTGCTTGTTTTATACACTTGTTTATATATTTCCTTCATAAACTTCTGTGAATACACATCACACACTTGTTCATATAACTGTTCAGTTATAACATAACAACTAGCCTAACAACTAGGTTCCCTTTAGCCTCCTCTTAGGATTCGTATAAGATAACTCATTTATTGAGTTAGCCTCCTCTTAGGCTTCATATAAGACAACTCACCCGTTGAGTATATCCTCTACTTAGGCTTCATATAAGACAACTCCCCTGCTGAGTTAGCCTCCTCTTGGCATTCGTTCAAAAGAACTCCCTCGTTGAGTTTAGCCTTCTCTTGGGAATCAAACAAGAAAGAGACCTGGAAATCTCTTAACAGCCTCCTATTGGGCTTCCAATACAAAGAATCACCCGCGCTAGGATAGAACCCTGAGAGTATGATTTCCCGGTGAAATTACTCTTGAATCCTAAGAGGATGGTTTCCCGGTGAAACCACTCTTAAAGCCAAAGCCATCCATACCCTATAGCGTCCTCTTGAGCTTCATACAAGGACCCTCGATGACTCTCGGAATGCCTTATCTTGGGCTCACAATGCAAGGACCCTCAATGACCCTCAGAATGCCTCCTCTTGGGCTCACAATACAAGGACCCACGTGCTTCTTAAAAGCATCCCCCTAATCCATAATCAATTTCTCCTAGAGATTTAGACATTTATCATCTCTATGGAAGAAGTATCTCATCTATAACATCACATACAAATCAAACACTTTTCAAATACTTTTTTCAAACAAAACATCTTTTAATTGTAAGTGGTAACGCTTGTACACTCGAGCAAAATACCAAAGCTTACAATTAAAGATTCAATCATCTTTCAAACATCTTTCTTAACTCATAAGTGGTAACACTTGTACACTCAAGCAAAACAGCTAATACTTATGATGAAAGATTCAATCAATCCACCCTTCAAAATGTATGTGATGAAATACATTAGATACATTTTTCATTAAGATGACATTTGTCTTTGTCTCATAATAACATCCTTTGCTTCCACTATCATAAGTCGGAACTACGATTGCTCTGACTTTCTCAACCTCTCTTTGAGAATACGTAGGCACAAGGTCTCATCCTTGGCGAGCATACTTCTTTCTCCCTCAAACCAAACAAAATCATAGCTCTCTTAGATCCGAGCTACAAATGCTCTGATTCCCACTAAGGGATATGTATGTAGAAGATCCCAATGATCTTTGCGAGCACAATAATAACAAAACTTAGGATCCCGCCTAACCTACCTTTCTTAAAATCCTAAGGAGAAACTCTCCCAAAAATAGAATAGCAAATTAAAACACACAAACATATCAAAAATATTCATATATAAAAATAAGGCTATAGATAACTATATATATATATATAGGGTGTCACATCTTTCCCTTTATATAACAAACCCCCTTACTCAGATCTCTCCCCAATGCGTTGCGTCTAGTTCACGCTAGTCGCACCGCGATATCTTTATTTATTTAGGTATTGCGCTTTCTTCTTTTCATCTCATTTTTCTTGTTTTGAAATAATAATAGCTTGATGCTCATGCATATTTTTAAAAGCAAATCAAAAGAGTAAATCGTTTTGAGCCAGAGATCCGAATTCCGATTCGATTCCCTCGTTCGTCACTTTTTACCGCGAACAGAAAAAATGGCGACTCTGCTGGGGAGAACGCTAAACTTTTATTTTCAAAGAAAAAAAATAGTGACTCTGCTAAAGAGAACCAAGCTTTCTTTGTTTTCAAAAAAAGAAAAAAAGGGGTTAAGCTTTCATCTGTGCATATGTTTGTTTTTCTTTATTGTGTGTTTTAGTTCTCGCGATTTCATCTGATGAAAAGAAATCCTAACCCGAATTTAAGAAACATTTTAAGATCTAGGTGGGGGTATAGTCCTATTAACTTGTGAGAAGTCTCATTACTTACTAAGTTAATTTGAGATCCCTCTCTCAGTGGAGGTTGTCTTGGGAGTATTTGTGTTTAGCAAGTATTTGCAAAGATATTTTGCTTTAAAGGGAACTAATGAAGCTGAGTGGCTGTAGAACACATAACTCATCTTGACCATTTAGGGTGTAGTGCAGAAGCTATTCAGGTGTAAACTTGGATTAGTTGTCATGTGAGACTACGATCAGGCGAGTTTTTCTTGAAAAATATTATTGGACTTCAAGTATTTAACAAATCTGATAATATTTCAAAGAGAAGCGTTGAACCTGTATTATCAGTAGAACATGTTTTGCAGGTGAATAAGCCCTTAGAACTTACCCGCGTTTGGTTCTTATCGTTGGCCTCATGCTTGTGACTTCAAACGCTTGAACGTGTGTATAACCACTAACCATGTTTGTATCTTTGTGGCATTCATGCATTCATTCAAAAACCTCAAACTCTCATTTCTCTTCCCATTTCTAAAGAATTTAGAGATTTTTCTTTGTAAACATTTTAGGTTAGAGGGATGGACGTCAGAAGAAGATATACCAAGAGATACAGTTTTAGAATTCCTGATGTAGGAAAGTTAAAAGAGTTAGCATCCTTGGTAGAAGATCCCTTGGATTTCAGAAAACGCTATGGAACTCTTTTAACTGTCCTGAACACTAACGTTGATGAAGGACTTCTCAAAACTTTCGTTCAGTTTTACGATCCAGTCTATCGCTGTTTCACTTTCCCTGATTATCAATTGATGCCTACTTTGGAAGAGTGCGCATATATCTTAGGTATCTCAGTGTCTGACAGGGTGCCTTTCAATGGTTTGGAAGCCATTCCTAAGCCACCAGTCATTGCAGCGATGAATCATTTAAGGAAATTTGAGATAGGCAAAAACCTGACTACCAAAGGAAATCTCTTAGGACTAACTTCAAAGTTCCTAATGGAGAAGGCTTTTAAATTTGTTGAAGCCGGTAGCATGATAGCTTTTGAAGTTGTTTTGGCTTTGCTCATTTATGGATTGGTGTTGTTTCCCAACGTCCCAAGTTTCTTTGATATCAACGCCATAAGGATCTTTCTGATTGGAAATCCCATTCCCACTTTTCTTGGTAACACGTATTTCTCCATTCATCATAGGAATCGTCAAAGAGATGGAATTATCGTGTGTTGTGTACCTCTGTTATTCAAATGGATTGTCTCACACTTGCCTAAGTCTCCTATCTTCCTAGAAAACAAAAACGGTTAACATTGATCTCGAAGACTCATGTCTCTTACTAACAACGATATCCATTGGTATACCTTGGCTAACAATGAGATGGAAATCATTGAAAGCTGTGGAGAGTTTGCCAACGTACCTCTCATTGGTACGAAAGGAGGAATTAACTACAACCCATTCTTGGCAAGACGTCAACTTGGGTACGCAAACTCCAGTAAACCCCTTGGTTTTACGGTAGAAAATTACTTTTATCATGAAGGGGAAGATTCCCAAGGTTTGAAAGCCAGAATGATAAGAGCTTGGCATCACATTCAAAGGAAAGAAAAAGGTGATGCAAGGAATTGTGTAGCCATGAAAATCTACACTTATTGGGTAAAGAAAAGAGCGAAGGAATTCTGAATGCCTTATGCTTATGAAGAACCCATGTTCCCAGTGGTATCTAAATCGACCACCATTCCCATTGAGACTATGGGAGAATACCAAGAAGCTTTGGCTAAGATTAGGCTAGAGAAAGAAGCTTTGGAAGACAAGTTTCTTAAGACTGACCTTGAGAATGTAAAGCTTAAGAAGTAGGTCAAAGATCATGAAAAAATGCTCTACTTTCAAGATGGATGGCTCATGGAGAAAGATGAGAAGATTCGTCGAAAAGATGACGCGATTAAGAAATACATCAAAGAAAGGAAAAGAAAGCTTGAAGAAATGACAATTAACAATCCTGCTCCAGACGATTGGAAAAAAGTCATTAACAAGCTAAAGGCCGAGCTGAAAGCTTACTATGGGAAAGAAATCCTGAAGTTGAAGCTGCATCAAGCATTTGGTTCTTCATCAGACGAAGACGCTTAATTAGTTTAGCTTTATCTTTATCATTTATTTTATCATTGTAAGAGCTATGCTCCAAAAACTTGTTGTAATCTTCTTTCAAATATTAATAAAATAAGAGTTTTCCATCCAAATGTTTGCAAGAAATCTCTCTTTTAGCGTAAATTCTTTGGAAATTCTTTTCTCTTTGCATTCATAATCATGCATCATACTTTGCATCTCGAGTTTGCTATTTAGAGTCTTATCTTTTGGAATTTTTTCCAGAGATCGTCAAACTGTCGCGTCTTAGAGTTTCTCGACTACGTTCACAGTCAGCTCGCAGATACAATACTCGTGCAAATAGAAGAAAAGAAATGGAAGATTTTGAACAAGAGAATGTTGAGCTTCGTGGTATAGTAACAACACTTCAGAAAGAGGTGGAAAGACTCACTTCTTTGGTAAGCTCGTTGGCAGCTACACAAAATCAGCAATCAACATCTAACGATCAAAATCAAGCGACGATTTTAGAGATCACTACTACTCCAGTTTTAGTTGTTGCAGTCAATAATCCTCTTTTCAGTATGCCAGAAGGCTATCCATGGGGCATGCCTTTCAATTTCGGCATTGGATTTCGTCAAAACACTTCTGAAGTACCAACAACCACAATTGAGGTTCCTACTTTGCAGAACTCGGCATTTACTCTGCAACACGGAGTAACCATTCCTCAAGTCACTATGTCGATTTCTCAACCGATTATGACAAATTCAGCTTCTGTGGTTCACGCTACTGTGAACGAAGAAGTTTATCATAACCTAGGCGACAACACGAATCCTTGTGGCCAAATGGAAAACCTCCAGGAACAGTTCCATAAGATGCAGCTTGAGATCAAAACAATCCGTGGAAAGGATTTGTTTGGGAAGAATGCCCACGATCTATGTCTGGTTCCTCGCGTAAGGATACCCGCTAAGTTCAAAGTCCCCGACTTTTAAAAATACAAAGTAAACTCCTGCCCGCAAAGTCATCTTACAATGTATGCTAGGAAGATGTCTACATATCATGACAATCATCAATTGCTCATTCACTATTTCCAAGACAGTCTTACTAGCACTGCTCTGAAGTGGTACATGGGATTAGATAGTGCAAACATCCAGACTTTCAATGACCTAGGAGAAGCCTTTGTCCAACCGTACAAATTCAATCTGGACATTGCTCCAGATCGAGATCAACTCCGATCTATGTCTCAAAAGGAAAAGGAGACTTCCAAAGAATACACCCAACATTGGAGGGAAATTGCTGGCCAAGCTAATCCACCGTTAGAAGAAAAAGAAATGACCAAGATCTTCTTGAACACTCTTGGCCCTTTCTACTACGAACGCATGGTCTCCAGCGCTCCAGGGGATTTTACCAAAATGGTAAGCATTGGGATGCGGCTAGAAGAAGGGGTCCGAGCAGGACGCTTAACTAAAGAAGTGGGATCTTCAAGCGGAACCAAGAGAATTGGAACTGGTTTCTCGAAGAAGAAAGAACATGACGTTGGAATGGTATCCCGAGGGAAACCTAGGAAAAATGTCAATCACCGACAACAGGTAGCCACGGTCGCACCAGTTGTTAGTACAAATTCAAACATAGGAATTATCCCACAATTCTAGCAAAATCAACAGCCTCGACAACAACCTCAACAATTCAACAACAATTAGAATCGTACTCCTAGAATCTCGCAGTTTGATCCAATTCCGATGTCTTACACGGAATTATATCCTTCCCTGATTGAAAGAAATCTTGTTCAAACAAGAGTACCACCTCCAGTACCTAATAAATTACCTTGGTGGTACAAAACAGATGTATCTTTCCATTTTCATCAAGGGGCACCAGGTCACGATCTCGAACACTGTATAACATTGAAAACTGAAGTTCAAAGATTAGTTAGGGCTAATCTTCTCTCTTTCAGGAATGCAAATCCGAATGTGCAAGTGAATCCACTTCCTAATCATGGAGGACATGCTGTGATTATGATAGCCAGAAATTCAGATCGATATCTTGTCACAGCTGTAAATTGGATAAGAGAAAGCTTGGTACAGCTACACGCTACATTCAACATAATGGGTGCTTTTTCTAAACATGACTACACAACTTGTAGAGTCTGTTTTACAGATTCTCGAGGATGTCCAATTGTAAAAGCAGACCTTCAGCGGTTAATTGATATCGGCGACATTCAAATTTTCAGAAACAGGAACGATTATGACGTAAATATGGTAGGGTATTATTCGCATGAGCTTTTAGTCTCAGATATCAACTCGGAAATTCCCGAAGTAAATATCATTATCCCTCACTTCAATATGCCCAAGCGCGTAGAAGTTGAATACAACAGTCCAAGGGTTCCTGACTCTCCTTTGATCATCTGTCTACCTGGACCTGTTCCTTATGACTTTGACAAAGCAATTCCCTATCAGTACAACACAACTATGATGGAAAATGGGAAGGAAATACCCATACCTACTCTTTCAGCCGTAGTTAACATCACTGAAGTAGGACGAGTAACTCGGAGTGGGCGTGTGTATACCCTGTTGCCACCAAAGCAACCTATTGCTCCCACAGTTATACAAAATCCTGTTGATGTGCCTACTGAGAATCTTATGGGAACTCTTGTTGGTAATCCAGACTTCAACATTGGCCTGTCTGATGGAACCAATGTCAATTCAGACTTTGACGACATTCTAAAGCTAATCAAGAAGAGTGAGTACAAAGTTGTGGATCAACTAATGCAGACTCCCTCCAAAATCTCAATACTCTCTTTGCTTTTGAATTCTAAAGCCCACCGAGAGGCCTTTATGAAAGTGTTGGATCAAGCCTACGTAGGTCACGACTTGACTACCGATCAATTTGGTGGAATTGTAGGCAACATAACAGCTTGCAACAACTTGAGCTTCAGTGATGAAGAACTCCCAGAGGAGGGAAGAGATCACAATTTTGCTCTACATATCTCTATAAATTGCCAATCAGACTCTATATCTAACGTGCTAGTGGACACTGGCTCATCCTTGAATGTAATGCCAATGAAATCCAACGGTATAGTAGTCAAAGCCTTCGATGGATCAAGAAAATTCGTTATTGGAGAAGTTGACCTTCCAATGACGATTGGTCCACATACTTTTCAAATTACTTTCCAGGTCATGGACGTGCCAACTGCTTACAGTTGTTTGTTAGGACGACCTTGGATACATCAAGCAGGAGCAGTAACATCTACGCTCCACCAGAAATTGAAATTTATGACAAATGGAAAACTAGTAACCATTATTGGTGAGCAAGCTTTATTGGTAAGCCATTTGTCCACTCTTTCTTTTATCACTGCAGACGATGTTGAAGGGACACAGTTCCAAGGACTTTCGTTAGAAGATGAATCTACAAAGAAAAACAGATCATTTATCTCCTCTTACAAAGAAGCAGCGCAGATAGTGAAGAACGGTACAGCCGCCGGTTGGGGACAAGTGATAAATCCTGTCAACAACGAAACCAAAACAGGGCTCGGATTTGCTCCAGTGCTTCCAAAATCCAATGAAAGGGATGAAACTCTTCGTCCGATCAAAGAAGTATTCAACAGCGGAGGTTTCCTAAAACATATTCCTCAAGAGGTTGATGTCCTTATTGATGAAGGAAATGAACACAATATCTCCGGATCCGAAGAATGGAACACTTATCTTAATAACTCTAAATATGTGTCTCAGGAAGAATCGCATGCGCCGTTCTACCCTCCTTCAGACAAATTTGAAGGCATGTTCCTGCAAAATGATGAAGATGAAATTCCACCTATCCCACCTGAGATTTGGGATACCTTGGGAGAACCAAGCGGAAAATATGACTTTATGGTGAGATATACTGCTCTTGAAAGTTCCAGAATTAGAATCGAAGACATCCAACCAACTGGATGGGACGATCCTCCTGAATATCTCAGTTAACTAGAATAGGCATACATGCCTTCTCAATATCATCACCAATCTGAGATCACAAATGAAAATCTTTGCTTCGATACGCCTGCCGAGGTTGTTGAACCAGATTTTGATTATCCTCAGATTAACGCATTTTTTGGAGAGGATCGAGAAGACAATTCTGAAAATGATTTGGAAAGTGTCTCTGATAATGAGTCTCTTCACCCAAAGGATTGCGAAGTACATCTTGAGAATCCATAATACATGCCACTTGAAAACGCATATACTGCATTCTATACTCCTCGACCTGTCAATCAAGCAAAGAAGATCGCCTGAACAGTACAAAAGGCAAGGTCAATCGACCAGAGTCTTCAAAACCTGTTCGACCAACGATCAATGTCAACACGGAAAATGATTCAAAGGGAAAACTACCAGAATACATAATCTTCCAAGGAGTTCGTCACTATTGGAAAGTCGTTGAGGTTCAGACAGTTGTTCATCGTCCTAAGTAGTTTATCTCGCTTTTGTTTTGAACTCTCGCCCATCCCAAGGCAAAGAGATGTTTTATAGGGTTAACTTTTAAATAATTTTCTCTTTGTCTTGCCCAAGACAAATGAGTTTGTATTTAGGGCTCTGTTTCATATGTGAATCATAAATAAAGCGTTGTTTTGATTCCCATATTTTGTGTTTGTTTTTCGTTTTTTACCTTTTTTTGGAAATGGTAATCCTAAAAAACCCAATAAAAACAAAATCTTCAAAAAATAATAATCTGCATACACTTTCACATTAACTTCTTTCTATAAAAAATTAAACATAAGTCGAACATGCAGATTAACAATGAACAAATCCATTAAACGCAATAACTCTACGACCTCTCTCGACTTTGAATTCCCTGCGTTCGACGCCGAAGAAGAGGATGAAGAAGAGATCTCGGATGAGATTTCCGGACTACTTAAGCACGAGGAAAGAATCATTCAGCCTCACAAAGAGCCTTTGGAAGCAATCAACTTAGGTTCTGAGGAAAACATAAAAGAAGTGAGCATTAGAGCTCTACTCAACAACGATGTCAAGAGCAAACTGATAGATCTTCTCAAAGAATATGTCGATGTGTTTGCTTGGTCCTACAAGGACATGCCAGGGTTGGATACCAACATCGTAGAGCATTACTTGCCATTAAAACCGGAATGTCCGCCAATTAAACAAAGACTGAGAAGGATTCTCCCAGATATGGCCGACAAAATCAAAAAAGAGGTTCAAAAGCAACTCGACGCAGGTTTCCCCGTCACCTCCGAGTATCCTTAATGGTTAGCCAACATAGTGCCTGTCCCAAAGAAAGATGGAAAGGCCAGAATGTGTGTTGACTTCTGGGACTTGAACAAAGCTAGTCCAAATGACGATTTCCCACTACCGCATATCGACATGCTGGTGGATAGCACTGCTAAGTTCAATGTCTTTTCCTTCATGGACAGTTTCTCTGGTTATAGTCAGATCAGAATGGCTCCCGAAGACATGGAGAAGACATCTTTTATCACGCCATGGGGCACATTTTGCTACAAAGTAATGTCGTTTGGATTAAAGAATGCAGGCACAACTTACCAAAGGGCAATGACCACTCTCTTTCATGACATGATACACAAAGAGATCAAAGTCTACGTGGACAACATGATAGCAAAGTCTGACACTGAAGAAGAACATATAGAATATCTCTTCAAGTTGTTTCAACGACTAAGGAAATTTCAACTTCGTCTGAATCCTAACAAATGCAACTTTGAAGTGAGATCTGGAAAACTCCTAGGTTTCATTGTTAGTCAAAGAGGTATTGAAGTTGACCCTGACAAAGTCAAGGCTATTCAAGAAATGCCTACGCCACATACAGAAAATCAAGTAAGAGGATTTCTTGGACGGTTGAATTATATCTCCAGATTTATCTCTCAAATGACTGCTACTTATGGACCAATATTCAAACTTCTCCACAAAAATCAAGAGGTTGTGTGGACAGAAGATTACCAAAAAGCGTTTGACAGTATCAATGAATACCTGTCAAAACCTCCAATATTGATTCCTCCAATCGAAGGAAGACCATTAATCATGTACCTTACCGTGTTGGAAGATTCCATGGGCTGCGTGCTTGGACAGCAAGATGAAACCTGTAAGAAAGAGCATGCCATCTACTACTTAAGTAAAAAGTTCACAGATTGTGAAACTTGTTACTCCATGCTTGAGAAAACATGTTGTGCTTTGGTGTAGGCTTCGAAACGTCTCCGCCAGTACATGATCAACCACACGACTTGGTTAATCTCCAAAATGGATCCAATCAAGTACGCCTTTGAAAAGCCTGCCTTAACAGGGAGAATCGGTTAATGGTAGATGCTATTATCTGAATATGACATCAAGTACCATGCCCAAAAAGCGGTCAAAGGAAGCATTCTCGCTGATCACTTGGCTTATCAACCGATCAACGAATACCAATCTCTCAAGTTCAACTTCCCTGACGAGGATGTTATGTACTTAAAGATGAAAGATTCTGATGAACTGTTACCTGAAGAAGATCCTGATCCAGAATCTAGATGGGGCTTAATTTTTGATGGAGCGGTTAACATTTTTGGAAATGGAATTGGGGCAGTCATCATTACTCCCGAGGGTTCTCATATCCCGTTTTCTGCCAGATTGCTATTTGATTGCACCAACAACATCGCAGAATACAAAGCTTGTATCATGGATATCGAAGAAGCCATCAACTTAAGGATCAAGATCCTTGACATATATGGAGATTCAGTCCTTGTGATCAATCAAATCAAAGACAAGTATGAGACTCATCATCTTGGTTTGATTCCCTACCGAGATTATGCAAGACGTTTATTGACTTTCTTCAACAAAGTTGAATTGCATCATATTCCTCGAGATCAGAATCGAACGGCAGACGCCTTGGCCACTCTATCTTCCATGTTCAAAGTCAACCATTGGAACGATATGCCCAAAATCAGCATCATACGCCAATGTTACAAGACAAGTGGTTGTGAGGTTCATCAAGAACAACCTCATTTGCTGATATGGAGTTCCAAGTAAGATCATTACAGACAATGGATCGAACTTGAACAACAAAATGATGAAAGAACCGTGTGAGGAATTCAAGATTGAGCATCATAACTCATCTCCTTACCGACCAAAGATGAACGGCGTCGTGGAAGCTGCCAACAAGAACATCAAAAAGATCGTCCAGAAAATGGTCATCACTTACAAAGACTGGCACGAAATGCCGCCATTTGCTTTACAAGGGTATCGTACTTCAGTACGTACTTCGACAGGGGCAACCCCTTTTTCTTTAGTATACGGCATGGAAGCAGTGCTCCCCGTAGAAGTTGAAATTCCATCAATGAGAGTTCTCATGGAAGCTAAGTTATCTGAGGCTGAATGGTGTCAAAGCAGATACGATCAGTTGAACTTAATCGAAGAAAAGCGTCTTACCGCTCTGTGTCACGGGCAATTATATCAAAGAAGGACGAAGAAAGTCTTCGACAAAAAGGTTCGACCTCGTGAATTCCAAGAAGGCGACCTCATGCTTAAAAAAAATATTTTGTCTTTTCAACCAGATTCGAGGGGCAAATGGACTCCTAATTATGAAGGCCCATACATTGTCAAAATAAGCTTTTCTGGCGGTGCTATGACTCTCACGACCATGGAGGGTGATGAACTCTCGCATCCTATAAATGCTGATGCAGTCAAGAAATACTTTGTCTAAAAAGACAAAAGAACAGCTCGGTAATTCGAAAACCCTAAAAGGGCGGCTTAGGCAAAAATGAGCGTCTCGGTGGACTGAAAACCTAAAAAGGCGGTCCAGACAAGAATTAGAGACAATAAACAGAAATTTATCCTGGTAGATTGAAAACTTGAAAAGGAAATCTAGGCAAAAATTAAGGATCAAAATGACAAAGTAACTGCATCAGTCCGTACTTCGTCAATCTGAAGAATTTTCCATCAATGGATCTTCAATCAAATCTTCTAAAGCAACAAGCACAGTTGGAATTCAAATTTGTTAGGGATAATAGCGGTTATTGCTTTCAATGTAGCATTTTCCCAATAAATTACCATTTCCAACTTTTATAAATAGTCCATGGAATCACACCTTTGGCTGATTACCATTCTATCAATAAAATTTGAGCCTTGTGCCCATTTGTTTGCAATTCTTGCTTTATTCTGTTTTGCAAAATAACGTTTTTTCTTGTGAAAATCACCTTTGAAACTAAAAAAAAAGTTTTAAATGAATTTTTACTTCAAAATTTTAAAATAAAAGCAAGATTTTCCTTTGAACTATGAACACGGAAAGAATTTCTACAGTTTTCTCCATGAGTGTTTCGACCTCTGAAAGGTAAACAACTGCTGAGAAGTTTTCTTTTCCCCGAAAGAGATCATCAAAGGAAGGTACTCTTATCCGAAAAAGAATCCCCAACAAGGTTGCCAGTAAAATGCCTTTTCCAGAAAAGTTTAAAGCATGCAACTCAGATTCATCATCAGTAACGTCTACACCATTGCTGCATATTCTGCCGAGTATTTGTTTGAACTATGACGTAGTCCTTTCCCAAATACTTTTTGTTCTCTTGTCAAGTATCACCAGCATGCATATGACATTCATGACAATCATCATTCATACATAATTGCATCATTAATGCATTCTTGCATTTCTCAATGTTTGCTTCAATATCACTTGTTTAGGTTGCATTTATTCCCAAAAACAAGTGTGGGTGTGTCATCTCTCCAGTAGATTATCCTCAAGCAGAAAAATACATTTTTTTCTCTCCCGTTCCCCAATCGAGATCATTCCTCATTGGGTACAAAGTCTTGATTGACTGTTTCTTTCCAGTTCATTCCTGGATAGAACCTCGTCTCTAACCAATTCAGGTCTAGATTTCACAAAAAAAATCTACCTGGAAACAATAAGCAATAGCCTCGTCATCTGAGCCGCTTATTTCCTTTTCATCTTGAAACTTATCATAAAACGATTGTTCTTCTTAACAAATCCAATCATGAAAGTTCAAGAAATCCCCGCAGTTGTCTTTCTGTCTGAAGAAAAACCTATATCTTTACAATTAAAATGCCTGCATCTTCTCGAAAAAAAGATCCCCGGCAAGATTGTAACTGTGAAAATAGAAACTCACTTGAGATCTGTTTCCATCATTGTCTGTTATTCACAAGGTTGAATACTCAGTAAAATTCTCAAGAATTACCTTGTTATAGTTATCACTTTGCTGATAATTGGTAATATATTCAGAACTCATTACCATAAACTATCACTGGTCTGATAATTGGTAATGTCATCTTTAATTACCTTAAACATTGTAACAAGGCTGACAGAAGGTAATCTCCTCGTTTTCCCAAAGTGAAACAGATATTCACTTGCTTTGTGAATCTATTTTCCCAGTGAAACATATGCTTTTTCCCAACAAACAGGATTCTCCTTTCTTAGACAGATTGAGGCATCCTCAAAATTTTTCCCCAGCATATCACTCTTTGATACCTCTTGGGAAAACTTTCTGCAAATCATTTTGCATCATTCGCATTTTTTGGTATCTTAGGTCCAAATCTGCGTATTCTGATATTTAAGTCTCTTCACACCTATCGAGACGAAGATTTTCATCTTCATATCTCAGGTTAAAGAAACTTAAGTAGGGGCATATGTCACCCCCCAATTTTTGACCTAAGATACCACCTTATATCAGTCACATGTGCATCATTAAATCACTAACAGTTTCAAAACAACATAGATCGTGTGTGTCCTCCTAGAGTCAAATTAGGGTTTTTATCAAAATTTCATCTATTCAAGATATGATTAATTAGGTTTTGATTCTCCACTCACCTCAATTGATCTATCTTAATCAATCATCAACATTTGATCTTTAAATTCCCAACTTTTTCTCACGATCTACCTTGAATCGACCAATTAGGGTTTTGATCGAAGATAGTGAATCATTGACTTTCTGCTCAATGAATGACCTATTTGCTTGAAGATTGATCTTAACAACCTCAATGCAACATCTTGACCTAATTTCTTGATTCAAAACATTACAAAATCCATGTTTCTTCATCAGACAAATTATGAATCATCTGATGAAAATTCAACTGTTCAAAAAGTCAAAACTTCGACTTTTGGTCAACTTTTTCAAATCTAAATTTTTTCAATCATAAAATCATTTCAAATTATCCATCATGATCATAAAAAATCAAGAAATGTGAAAAAGTCAACAAAAAGTCAAAGTTGAAATTTTTCTAACACTTAAAAAAAATTTCAAGTGTTAAAAAACATGGTTTTTCCTTACTTTCATGGCCATTTTTCACCTAGATCCATTTTGATTCGAGAAAAACTCAAAACGTGGAAGTTGTAGATCTTGTTACAAGATTTCCAAAATGTCCAAGAACTTGAAAAAACACTTTGTGTAGCTAGGGTTTTGAAATTGACACTTAGAGCTCCATAACCATAAATTACAAGTCATTTTTCAAGAACTATAGGTCATTTTTTCACAAATTCCTCCTTCTAGAAGCCTTGTCACAAATTTAGATAGGTTAGAGCTGATAAATATCAGATGAGAGGTAATTATGACGGAGATAAGATCAAGTGAGATTTTAACCATGGTTAAAGGAATATTCCATGTGCATTTATGGCAAAAATGTCTTTCTTGCCCTTTAAGGCAAGTTGTTCAATTTCAAGCCAATCTCTTATACTTACCATTCATATTTGTTGGCCTATAAATAGAGGTCACTTCTTCATTCAAAATCACCCCAAAGAATCATAATCCAAGCTTTCCTTCTTTCTTTCTTGTTTTTCAAGTTTTAAGTTTCTAAGTGGGAGAATTTGCAAATTTCAAGCCTTGCAATTTCTGAGCAATCTTAGGCTTCAAATGTTTTCTAAATATCATTAGAAAGTTGTTAGAATCCTCAAGATAGCCCAAGAACTAGCCAAACTCAAAAACTATCTCCAAAATCCATAAAATGCAAGTTTGAGCCAAAACTTCTAAATTTTCATTTCACTCGTGCAAACTTCAATCTTTCACTTTAAAAACCTTCCATACACTTCATATGAGTGATCCAAACACTCATCACTGACCTGTAATAGCTCCATCATCAAATTCAATTTCACTTTGAGAAAGCTACAGTTGGACTTGGGTACACAGATCCAGACCATTTCCAAGCAAGCCAAGCAAGCCAAGCATCCATACACCTTCCATAAGGTCGAGTGGTGCTATAACAATCATCAAACCAATTCTGTAACACTTTCTTCGAAGAATCAGAATTCAACTTGAAGAGGTAAGAGCTTGAACTTTGAACTCTTTAATTTCTAACTTCCAGTTCAAAAAAGGCTTGGCCATTTTGTTTCTGCACTATCATTGAGTAATAACCCTCAATCAATTGCTTAAATTTGTGCTCAAACATGATTTCATGATCAAAACTTAGAATTAGGGTTCTTCGTGTTCATACGAAAATTAATAGTTGTAAGCTTAAAATAAATGAAATTAATTGCCACCATCATGTTCCTGGTGAAAATCCGAGAAAGTTTGATGTTTGGATCGTTCAAATTCATGGAGAAACAAGAGAGATACAAATTAGAATCTGGAGGTTGAAGACGAACTTGTTACGCGCGTTTTCTGATTCTGGAAAATTCAAATTCTTAGTTTATCTTATATTTATAGGTTGTTGTTTCATAACTGGATGTAACAGCCACCCCAGTGGCAAGCCAGCACGCCTTAAGTCTCTTGCCTCAAGGCCAGTTCGAATCCCGGACCTTTTTAATAAAAGGCTCATCCTTCGAAGCACACGATGTTGAACCCTTAAGCACCGATACTCACTCCAAGCACTCGATGCTAACACTTCCAGAAGCATCAAGCTTCTAACACTTCCAGAAGCATCAAGCTTCTAACTCCTTCAGAAGCATCAAACTTCTAACTCCATCAGAAGCAGCAAGCTTGACCTCCTCGAACTCCGACCGACTTCCTTGAATCTCAACTTGACTTCTTTGAACGTCAACTTCTGACCCTTTTTCAAAACTTCATTTTCCAATATTTTTCAAAACTCCTTCAAAGCAAGGTGATTAAATGACAAGTCAAGCAAATGGCTTAGTGGAAAAACTCTTCACTTCTAAGCCAAAAGTCCTAGGTTCAAACCTCCTTAAGACCGAAAATCTCTTTTTTATCACTAATTTTCTTAAGTTTTTCAACAAACTTCAACATTTTCAAAAACCAATCAAAACTTCTCATTTTGAGATGATTTTTTGCACACTTGTCATTTAATATACCTATTTATGATTATGTCAAAAAAATCCAAAAATATTTTCTTTTTGATTATATTTTTATTAGGTTAAAAATGAGACATTTTAAGTATTTTTAATACTTTTCAAAAATGTTTTCTTTACAATTTTCAAGCCTAAATCTTTTTCAAAACTTCTGATAAATATCCTTCACTTTTCAAAATCATTTTCAAAACCTTTTCAAAAACCTTTCAATAAACTTACACACCTCTTTTCCATGATCGATTCGATTAGAAGATAAACCGAACCAAGTTTTTCCTTGAATTTCTTTCAAATTGATCATGGACCTCCCTCACGGTGTAAGTCCCAACCCTCCTATGTACATATTTATTTCCTTGTACATTTCCACCCTTTCGTGTACATATTCATTTCCTTGTACACATTCAATCATCTTTGTAAATGTTCAAGCATAAACAAACTTCGTTCGTTTGTTTCCATCCGCTTGTTTATACACGGATTCCATTGGTATTAAGAGGAGCATTATTCTCGGTGAAACTGTTCTTAAACCAATGGGCCTCCCTTAAGGTGTAAGTCCCAAACCCTTTGTATATATTTAAGTTACACTTGCTTTAGTTGCTTGTTTTATACACTTGTTTATATATTTCCTTCATAAACTCCTGTGAATACACATCACACACTTGTTCATATAACTACTCAGTTATAACATAACAACTAGCCTAACAACTAGGTTCCCTTTAGCCTCCTCTTAGGCTTCGTATAAGATAACTCATTTATTGAGTTAGCCTCCTCTTAGGCTTCATATAAGACAACTCACCCGTTGAGTTTAGCCTCCGCTTAGGCTTCATATAAGACAACTCCCCTGCTGAGTTAGCCTCCTCTTGGGCTTCGTTCAAAAGAACTCCCTCGTTGAGTTTATCCTTCTCTTGGGCATCAAACAAGAAAGAGACCTAGAAATCTCTTAACAGCCTCCTATTGGGCTTCCAATAAAAAGAATCACCCGCTAGGATAGAACCCTAAGAGTATGATTTCCCGGTGAAATCACTCTTGAATCCTAAGAGGATGGTTTCCCGGTGAAACCACTCTTAAAGCCAAAGCCAGACATACCCTATAGCTTCCTCTTGAGTTTCATACAAGGACCCTCGATGACCCTCGAAATGTCTTCTCTTGGAATCACAATGCAAGGACCCTCGATGACCCTCAGAATGCCTCCTCTTGGGCTCACAATACAAGGACCCACGGGCTTCTTAAAAGCATCCCCCTAATCCATAATCAATTTCTCCTAGAGATTTAGACATTTATCATCTCTATGGGAGAAGTGTTTCATCTATAACATCACATACAAATCAAACACTTTTCAAATACTTTTTTCAAACAAAACATCTTTTAATTGTAAGTGGTAACGCTTGTACACTCGAGCAAAACACCAAAGCTTAAAATTAAAGATTCAATCATCTTTCAAACATCTTTCTTAACTCGTAAGTGGTAACGCTTGTACACTCAAGCAAAACACCTAATACTTACGATGAAAGATTCAATCAATCCACCCTTCAAAATGTATGTGATGAAATAGATTAGATACATTTTTCATTAAGATGACATTTGTCTTTGTCTCTTAATAACATCCTTTGCTTCCACTAGCATAAGTGGGAACTACGATTGCTCTGACTTTCTCAACCTCCCTTTGAGAATACGTAGGCACAAGGTTTCATCCTCGGCGAGCATACTTCTTTCTCCCTCAAACCAAATAAAATCATAGCTCCCTTAGATCCGAGCTACAGATGCTCTAATTCCCATTATGGGATATGTATGCAGAAGATCCCAATGATCTTTGCTAGCACAATAATAACAAAACTTAGGACCCCGCCTAACCTACCTTTCTTAAAATCCAAAGGAGAAACTCTCCCAAGAATAAAATAGCAAATTAAAACACACAAACATATAAAAAATATTCATATATATATATAAATAAGGCTATAGATAACTATATATATAGGGTGCCACATCTTTCCCTTTATATAACAAACCCCCTTACTCAGATCTCTCCCCAATGCGTTGCGTCTAGTTCACGCTAGTCGCACCGCATATCTTTATTTATTTAGGGTATTGCAGCTTTCCCCTTTTTCATCTCATTTTTCTTGTTTTGGAAATAGTAAAGCTTGATGCTCGCGGCATCTTTTAAAAAAAAATCAAAAGAGTAAATCGTTTTGAGCCAGAGATTCGAATTCTGATTCGATTCCCTCGTTCGTCACTTTTTACCGCGAACAGCAGCATGTCGTTTCTTTTGTGCAATTTTGAATAGTGGCTTCCCGGTCTTAGAAATGAGCTTCCTATTAAGTTTGAATTAGTGGTTCATGAATGATTAGTTTTGATTTAACATTGTGTTGAAATTGCCTTTGAGTTTATCGTTTCCGAATGGATGTTTTGCACGTCTAAGTTTAGGTACATGGCTGTCCGGATTTTAATAGTATGACAAAACTTCATTTCTATTATTGTTTTGTTCATTCTTTGAATTTAATTG
Source organism: Vicia sativa (assembly GCA_021764765.1). Taxonomy (NCBI): domain Eukaryota; kingdom Viridiplantae; phylum Streptophyta; class Magnoliopsida; order Fabales; family Fabaceae; genus Vicia; species Vicia sativa. Next base: position 147,620,483 of record CM038796.1, read on the forward strand.
AAACACCATGAGTTTGTTCATACTTGCGTATCGGTGTTGATTTTGTCTTGGTGTTTAAGTCACTTTTAAAAGTGATTTTGATGATGTTTCAAGTGGAATTCAATTCACAAAGTTTGTTGGTTGATGTCGGTGTTTATACATAAGGTTGGAATCACTTGGAAATTGATTTTCATGATATTTTTATGCATAATTTGCTTCTGTCCAACTTTTGATTTGTATGAATAATGCTTGATTTAAGTTTGATTTTTCATTAATTGGAATTGAATTGAATTATAGCATTAGTTCTTGAGTTCCATTCTCATTGTGAATTGATGACCACATTTACCCTTGTGTTTACTTCATTTTAAATGTGTTTAGCACCATCTACATAATCCTTGTGTTTACTTGATTTTAAATGTGTTTAGCACCATGTACATAATGTTGATTTTTGTACTTTACGTTGAATAATGACATGAATTCTTGATTATTGGTTGAGAAACATTCATTTGTTTGTACGCATTATACAAGTTTGATTTTAATTTTATACCTTGCTTATTAACTATGTTCTAATTTGTTGCAATTTCATTTCATTTTATTTTTATCACACACTTATGCTACTAACAAGTTTGTTATTTGTGAAGACATCCAAGGATTGTTCAAGCATTCACTTTCAAATAGCACATCTACACTTGTTCATTAGCATTCTAATATTTTAAATACTTAGTATTTTAATTCTTATGTTTAGTAATGTAAATATATAATTATACTTATTACTCTTGATTTTATACTTTATTCAATTCATTTGTAATTATATTGTAATGATCTTTAATGTGTTGCGATTTCGAATTTTGAATTCGACTTGACTTTCGAACGCGTATGAACACAAATATGTTGTTTGTCCCATTAGAGTTGATTCCTACATGAGTCTATTCTAAATTTAATTTAATAAAGTGCAATGGTCAATAATAGATACTTGAGCTTTGTAAGCTTTTTTTCCGTGTTGTTAGTTTTGTTTGTATCAAATGTGATGTAGGGATTTCTACTCGGATTTCATCTGATACGTTGAGCTTAGCCGATTCTTTACGCCCTTACCAAACATCCCGAGCCTACACGATGTGATTCCTCTTCTTATCTACACCCCCAAATCTAGCTTCAAAACAGACCATCTCTAAGTCCTTACCTCTTTTCAATTATTTTTTTTAACTACTTTTATTTTACATAAGCAAATAGACTTTGTTTTGTATTAAATAATTATTAGTCTAAGATAATTTTATTCGATATTATTGATTAAACTATTAATTAATTTTATCAAAATAAAATTGTTATTCTAATAATTATTTAAAGGATTTGGACATGTATTGTGTGCTTAATTATTTTACTCGCCTCTTGTATGCTTGTATGAATTATTCACAATTGTACACCCCACACACTTGATACAATCGATTCCATTTTCTTATCTTGGCTCATATCCCAAATTCCTCAAGGGTCTCATAGTTGAGAGTGGGCATGGCCATTCTCACAAGGTTAATCAAAGCCCTAGTTTGCATCGATTAACCATAACCCGAATAAATTTTGGATCATATACAAATTATCCATGCACAAGGGTTTCATAGTTGGGGGTAGGAGCACTTATCTTCACAAGATTAATCAAGTCCATATATTTGGTTAATCATAACCTAATTCAACTTCTCTTGGCCCATAAACCAAACATCAAAACACTTTCATAATCAAATTTTCAAACCACGATCCAACGTTGAGTTTATTTTCAAAATATTTTCATAAGTAAAATGTTCTACTCTCCCCCTTCCCAAGCGTAAGGTAGTCATTCCTTTTTCGATCCTCGGTCGTACGCTTGACTTCTTTAAATGAATCTAATCATGCGAACCTTGTTTCACATCACCTTTTCTTAATAAAACTTTTTGGGTAGAAAAATATGATCAAGATGATTATGTCCCCTCCATCCGAGTACTTGGAGCATTAGCCGTTGAACGCTTATGGTCCGATGCTTGTCTCCCGCATAAAAATAACTTCAACTCATCAAACTTGTCTTTTTCACTCATAAGCGATCATCGAAAATCTTTTCATAAAGGGAGTATGTGTTAGCCATTTCAAAAAGGGAATACACGAGACTTAGCTCTCATACGAGCAAAGCAAGTCGAGGTTCAAGAGTTTGAAATGTTTAACGCATCATTCTTCTAAAACCAACCAACAAACTTCTAGCCTTTTCTAGAGGAACTACGGAACTCTGACTTTTCCATTGCACGAGGGAGTACTTAGGCACAAGATGCGACATCTTTGGCGAGTTCAAAATAATAATAAATAGGCTTAAATGCACTTTTGGTCCCCCTATATTAATTTTTTTAACATTTTAGTCCCTCGATAAAAAAAAACAACTATTAGGTCCCCCAATATCATATTTCATGTTTTTTTTTAGTGGTCCCCATGATAAAATAGTCTAATTTGCATAGGTGGCATTGAAATTATGAAGTGATATTTTTTTAATTGATGTCACGTCATTATAAATATTTAAAATTTTAATATTAATTTTTTAAAATTTTCTTTATAATAATTAAACGTTTTTAATTATTTTAGTTATTTATTTAGAAATTATATATTAGAAATTTTAATTCTAAAATTTTTTTTTTTTGCTCTATTTTTAATGATGTGACAACAATTAAAAAATGTCGCATCATAATTTCAATGTCACATACGTAAATTAGACTATTCTGTTATGGGGGACCTCAAAAAAAACATAAAATACAATATTGGGGGACCTAATAGTTAGGTTTTTTTATAGGGGGATTAAAATGTTTAAATAATTAATATAGGAGGACCAAAAATGCATTTAAGCCTAATAAATAAAGACACTTCTTCTTTCTCCTTTCTTAATTTAGAAATTAGCGAATTTACACACAAACACTTAGAACTAAATGGTTCTCATCGAGTACGATGGATGTGAGGGGTACTAATATCTTCCCCTCGCATAACCTACTCCAGAATCCACATCTTTTGGTCACGTAGACCGCCTTATCCGTCATTCGTGGGTTTTATCTATATTTTCTCGTTCTTTTAGAACAAATAAAATTAGGTGGCGACTTCATTGTTTTAAATAACCGATTTTGAAAAAAACTAGTTATCACACAACATATCAATCCAATTTCGACTAAATTCCCATAAATAAATCCTTAAATAATTTAATTAAATAATTAATTAAATTCGAGGCGTTATAGGATCTCTTTGCATCAAATCATATGGTTGAAAATTCTTTTTACCCAATTAGTAAGAATTTCTTGGGTCAAGAGCTAAAGTGGTATGATATCTTCCCTAAGAATGAAGATATCGTTCATTCTTCTTGGCAATAGAATTCTAATAGAAGGTAATGAAGGATCCAAACTTTTGGTTTTAGGTGGATTGATTTGAAGGGGACTCTTTTTTTCTCCATGGCATTTATAACGAGGTTGTTTATGGATATTAAGTGTTTGAAGTTCCTAAAGTCTAGGGGTCCATTAAGGGTGTAGAACATTCTTACATATGATAGCTCAAAGATTCTTCCAAAGCTTTCTTTGTGAAGGTCTATTTCCATTCCCCTAACATATGTTCTTAGGGATTCCTACAAGACTTGGGTTTAGGTGGAACTCTCTTACTAAGTTTGGGAAGGATCTATCTAGTATTTGGGTGAAGAAATCTTTAAGGGATGCTTGATATATTTCATGATAAGGTTTCTGACTCTTCAAGAGACTTGGTTCCATGTACCAAAGCTGAATCACCTTCTTTGCTAAAATTGTCATCTTTCTTCTTACTTTCAATTTATCAATCCAACATTGAACATGTTTCTTCTTGGTGTTTCTTTGAGTTTTTGACCTGAGGAGTCCATTATGAAGCTTACAGAAAAGGAACTCACACAAAAAAAGACTAGAAGAGATGAATTTCGAGATGCAAGAAGTAATGAGAGAGGATACTTATTTATAACGTGCCATCTAATGGTTTAAACGTGTATTTATGGCAAGCAATCAATGGAGATTGTGATGATTGAAAATTAAATTAAAATATTTCCAAATTGAGTGTCCCAATCGATTGGCTAATGGTTCTAATTAATTGGTTAGTCATATCTCTCGAGATTTTGTGTGTTTATCAGCAATGCTGATATTTGATTTGCTTGGAGGGCAAGTTTGGCTTGGATTTGATATGAAAAAAGGCGCGCCAAGATTCTCTATTCGATTTCCATCAAGTTCCAATCGATTGGGATTTCATTGTTTAGTCTCCTTACTGCATTTTGGGCCTAGTGTTAAATTTGGTTTCTTTTTTGCACCTCTGTTAAGCTTATTTGCTCCTCATTTCTATAAAACACTTGAAAAACTCATCTTTAAGGTTAGAAAAATATTTATTGACATCAGCGGAAAATTGCTATTTTTTAGGATTAATCAGAGTTACCCGATTAATTTATCCTTAAAATAGTGTATACCTCTTTTATTAAGAGATCTTGATAAGCATTTCCCTTAAAGGGAAACACCACTCGCATTGTTGGATGCAATAGTTGGTAAAATCAACGAGATGAATAAGTCTATTACAGATATGTTCACTCAACTGATTACTAAGGATCATAAACCTTGATATATCTTAAAAAAACTTACTTTGATAATTGTGATTGATATTTTCCATCACCTTTCATCCTTGGATCCAAGAATTCAAAAAAGTTGTATACTTAGAATATATTTTTGCTTTGCACAGCTCTGCTGATAATTCTCTTAAAGCTTTGAACTGCAAAGCATACCTGAAAAACACTTAAGATTTGACCTTTGGTACCCATATATTCTTGGGTCCAGGTTCATTATTTCCAGAAGATCTAAGGTTGTTACTTTTAGATCTTTTCAATTTTCAAAACAAAAAGGCTCTAAATTGCCAACTCTTTAACAATGTGTGCATTTATAAACTGGACAATTATTTTTCTTAAATTTTGTACCTTTGCTGGGATCATGTCAAAGTAATAATAAAAATTCCAGGATCATGTCAAAGTAATAATAAAAAGACCGTCTCCACGAGGATTGTAATTTAACAAGAGAATTATGTGCAAATGTAAATAATAAATGGGGTTTTGTTAGAAAATCGGTTCTAAAATAAGAAATTAAAAGAATGGAATTCAAGATAAGAAAAGCGACTAGGTCTTTATTATCAAATCCCCTTATTTTTATCTGTTCATGAACTTTGTATTATTGAGTTTCAATTTCATTATTATCTCAATGCGAACTAACAATATCACTTCATACAATTCATTGGTGTGCAGATCACTAATTTATACGATAATCTCTTAATTTTTTAGGCTAATTCAAAGTTAAATTAGGCATTCTAGGCGTGTTAATTCAAAAGAAATAACTTCTAATCACCTACCCTAGTTAATTACAAAGTCAACTAATTTTCCCTAGATCAGATAAGTAGCCTAATGGTTAGAAAACCTTACGTACATAGATTGATTTGTACGCCTGTAAGCAAAAAAAAACATTAACTGAAGAACGGATTAAATAAGATAGTATCCTTCTCCTTGCGTTACATCGATGAGAGCCTTAAGTGTTGTTAAGAATGATCTTCCTAACAATAATGGTGTTTCAAAATCTATAGGCATGTCAAGAATTACAAAATCAACTAGAAATAATAGTCTCTCAACCTTAACAAGGAAATCTTCAAGTACTCCATATGGATATGTAATCAAGCGGTCAACAAGTGTCAAAGTCATTTATGTTGGCTTTAGTTCTCCACACTTCAACTTTATCCTCATTGATAATAGCATTAAATTGATGTTAGCTCATAAATCACATAATGCGTGATTAATGGTTAGTTAACCAATGAAACAAGGAATAGTAAACCTACCTGGATCAATGAATTTTTATGGAATATTCCTCTGGATGATTGCACGTTACTCTTCTTCCAAAGCGATGTTTTCGTCATGCTTCAACTTATGTTTTCCTAGTAAGAGCTCTTTCATGATCTTCGCATAAATATGCATTTATTCAAGGGCTTCACAAAATAGGATATTGACTTATATCTTATTCAAAATCTCCTTAAAAGTTTTAACCGACTCACTTCATTTTTCATTTTAGGTGTCTTCTTCACAATCAAATAAAGTGGTTTGATGTAATCGGGTAGATCTGGATTTGGTTCAATCAAGATCTGTTTCTTGGTACTTCTGAAGGGTGAATTTTTTATCAATCAATTGGTCAAGAGTGTAACCTTTAGCTTCATCATCACTATTATTCTCACATTTTCTCCCTCAGAACCTTTCTCAACTTCCTTCTTGAGTACCTCTTTTTTTCCACTTTCTTGCCCAACTTTACTAGATTCTTTCTTTTCCATGCTAATTGTTGATTTAGACATCACTTCTCTATTTCTCAACTCGATGGCTTTGCACATTTCGTTTTTTAGGTTATCTATAGTATTACCTATAAATATCCTACTTGAACTAGCTTGGGTTGCCATTGTCGAGACAATTGACCAATTTGTATTTTTAAGTTCTTCATGGATGCTTTGGTGTTCTTGTTCATCAGGATTTAATTTTGTGACATCTCTTACTGAGTCTTAACCATGTTATCTTGAGACTTGCTTACTTTCATAAAGCTTATTCGAGTGGCTTTCATGAGATTTGTTAAGACTTTCTCGAGTGTAGATGGATTCATTTGTGGTGGTGTTTGAGGAATTCCTTGGTTGTTACTCCAACAAAAATTTGGGTGATCATTCCAACCTGCATTATAACTATTGGAATAAGGATTACCTCTTTGAAAAAATTTCATCATAGTATGCATCTTCTGTATATCTCTCTGGTACACAATTTCCATTAGTATGTACTTCTCCACAGAAATCATACATGGGTGTTTGAACTTGACTCACATTTGCTTGAATGAGTTGGGATGCAATTAAATGTTTAGAAAGTACCTCCATTTACGCTAACAATGATGTGTTTGAATCAACTACAAGAACACCTTTTTGCTTCACTGCTCGATCACTTGAACTATATTCATTATGTCACATATTCTCAATCAACACTTTTACCTCATCTTAAGTACCTCCAGCTAAGACATCGAGAGCTATTCTGGTCTGAATTTTTAAATCGTGATAACATGCATCTGTTGTAACTAGGACATCTCCATAGTCAAATACCTATAATTTTCCACTACTATTCACATATTATTTTTATTTATTTTTTATAATTTTTAAATTAAATAAATATGAAAATATTCCAAAAAAAAACTTATTTTTTATTGTGAAAATATTATTCCTAAGAATAATAATTCAAAAAATATGATTCTAAAGAATTTTTTTTATGACACATACCCTAAAAATATTGACTCTTGAATCTATACCGTCTAAAGGCGGACACAATGCAGCATCCTCGTGAGGAGATGTTATTGTAGGAGTACAATTAGCGACTCAAAGATCATAATCTACTCATATGATCCGTTGCATAAGTTCATATGATAATAAATTGCAAAAATAATTTATTTATATTTAATTAAATAATTTGACTTGGTAGATTTAAATGACTTTCTATATATGTTGAAGTCTAATATTTTAGAAAAATAAACTTTTTTATAAACTCTAACCTCGTCTATTAAAAGGGAAAAAAAAAAAAAAACAAAGTCTAACTGACTTGAGTTTGAAAGAAACTCGAACATAAACGTTAGTCAATGAAGATGATATATTTCCACTCTAGTTGTGTAAAAAATAGCACTCATGTAATTACTTGTGCATAAAACAAATCCAAATATAATCTTCCAACTGCCATTTATAATAGAATTAAATTCAAAGTCAATGAAGTATCTTTCTCTCATATTACATGCTTCATTTGAAACATTTACTTGTTAAATTATTGATCTCTTCATATTAATGAAATATTAACTTACTTTTTTAATTTCTTCATATTATCAATGAAATATTAATGTTGTTATTAACATATTCTTATTTAATGTGTAATTCAATTCATAAAGATATTTTATTATTAAAATTAACACATCAACTATGTGGGTCGGTGAATTAAGCCACGAAACAAGATTGTTGATTGGAAACTCAAAGAAAACTTCACACGAACAATGCACTTATAATAAAATGAATAAAATACTCAAACTATGATGTCACATATAAACAAAATTCAACTACTTTCACTTTATTTAATGCTATCATTCTTAAAATATTCTTTAATGTAACAACCAATTCTCTTGCAAAATTAACTTAAAAGAAATGGGAATTTCATGATAATTGAGACTAGAAGGAGTAGTTCAAAAATTTTACTTATCAAACGAGTTGGTTTCTAATGCAACTTGGCAACTAAATAAAGCTATATACCTAAAGTGGGAATAGGTTGAGAATTTTCCATCTTGTAAAGAATAGAATAGTTACAATTTATAACATTTACGAAGAGCATTAATTACTTACTAAAATTCAACCACGCATTAAATGCCAAATAATGGCCAAAAGTGGAAATTCACATTGTGACAATAATTCCAACAACATCCAAAGAAAACTACTAACTCTACTACTATCATCCTAATTTATACCTACAGCTAGGTATCAAATCATCCATCAGAAACAATACATGATTTGTGATCAAAACTGTCCAAGAAACTAAAAACAAGACCGTGATCTTCAAACGACCCACTGTCGCTAAAACCTACGACAACCATTGCAAATGTGCACATAACCTTAAAATTTCTTACAGCATGTGTTGTCCTAACAAACCAAGCATATTGTACCTTGCGCCCTTTGTTAAGGCCATATTTTCGTTTCCTTAAATGTATAGTCTATATTTTTTTGGGAGGGGCAAGACAATTCAAAAAGACCCCATTTGCACATACTTGTTGCTTTGATCCATAGTTGTTGGTTGCATGCTATAATATATGCATTGCAATTTCAGAATATTCATATTCATAGACAACAAATGTAACTTTACAGCCAAAAATTTAGTAGATGTTGTTGCAGCCAAAATATCATGAGCTTCTTCCAATATCTTTGCCAGAGTACTCGCCGTTACCGAAAGATGCAGCTGCTGTAGTAACATCCAAACCGCTGCTGCCTCCGATTGATGTGATAAGTGCTGATAAGCCTCCACCGGCGCTGCCACCTGCAGCCATCCCCAATCCTAGAAAATCAAGAGTTGTTTGTTTAGGACCAAACAATGATGGAGTCCCCAACATCAATTCCTTTAGTCCGGAGTCACTGTCAATAGGAAGACCTAGTCCAAGTCCCGCGTGGACTAAACCAGCACTCTCCTGTTCCACTTGTCCGAGACCCCAATGAAGGTTATCTTGCTGACCCGTTGAAGTGGAAGCGGAAGACGACACGATTCCAAGCCCCCGAAGCAAAGAGGCATTTGTTGCTGCAGCGCCCATTTGAGCAGCTTTCTGAAGTAATGCAGTGGCTGACATAGCAGGCGGCTGATGTGTAGGCACGTACTGGCGGCACTCCTGACCTCCTGTTCCAAAAATGGATGATCCGTGATTGGTAGAGAGGCAAAGGGATATGGCCTCGGATGATGCAGGAGTTGAGAAATCAATAGGGCGAGCATCCGGACATCCCATGGACCTAATTAAATCAGTGAATGCTGGTGTTTGAGACTGAGTCTGTAGACCCGCAGAAGTGGAAGCTGTTGAAGAAGCAAACAAGCTAGCAAACACACCGCTGCTAGTAGCAGGATGACCATTGCTTGTTGAGCTAGTACTGCTGCTACTACCACTCGCATTTAAAATAGTAGTAGCAACGACAACCGGTTGTGGTTGTGGTTGTGTCTCCTCTACGACTTGTGGCGGATTCTCTGGTAAATCTGCACAAATCAAAATATAGTCTAAAAAAAGGGCAAAGTAAACAAAGCATGAACAGAGCAATAGTGTTATTTTAAATTATAATTATCAACTAATATGAAAAAGAATGAACAAAAGCAGCCACTCATAACACATAGACAGGAAAGTTGGTTCCTTTCTTTTATGTTAAACTAAAGTGCAAAGTGAAGAACAAAAACAATAGTTTTTCCAACTCTTGAAAACAAATCTTCTTTCTTTTTTTTGCTTTTGAGATCTTTGTAGTGTTTTTTGTCAACCAATACATAATGTTCTATCAAACAATCTCAAAAACACCTTTTTAAGTGATTAATTTCCATTACTTAATTAGCATCCTCGAATCTCAGATCATTTGATCTTGTTCTCCCAAACACAAGTCACAACAAAAACTGTTCTCACTAACACAAGTCACAACAAAAACAATAGCAGACAAAAAATACTAAACACCAAGATCTCACATATACAAACAACACCTCCACCAAAAAAACAAACAAAACTTTGAATTTGTTATCTAATTTTAACCACATCAAACAAGACAAAAAAATCACCTTTTTTTTCCTAATTCAATAAAAATATTTACCTAGCTTCTGAGTCTCCAAAGCAGAGGACACACCACTATTTGACTGAGGAGTTGTAACCGCCGTGGTAGTACTAGTCACCACAGGCGGCAACAGAAGCGGCGGCGGTGGAGGCAATGAATCTCCGGTCAAAACCTTTGAATCAGATTCTGAACAACCTTTCACAACCGATTGAGTCTGAGATTTCGCATTTTCCTCTGCCAACGCATCACAAAAAGCTCTATGCGTTATGAAGCTATCCCTCCTTCAAAATCAAAACAAAAGTTCAATAACAAATCAAAAAAATACAAAATAAGCTTCCAAAATCAAATAAATAAAACCAAAAAGAACCTGGAAAAAACAGTTCCACAATCGCATTTATACTCTCTAGAACCACAAACTTTCGCGTGCGCTTTCCAATCCGATTGAACAGCGTATTTCTTTGAACACTTGTCGCATTTCCACTTCTTCTCGCCGTGTTTTCTACAAAAATGCTTTTTAATCCCCGTTAGATCCCCCAAAGCTCTCGAAGGATCATGATGAACACAAGTCGGCTCAGGACAAACATAAACCCTCTTCCTAACTTCCTTACTCGACCTCTGCCTCAGTTTCCACGGCAGATTATGACCTCTCCTATGAAGTTGAAGATTCTGATCCCTCTGAAACCCTTTGTTGCATATTTCACACACAAATCTATTCGTCGCTAACAGAGTAGTCGGAGACAAAGCTATCACCTCTGCTTCCGGATCTTCAACCATCAAAAAAACATATATCAAAAAATATATCAAAAAATACATCAAAAAAAATCAAAAAAATGGATTTATTTTCACCTGGCATTCCGGGGAGGTTTCGTTTTTTCTTAGTGGGTTTTGGAGGGGTTGTTTGGTTATGGTTATTATTGTTACCAGAGGAAGAGATACTAGCTTCAGCTTCTCCTGAAGGTGTAGAAACATTGTCTAAATCAACCATGGCAACTAAACCTAGCTATAGGTGAAAAGCTTGAAGAACAATCTTTGTACAAAGAGGGAAAAATCTTAGATGCATTAACAACACAATCTCACAGGAACTTTTTGATTTTTTTTTTAGGGTTTCTATTTTCTTCTCTTTTTTTTAAGCTTCTGAGCTTTTGTTTTGTTTTTCTCTTTATCTTTATCTATATCCACCGGTCAACCTGCATAGTTTTTATTTTTTTTAATTTATTTATTTTACGTTACCTCGTTACGCTCATTTACCCACACCAACTACCACAACTCCAATAATGCTTTTCTTTTCTCTCTCTTTCTTTTTCTCTCTCTTTCTCTCCCAGTAATGTTTAGAATCCAAAACCCGTTGACAAATAACACCTTTTTCTCACTAAACCCTGATTAAGTTCACGCGTCTTAATTAGGATAATTAGGAGTAGTGTTAAGGAAAGGGTTAATTTACTTGACTTGGTCGTGGGAGAAAAAAGGAAGGGTTGTGGTGTCTAAATTTGTAAGCTCCACATGTCGAGGCAAAAGGTACAGTGAAGAAAGGACGAGTGATTAATATGGGGAGTTTGTCGTTTAGCGCGGTGAGTCTTTGTATTGGTTTGAATCCGTATTTTTCTGTAGAAACCGACAAAGACAGACAGACACCACCTCCATTATAGACTGTAGTACTGATTTAGTGTATACTACGAAGTTAATTTATAAGTCAGTGATGCTGTATTTTCATCAAATTAATAGGATTTGATTTTCATAACTTTCTTTTAAGAGATGGAGTAGATTTTATTTACTTTATAATTATAAGTTTTTTATTAACAAAGATATTGTGAAAACACAATAAAATTATAAATTTGACATAAAACATTATTTATACTATATTAAAATTATTTTTAAAAATTAAATTTAACAATTGTAATTAAAACATTATAAAACTGTATAAAAAATAAATTAAGTGCTTTTTTAAAAGTCAAAGAAGTAAATAATATTATTATTCTAAGTCGACAATGCTCAATAAAAAATATCCATCTATTATTTCAAAGAAAATTCTACATCTATTTGATATTTCCTATGTCGAGAATTTACTTTTTTGATACATTGAATAATTAATGTAGCTAGTCTATATGTAGATTAGATACATTAATTATTCAATGTATTTAAAAAATAAATTTCTCGTATAATTTGGGACAGAGGGTATATATATATATATATATATATATATATATATATATATATATATATATATATATATATATATATATATATATATATATATATATATATATATATATATATATGTGTGTATGTGTGTGTGTGTATTTTCTTCTTCCTCATTGTTAAACTCATTCATTTAGATGAGTGTTGGAGTGCTAACATTATAGATTCATCCATGTAGTTCATAATATATGAGGAGTTAAACATTACAATTCAAGTATAATTTTGGTTTTGGTCAGAAACATTGGTGTCGTGGAATTGACTATCGATTTATGTGAAATCCTACAATTAGATCATGTTTGATCCAAATCCATATTACTCAAATAATATTCTATGATGGAGAAAATAAATCTCCACTTTGACGGAGCACTCCTCTGAACGGTCTAATTCGACGGTGTCGCCAATTCTTGTGACCTATGAGAGCAAGGAGGCGTCATTGAAGTAAGAAGACCTTCTCGCGTTGGATTCTGCCAAAAACGTGGCATGGATCGGAGAACGAGAAGACGACAAGCTAATTTAGACTTTTGTGATCATGAGAAATTATATGGAGTCCATAAACTACAATGTATTGGGCCTCTAATAGATGATGAAAATGCGTGTAACTTGATGAATTGGAAATATTTAGGAAATTAGCCTACGTATGCACAATTTAAAACCATGTGAAGACATAAGCCTTATGATATTCAACAATTCCACTACTCGACTATGGGGAGGAATAGGAATTATAGTTTTGCTCGAGGAATTAGACAGTGAGAGAAGTATAAGTGTACACTTCTTGATAGTCCCTTGCGAAAGAATTTTCAAGAGCATCTTTGGAAGGCCTTTTCTAGCAGCACTAGATGTAGTGAGCTCCCAACTCCACCTCAACATGAAATATCATGACAACTCCAGCAAATTGATCACCATTATCGCCGACCTACGTGGAGCTCGCTGAATCCATGAATAGATGCTTACAATATTTGGTACTACTCCAACTGTTGTAGGGGAAGCCTCGGGGGAAGTCAATGTTGCATGTCTCAATGTTAGTGTTCAGCTTGGATTTTGGTAAACAACATTGGTCTCTTGCCAAAAAGTTTACTTGCGAGATCGACCAGGGAATCTCAGTACAGTGTTAGTTTTCACGTGTTATCTTTTACAAAGTACTTTTGAAAAATGAGTATGTTCGACCTCACGTCCAACGTGTTTGTGTGATTGCAAAAGTAGTGTTAGTTTTCACGTGTTATCTTTTACAATGTACTTTTGAAAAATGAGTATGTTCGACCTCACGTCCAACGTGTTTGTGTGATTGCAAAAGTAAATAAAATAAAACTTGTAAAGTGAAAAGGAAAGCATTTAAAAGGTAAAAAGATAAATGACATAACATCTAAAATAGTTTTTTAAAAAAACAAGTTGATTCAAACGTACATTGCCCTAGCCTGACTCATTTCGCTCGATCTCTTGGTTACTCTGAGTGATTAGCGTTAGGAATGTAAAAGTTTGAACCCCTTACATAATGCATTAAATTCTTTATTTATACTACACATATAATAACTACTTCTTGGCGGGCTTCGATTATTTATGTTGTACCCCAATTTTTGCCCCTAAGATCCTTCATTATCTCATACCATCAAATTACACCAAGATCATAAACTAGGGTTGGCTCCCTCTCCTATCTCTAATTTTGCTCTTATGGATACCACCAAGCATCTTGTTTATGTATATCTTGTATATAAATATCTTATGTTGATTGACATTTGGCTAACAATGAGACAATGCACTTTTTCTTTTGGATATTGTGTTGTAGGTTGATGACATAAGAGTATTCCTCAAGAGAATTCATAGGGTTATGTGTTTATTTCCATGCCTTCTCTACTAAGTCTCAAGGATATATTAAGCTTTATCATGTGGTATGCCTCAAGGTTCCATAATTGAGGAGGTATAATGAAGTTCATTATGTCTTATCTTGCAAAAGAAGTTCAAAAGATGCAAAGTTGATTCAAATGTGTTGACCTAATTTGGACAAGTCCTTGATTCTTTGATTATAAGTGCATAAATTCCTTAATTATCAATGTTTTTAAGTGGTTTTGTTTGCTATGGGTTCTTATTATCATCTAAAACAATCTCTCCTCATGTGACAAGATTCCATGTGCAAGAGAGATCACCAAAAGTTGAAGAAGTTTCCAAGTCATGGCCAATGCTTCTTGAGCTAGGTTTTGGACTTTTAAGGACCATATCATGTTTGTTGTTTGAGATTTTTGATTGATTCCAAATCCATGATTATCTTAAAAGGTTCTTTAACAAGTATGTTCATTGGTTCAAGGATGTTGATTTATTAAAAGATTCTTTGGGGGTCAAGGATAAGTTCTCTAGATTGGTTCTTCATCTTTCTTGGGTAACTTCAAAAGATCATAACTTGGTCACCTTTTTATCCCTTTGAGCTCATTCTTTTTCACAATGAACCTAACGATGTCTACTACAACTTATTTCAATTGTCAAGATTGGAACATGATTGGAAAGTCACTTGGGAAGCCAAAAGATTATGGGGTCCTTGTTGAATTTTACCATTTTTGGTCATCAACTTTAAGAGATCATAACTCAAACATATTTTATTATCTTGAGTCCATTATTTTTCATAATGATCTTAAGGATGTGAACTTTATCCTCATTTGTGGTGCAAGGATTGAAAATTTTTGGAAGATACCTCAAGAGTTCAAAAGATTATAGGTCATTTCATGGATTTTCATCAACTTCACAAGGCCATAACTTTCTCAATTTTTGGAGTTTTTGAGTGGCCCATTTTCCACAATCCCATTTAATAGGTCTACTTCATGCCATCTTTGTTGGTCAAGATAAAAGTATAAGTGGAAGACCACGTTTGGATTCAAAATATTATAAGTAATTTTTTGTGCCAAACTTAGAAATGTTTCTAAGTATGAAAAGTCAGTGTGTTTTTGCTAATTTCCATTGGACATAACTTTTGATTTAAGACACCAAATGCCATCTTTCCAAGCACATTGCAAATCTTGTAATCTCAACTTTCCAAAGAGTCCTAGTTTGCATCATAAAGGTCCCCAAGTAATGAGTTATGTGTGTTTGAAGCAGGCTCCATAGAATTCCTTTTTGCTTCGAGGTCATAATTTTACCATGAGTAAACTTGGATCGCAAGGTGAATTACTCAAAGTTTAGTTGTTAAACATTTTAAAATAAATGCCCAGATGCATTTTGACAAAGTTTTCACTTGGTGTGAGGTCGTTTTGATGCATTTCGAGTCACACGTTTGGCATGATTTCAGCTAGCTTGGTTTGATAGCCAGAAACACCTTGCCAAACTCTCTCCATAGCTCACATTTATCTGTTTTTGAATTCATATTTTCTCCGCTTTTAAATCCAATTTCTTTGTTCATTCTTCTTCACTGAACTTCCCTGAAGCTAGCCATACTCTTAGCAAGAAGAATCGTGACCTAAATTAAGCTCCAGAAGTCCAATTTCAGAGATCTGCAGTTGAACTTCTACGGGTAGATTTCTCCACCAATTTGCCTCAAATTTGTTGCTACAATGTAGCTCTCATCACCCTATTACTCATAGCATTGTTTATTTTTAACTGGAAGTGAATTTTACTCACGAATTTTCAAATCCCTTTTCAAGTTTTCTTCTGGTTTTTTCAAAATCGACTACGTTTGAGCAAAAAGAAATATTTCAAGAGGGTACCATTGGAATCGTCTTGAAGAGACGAAGCAAATGACACCGGTCTCGATCTCTAATTTTACCATTTCAGAAACCTGCAACTCGCGTTGGCTGGACTTTGAAGACAATGACATGTCTCGTCTCAACCAATGACGAACTGCCACACTTTTTTAAAAATATATTTAATATTTAATCATGTGTGTTATTTCCAGAAGACCATGATATGCACAGTGCGTCAGATCCGTTGGATTGAATTACTAACGCGTTTTAACATTATCTGATGGTCCACATCAAGCATATTTTTAAATTCTGGAAAAAAATTAGGGAATGATCCAATAGTCTCTTGACAAATATTGGTGACCTTATTTTATTTTTATTTTTATTTTATTATTTTTTTTACCAATTTTGTTCTATTTTTCTATTTTCTTTTATTTTTTAAAAATAGTTTATGACTTTTAAAATTTCTGAAATTTTTTGTCAATACTTGTTGACATTTGTTTGACCTTGGATAATTTTCTTGAACTTTTATTTTGATGTATGAATACCATTATGTATTTCATCAATAAAAATCCAATTAAATAACCAATTTTAAAATCATTTTTAATTACTATTTTATTCTTTTTAATTTTTTAATATTCGTTTCTGACTTTGATTCATTTTGGGGCATAAATTTCATCAACGTCAATGGGACTTAGTTATTGATAGGTCTCAAGACCAAATCCACCAAGATGGTTGTTTGATTTTGATGAAGTTGGACTAGATGAATTCATCTGACGCATTTTGGGATTTGTGACTTATTCCCATCCTTTTCATCTCATGTCATTCTTCTTTTTTTACATGTGCTGCAAAAATCAAGAGTTTGATTTACAATATCATTCCTATAATTTTTCTTTTCAACACATAGATCATTATTGACCGGCCTCGTTGTAGGGTGACCTCTATATAGCTTACTTGGTGATTGCTTAACATAGCTCTACAGTTTGTCCCTCGGATAAGAAAGTTGGTTCTTCATGGATCAAGCTTTACGCTTGAAAATATCCAAGTATGATTAAGTGTTGGGATATGGAAAATAAAATTGTTGGTTCATCGCGTAGAGGTTTCAATTCTATCAATCTTCTGATGAGTCCTCATAACCTTTGACCCATGCTCAAGGCTTAAATCGTTGAGAACCATACGATCTTATTTTCTTTTCTTTGTATCATTGATTATTCGTGGCCCAATACTTGAACTTGTAAGCCCAATGATGATTAGATTTTGAGAAATAGTCAATAAAATTGTCGGCTCATCGCGTAGAGGTTTTCATTCTATCAATATTCTGATGGGTCCTCATAACCTTTGACTTAGGATCAACGTCCAAATCATTATGGATCATTCATATGAAACCAACTAACAACTAATCACTAACATTTATTTTCCCGTTTTATTTTTATGCTTTCTTTACTGCTTTATTTTATTTTCAGCATCCATTATCATATTTATGATTCCGCTATTTTCCTTACTTGGAACTTCTATTTTATTTTTGTTTGATTCATTAATAAAAGACTAGACCCTAAAAAATGTCAACTTGGACTTGGTTACTTTTCCTGTGCTCGGAGATTGATTCTTGGACTTAGGATTAGGACTTTGGTCTTAACTCGAAGACTCTGTGATCTTGTTGTTATTTTGTCTATTCTTGAGTTGTTATTTTCTGTGTCCAGGTTATTCTGTTTATACTTGTCTATGAGTGGATTTCCTCTAAATACAGTTGTTACTCTGCCCAAATTTTGAAGATATGATTTCATTTGAGGTATTGATTCATCTGAGATTTGGTATTTTTGTTCGGTTATTTGTTGGCATGCTTGATAATCCAAAGGATGGGAATATTGTATTGGCTTCTTGATGTCAAGTATTAGTTTCTCATTCGGTTAGATCTTTCTTTACCCCCCACCTTTTACTTTTCTAGACATAGGATAGCCCCTTCATCTCCTCCTATCTTCTTTAATTTTCAAAGTCTGCCCCCTCTTTTCAAAAAGCTTCTTATTTTCTAACTTGAATTGATTTCATAATAAACTTGGACTTCGGTCCATGCATTTTCAAAAACCTTTTTCTTAATTAACCATTAACTAATTTAATAATACTTTGACATCTTTCTTAAGACTACAAGTCAATTAACCTCACTCAAACATTTTGAACCATTTTTTGGCTTTTCTCCTTTAAAACCATTTTCTTAAAAGATTAGACTCTTGTCGATTCTTTGTAGAGATGCGAACTACTATACTTCTACAATATATAGTGAAGTGAGACATTTTCCATTTGGTGTTGAGTGATGCTTGTTGATAAAAATCTGAGTTATATCCTTCACTTTGAGTTGATGAAATGCTTATTTCTCATAATTGTGGGTAGTAAGTATATTTACCACTCGAATATGACAAGATGTTTATTCTTCTTAAAATTAACCAACACACAAATTTCAGTCTTTTTTACCCAAACTATATGGATTTTGATTTCAACATTGCACATTGTTAGTATGTAGGCATAAAACTCATTGGAAGTTCTATCAAATCAAAAATTATAAAAAATACTTCGTTTCTCATCACCACCATCTATTTTGTACATTTTTTATAACCATATACATAGATTTTCAAAGAGGTTCCTATGGAGTACCATAGATGTTTAGGGTGCCTAATACCTTCCCTTTGCATAACTAACCCCCTTACCTTGATCTCTATTTCTTTTAGGATTTTATTCGCTTTTTCCTAGTCCTTTGGATAAAATAAAAGTGCGGTGGCGACTTCATTGTTATTTGTTACGAGTTGAGTCAATCAATGACTTAGACTCGAAGATTTTTGCCGTTACACTTTACACGACACGTGTTTACTGCAACTTCTCTCCATGAACCCACATTCTCTATTATTGCTCTCTTTCCCTCCACTTGGCGAGATAGAAATTTGTTTTGAGCTAGAATTGCATCATTGGTGCCTAATTCCATAATTTTGGGTTTTCTTTGACAAGGTCCTAGATTATTTTGCACTTGATGGTAATTGAGTTCCATTCTATTAATAATGGCTACTTCTTTTTTGAAACTCTTTGACATTATAGATCCTTCAACATTTTCATCCAAAAGAACTTTGGTTGCGATTGAAGTCCATGATGAAAAAGATGAATTTGATTGAGATCGTCAAAATCATGATTTAAACACTTCCTCAACATAGACTCGTATCTTTCCCATGCTTCACAAAGATATTCATTTACACCTTGAGAGAATATCGCAATAGAGGTTTTGGCCTCCATAAATTTGTCATGCGGAAAAAATCTATCAAAAACAAAATGGAGTTGTAAAACGTAAAAATAGAACTTTACAAGAAATGGCTTGAACCATGATCAATGAGACTAACATTGCTAAACAATTCTGGGTAGAAGCAGTGAACACAACGTGTTATATTCAAAATAGAATCTCTATAAGACCTATTCTGGAGAAGACTCCTTATGAATTATGGAAGAACAGAAAGCCCAACATTTCTTATTTTCATCCATTTGGATGTACTTGTTTCATTCTTAATACAAAAGTTTATCTAAACAAATTTGATTCTAAGGAACAAAAGTGTTTAATGTTAGGATATTCTGAACGCTCAAAAGGCTACAGAGTATATAACATTGAAATACGAATTGCGGAAGAATCTATTAATGTCAGATTTGATGATAAGCTTGGCTCTCAAAAGTCAAAGCAAAAAGATTCTCTTACAGATATAGAAGTTCATATTTCAGGATCAGAAGATAGTCCTGAAAAAGAAACAAATTCTTAAGAAATCATCAAAGAAACATCTGAAGTACCCATTCAGAAGAAACCGTCTAGGAGCAGCGTAGTTCATTCTGAAGAAATGATTCTATGAAAGAAAGATGGTCCAATTAGAACTAGATCATCATTCAGAAATTTTGAAGAATCTCTCATGGGACTGGTGTCCTTGATTGAACCAACTTCTGTAGATGAAGCTCTTCAAGACAATGACTGGATCATGGCAATGTAAGAAAAGCTAAATCAATTCACCAGAAATGATGTATGGGATCTTGTACCCAAACCAAAAGGTTTTAACATTATTGGAACTAAGTGGGTCTTCAGAAACAAGCTTAGCAAACAAGGAGAAGTAGTCAAAAACAAAGCTCGACTGGTAGCACAAGGTTATAGTCAGCAAGAAGGGATCGACTATACAGAAACCTTTGCTCTAGTCGCCAGGTTAGTATCTATCAGACATTTAATTTCATATGTCGTTAATCACAATATCAAAATTTATTAGATGGATGTAAAAAGTGCATTTCTAAATGGTTACATTGATGAAGAAGTATATGTGCATCAACCCCCTAGTTTTGAAAACTCAAAACATCCAGATTTTGTTTATAAGCTCAAATAATCTTTATACGGTCTAAAGCAAGCTCCCAGAGCTTGGTATGAAAGACTAAGTAATTTTCTATTAGAAAAAGATTTTACCAAAGGGAAAGTGGACACAACTTTATTCTATAAGACATTTAAAAATGCTATTGTGATATGTCAAATTTATGTTGATGACATAATTTTTGGTTCTACTAAAGTCTCCCTTGGGAGAGAATTTGCTAAGTCTATGCAGGCAGAGTTTGAAATGAGTCTCATGGGCGAACTCAAATTCTTTCTGGGAATTCAAATAAATCAGACCTCAGAAGCAACTTACATACATTAGAGTAAGTATGTTAAAGAACTTCTAAAGAAATTTGACATGTCAGATAGCAAACTTGCTAAAACTCCTATGCATCCTCCCACATGTATCTTGGAAAACGAAGACGTGAGTAAGAAAGTAGATCGGAAGATCTAGGGAGGTATGATTGGCTCTCTCCTATATTTAACTGCGTCAAGACCTGATATTCTATATAGTGTTTGTCTCTATGCTATATTTCAATTAGATCCTAGAGAAACTCACTTAACCGTTGTTAAGCGAATTCTCACGTATCTGAAAGGTACTACTAATCTTGGTCTGTGTTATAGAAAATCCAGATAATACAAACTTGTAGGATATTGTGACGCTAACTTTGCTGGAGACAAAATAGAAAGAAAAACACACTTCTGGAAGCTGTCAATTTCTGGGAGAAAATATGATATCTTGGTCCAACAAAAGACAATCCACTATTGCACTATCAACTGCAGAAGCATAATATATAGCTGCAGTTGGATGTAGCACTCAGATGCTCTGGATGAAAAGTCACCTTGAGGACTTTCAGATATTCGAGAGTAACATTCGTATCCTCTATGATAACACCTCTGCCATTTCCTTATCTAAAAATCTTATTTTACACTCTAGAGCTACACATATAGAAATTAAACATCACTTCATTAGGGACTATATTCAGAAGGGAATTCTTTTATTAAAATTTATTGACACAGACCATTAATGGGCTGATGTTTTCACAAAACCCCTTCTGAAGATAGGTTTAATTTCATTCTAAGACATCTCATCATGGAATTATGCCCTGAATGAACAGTTTAATTCTGTATGCTTATCCCTCAAAGTATTATTTCTTTTGTGAACATCAAATCGATTATCCTTCATAAGTGAGAAGGGTAAATGAATCAAAATCTATTAAGAAGATCTGAAAGATGAGTCAGCTTGAGATAGATGCATGTAGTTGTTGTAGGATTTTTCCGTGAACAAAGTATTTTTAATTATCGATTCCACAAGGATTGGTGTATGTTATAGTCTTTCAATAGAAAAGTGTATTTTAAGATATTGTAACCAAAGGGTTTGTTATCTACTCTACTAGAACCATGAGTTTCCAAACAAATAACTAAATCAATGTTTTTGTAAAAGAGAGTTATAGTTTGGATTAGAGAGAGTTTGAGATTGTTTTCAAATTAAGGAGACATGTCAAGATTAGTTTCATTAATCTAGTTTCATACATATTCATTTAATCAAGTGATGAACATAGTAGATGATTTTTATAAATACATATCCTCTCAACCTTGTAGATTTTCCACCAAGATTGTGAATGTTATTATGTTAATCCTTGCATGATTCCTCACTACAACTATTAACATGATAATCATTAAGTTCAATATTTTGTAAACACTAACACATAAATCTATTCCTAGCATTTGTTTATTAGAGGATGAATATCCTAGGTCTACTTTGAAGTATTCTTTTCCAAGCAAAACTCAAAGCATAAAGATGAAGAACAAAGATATTCAACTATATTAATCATCAACCATGTTCATACACAAATGGATTAATAGAAATACATACTATATAGATCAACTACCTCTAATCTTGACACAAAAAGAGCTTAGCCACTCATTTCCATGGTTGCTTGCTCTCAAGATTGTTGGTAGGAATGAAGAAAATCAAAAGTTCAAGAAGGAAAAACTATGGTGTTCTTACTACTCTTGCCCTAGATTTTTACAAAGATGAAAGATAATGATGGTGGAGTGTTTCTTGCTTCCTTTACAAGCCAAAAAGTCAGCTGAAATGATGGGTTGGTGGCTCAAAAGTGAAAGCATGGGTTGTCCTTTTACGCTTTTTCGCAGACCGCTAAGCCTTTAGGCGCTTGAGCGATCATCACGCAGCGCGACCTGTAGCATGCTTCCTTCACCCAAAATTATCTTCAAAAGAATCATCCCTAAAGCTCTTCAAGTGCCCTTGAAATCAAGCTTGGGAGAATTAGTCAATAAATTCCTACAAATAAGAGTGAAATAAGTTAAATAATATCTATTAAACAAAAACTAAATAAAAACCTACTTAAACAAAAATACTAGAATAAATAATACTAATTAATTAAAAAGACATTGTTAAGGGCCACAAAATAATGTACAAAATAACTACAATTTGGTCCTTAACAACTCTCCCCAACTTACTTCTTTGTTTGTCCCCAAACAAAAGTCAATAATCTTACAAAGCTAGAAGAAACAAAATGCAAGCATGCAAACTCACACAAGAGTAATGATTCAAACTCGACATACCAGGAAAAAGCACACATTAATCGCTTCTTCGAAACACAACATGGTCATGAATTAAGTTCTAAACACAATATGTCAAAACATGTAACAAAATAAAAGATATGTTCACACTTGAATCACCTAATCATTTCTTCAAAGTTCATGAAGAACAAAATGAATATTCACAAAGGACTAAACACTCTCACTAATAATTATGCACATCCAGAATAATTCATGCGTTCATCGAAACAAGTTAAATGACAAAATGGAAACAAAGATCACTTAAGGACTTTCAAGGCTGTAACTTGGCGTAGGTTATAAACAAAGGATATTTAAGTACAAAGCCATTGAAACGAATCGGGTAAAAACGATATGAAGTGCATTTCACAACTAATTCCCATTCCCTTCTTATTATTCACAACTCCTTTCTTTTTCACACAATGATCCTCTTTTTTCTTTTCTTTTGTTTTCTTTTCATATATACAACTTTCTTCTTTTTGTAGTTTTCTTTTTTTCTATACTTTTTATTTCTTAGGATCATTGTGCCATCAATTCTAGGTTCTTTTTGATCCACATCCCCAACTTCATTTATATCAATCCTTTTTTATTCAAGAACATGCTCTTCAAGGATTAATTAACAAAAGGGTTGGTATTCACAAACAAGAAAAATTTATAGAATGAATTATCATTGAATTTTTCAAAGATTATCAACAACTATTAAGTGGCATACTTAACAATTAGTCGATTTGATACATTCATCCTACAAATACTATTTAGCTCAAAAGGGTTCACAAGGATTCACTCACTCACGGGTAATTGAAGCCCTTTTAGAATTGGTAGTTTTTCTCATAATGCACAAAAAATTGCCTTAATCATTTCTAAGTTTCCAAGTTACCACAAACAAGTAAAGATTAAGCATGAATCACACGAGTTAACACAACTATTAGACACTCAATATATGGTAAAAAGTGGAAGCTTCTCACATATGTGGTTTATGTCCTAATGATTCGAATGTGAACACAAATTTGTTTTGTACATGCTAAGGTATTTTGCATAAAGGACAAATTTCATAAACATGTTATTATTCTACAAAACGATTAAATGTGTACCTTCTTTGTGGAATGAATCGAGAATTTTATCATCACCATCACTTTGGTGAAACACACTTACTAGCTTTGAAGAACCGTTGAAAAATTCGGACAAACCACAAGAAGTAAATTCAAACTAAATAACTAGAATCTAAAAATAAAATAAAATAAAATAAAAGAAAATAAACAACTAAAATAAAAAGACACCCCAAAATGGTGTTTAAAACTTAAAAAGTACTTAGGCTCCATGCCTACAAAATATCAATTGGAATTACAAGCCTATCCCCAAAAATGGATGGCAACCAACGAAATCCAGAAGTTTTAAAGTAATATGCGAAAATAAAAACTAAAAACTAGAAAATGCTGAAAATAAAATAAAAACAGGAAAATAAAAGAGAACATCAATCAGTGGTCTCGAGAATCGAATCTCCAATAGACCCCGAGTCAGAACCGAAACCAGAATCAGAATTATCTTCACCATCATCCTCATCTCCCACCTCTTCCTCAGCATTTGGCCCGACCCCCCAACCAAAGATATGCTCGAGTGCTTCCGTGTGAAATGGTTCACTCCGGGCTCTCTAATCTGTAGAGCAAGGTGCTCCATGCTCTCATGCATAAACATGAATGCTCTCTGATGAGCGAGATGCATCTTCCTGTTCCATTCTTCTGATGGACTAGCCTGAGGAAGTGCCGCTGCAACTGGTACAGCCTGGGCAGCAGTATTATCACCAAGGTCCCTATAAAATCGATCACAGTAGTGATCATCAATAACTCCATCAATGGTGAGGTACCCCACAGCAGGAAAGGCAACCTTCGCCTTTTTCAACAAACCCATGATCAGCCCATGATATGTGAGAGCACACTTTATACGCTCCCCCTGGAGGTATAACTAAGCGCAACCCTCTTAAGCTCATTAGCAATCAGACGGCCAAAATCAATTTGCTCTTCATCGAGCATATATGCAATCAAACCAGCCGTCTCCATGGGTATCGAAGATGTGTGGCTCCGAGGTTTCAAATTGTATAGAGCCACACACATCATAACTCTGGCACTTGTCTTCATACTGGACCTGTTGAATTTCAAGGGTTGTCCAACACGGTTTAACTCATAGGAATGCCCAGACAAACAGAGTTTACTCCTCAGCATGTTGAAGTCCCAGTTACCACGAGCCAGGTGCTCATGGTAAACATCGATTGGTCCTCCGGGCTGTCCATTGATGCCCGAAACTGCTGATTGCGAGAGAAAGAAACTGATTTGCCTCGAACAACTGAAGCAAACCTAAACTCACATCCCTCGGCCGGGATAGCATTGGCATAGAATTCCCGCACAAGCTCAACATTCACCTTTTGCTGAGGCTCACAAAGAACATCCAAGTTGTAGTTGGAAAGAATAGCATCGATCCCGGTGTAGTGACCATGCTCGCAGAGACGGATGGTTCGCTCAGTCCAGATATTTCGCTCTTCAAGCTCTTTGTATCGAGCCTCCTGAGCAGGTCCCATAAATCGAACAGCGTCGAAAGCAGCGGGCCTAGAGGGCCTAGCCCCAGCAGAGGAAACTCTTTGTCTCTTAGGTGCCATCTGAAAATTCAACACAAAAATCAACAGAAAAGTGACACCGAGGTGTCCATTAGCAAATAATCAAGCAAACAGCAGAGCAAATCAACTAACCAAAGCATTACGACTAATCGGAAAACATTAAACACAAGAATTTTCGAAATTGCAGACCGCGCTGATTTCAAAAAATTCTTCCGCAAAAATTTTCTCCACAAAACACATCCAATAGCAGCGAAAATACCATCCTAATATTTCTCTATCATCTAAACAACCTAATTCTCAGAGAAAATTCGAAAATTCCTAACCCTAGGTTTTCAAAATCTAACCTAAACATGAAATGTACACGAAATTGAGAGAAGAAAAGCATAGAGTACTTACTAGGATGCCTTGGGAGATTGATTTGACAAAGAAATTCACAAAGATTTGAAGATTTTGGTTGGAGATTTTTGGGGTTTTGAGAGAATGAAGAATGATGAAGAAAATAGGGAAAAAGGGTTTAAAATAACCCTAACCCCTTTTAAAACTAACTAGGCCACGATTTGGGCCTCCAAAATCTGATTTTTTTCAAAATATTTTTTTTAAAAATCCCGAAGCGCGACCACCAGCTTAGCGAAACTTCTGTCGATGGGTCAAAATGCGCTGAGAAATTTTGATTTTTCAAGAAAACAGCAAAATTGACAGTTGGGGCATGCGATAATGAGTTCAAGGAAGAATACTTACAATGTTGGGGTGCCTCCCAACAAACGCTTTGTTTAACGTCGGTAGAGCTCGACGGTTCATGATGATCATTGATCATCGAAGAAAATGTTGCCAACCTCATAATTTGCTCCTCCGAAATTGTAAACCTCCACGACTTCCTCCTCTGCCGCATCATTTCGAGAAACGTCAAGTTCGACCTTGGTAGGCGTTGTTCCTTCAAAAAGCTTGAAAGCAACCTCTTTATCTTGCACTCTCACTTTCATAATTTCATTGTCGACATCAATCATCATGCGAGCCGTCTTCATGAATGGTCTTCAAAGAATTAATGGTATCTCTCTATCCTCCTTCATGTCAATTACCACAAAATCCACAGGAAACAAGTACTTGTCCACCTTTACTACCATGTCCTTAATAACTCCATAAGGTGAAATGGTTGACTTGTCGGCAAGTTGCAAAGCCATTTTTGTAGACTCCATTCTAACATTCCCCAATCTTTTAACAATGGATAACGAAATTAAATTGATGCTAGCCCCTAGATCGATCAAACCATTACCCTTGAATGTCTCTCCAATGGCCACCGGCAACGTTACACTCCCCGGATCGAATTCTTTCACTGGAAGAGCTTGCTTGAGTATGGAACTACAATTAGCGTCAAGTATTATTGTCTCCTTATCCTTGCGCCTCTTCTTCCTTGTGAGCATATCCTTCATAAATTTCACATATTTCGGCATTTGCTCCAATGCTTCGGAAAATGGAATGTTTATGTGAAGTTGTTTAAAAATATCCATGAATCGAGCATATTGTCGTGCCTTCTCCTTTTTTGACGGCGCATGAGGGTAAGGTAAATTTTGAATGGGAGACGCGGTTTCTTCGTTACTTCCCTTTTTACTCTCCCTTGCATTCTTCTCTTTCTTTTTACTTCCTTTACCATTTTCTTTCCCCTTTTTAACTAAGGTTGCCTCCTTTTCAACTGCACTGCTCTTATTTTCAACTACATCTTTCGACTCATCTTCCTCTACAACTTCATCGTTTTTTTCAACTACACCCTCATTCTCTTTCTCAACTACTACATCATTTTCAACTAAATCATCTTCCACATCAACATCATTAATTTTTTTAGAGGGAAGGTGCGGATAAGGTAATTTTCTCAATGGAAAAGTGACTTCCTTCTCCTTCCCCTTTCTCATCTTCTTCTTCTTCTCCTCTACTTTCTCCTTTTCAACTACACCAATTTCCTTTTCATTTTCAACTAACACCTCCGATTCATCCTCCTCTACATCTTCATCGCTTTCACAATCCGTCATCTCATTTTGATTTATAGTGAAAATTGCTTTGCAATACTCCTTCGGGTTTGTTTGAGTGGTTGGAGAAAATGATGTTGAAGCTTTTTGTTCGGAAAGTTGCTTAGCTAGTTGTCCCACTTGTGTTTCCAAGTTCTTGATAGAAGCCTCCGTGCTCTTTTGATTAGCCATAGAAGCTTGCATAAATTGAGCTAGAGTGTCTTGAATGTTGGAAGACCTTACTTGATTTTGAGGTTGATTTTGCGGTTGAGCTTGATTTTGATTTTGAGTTTGATTTTGAGTTTGATATGGATTTTGCCTACCTTGATTGTTACTATCTTGCCTCCACCCTCCTTGATAACCTTGGTTACCCCTTTGTTGGTAACCTTGGTTTTGATTTTGATAAGGGTAAGGAGCTCGATGTTGGTACCCTTGCCCTTGGTTGGCCATATAGTTAGCTTCCTCATTTTCCGGAGGACAAAATCCGGTTTTATGATCTCCTTTGCACAATTCACAACAAGCTATTTGGTGAGCTTGCTTACTTGATGTTCCTTGTAACTCCATGATTTGTTGAGGGAGTTTAGCCATTTGTTTTGTCAATTCTTCAACTTGTTTCGCAAACAATTTGTTTTGCGCCACAAGTGCTTCGTGACTCGAACCAATTTCTAGAACCCCCGTTTTCACTTGTACACCTCCTTGATCATGTTGAGTTTGATGATCATTCCTACCCATCTTCTCAATTATTTGGATTGCTTCATATGGTGTTTTTGCCATCAAAGAACCCCCCGCCGTGGCATCCAACAACAATTTGTGTTGCGGTTGGAGACCATTTCGGAAGATATGAATTTGGGTGAGCTCGTCAAATCCATGGCTCGGACACTTCCTAAGCATAGACTTATATCTTTCCCACGCCCGATTCAAAGGCTCGTTTACTCCTTGCGAAAATACCGAGATAGCCGTCTTTGCCTCCATGAAACGTGATTGAGGGAAAAAGCGTTCAAGAAACTTTTCCTCTAAAATATTCCAATTAGTCATTGTCTCTTGCAATTGATCAAGATACCAATCTTTTGCCTTCCCCACTAGAGAATGAGGGAAAAGCCTTTGGAAATATTGTTCTTCTTGGTCTTCCGGAGCACCCGCCGCTCTCGCGATCTCATAAAACTTGGTAAGGTGAGTGTAAGGGTCTTCATGGTCATGGCCATGAAATGGACTTGCATAGAGAAGTTGAAGCAAACCCGTTTTCATTTCCGCGACCCTTGCATTTGCTTGTCGGGCAAATTGAGCATTGTGACGAGGGCTATTGACACACGGCCCCCGTGGTGGTGGTGGTGGTGGTTGATTCTCCGCCATAGTGGTGACTTCTCCAAACACGGGTGGTGTTGAAGAAGTAGATGCTTCTCCTCTTTCTCCTCTTTCTTGCCTTTGTCGAGCTAGTCTTTTCCGTCTTTTAGCACTACTATTAAGTCTTCTAGCCGTCCTTTCAATTTCGGGATCGAAAAGGAGTTGGTCGACCGGAATACTTCCCCGCATAAACTAATTCCTGAAAAATTCTAGCCACACAAAAGAAACAAAGAGAGATTAGTAGAAAAAGTCTTAAAACACACAACTATTGCTATACTAACAACATCAAACGCCAATCCCCGGCAACGACGTCGTTTTGTTGTAGAATTTTTCCGTGAACAAAGTATTTTTAATTATCGATTCCACAGGGATTGGTGTATGTTATAGTCTTTCAATAGAAAAGTGTATTTTAAGATATTGTAACCAAAGGGTTTGTTATCTACTCTACTAGAACCATGAGTTTCCAAACAAATAACTAAATCAATGTTTTTGTAAAAGAGAGTTATAGTTTGGATTAGAGAGAGTTTGAGATTGTTTTCAAATTAAGGAGGCATGTCAAGATTAGTTTCATTAATCTAGTTTCATACATATTCATTTAATCAAGTGATGAACATAGTAGATGATTTTTATAAATACATATCCTCTCAACCTTGTAGATTTCCCACCAAGATTGTGAATGTTATTATGTTAATCCTTGCATGATTCCTCACTACAACTATTAACATGATAATCATTAAGTTCAATATTTTGTAAACACTAACACACAAATCTATTCCTAGCATTTGTTTATTAGAGGATGAATATCCTAGGTCTACTTTGAAGTATTCTTTTCCAAGCAAAACTCAAAGCATAAAGATGAAGAACAAAGATATTCAACTATATTAATCATCAACCATGTTCATACACAAATGGATTAATAGAAATACATACTATATAGATCAACTACCTCTAATCTTGACACAAAAAGAGCTTAGCCACTCATTTCCATGGTTGCTTGCTCTCAAGATTGTTGGTAGGAATGAAGAAAATCAAAAGTTCAAGAAGGAAAAACTATGGTGTTCTTACTACTCTTGCCCTAGATTTTTACAAAGATGAAAGATAATGATGGTGGAGTGTTTCTTGCTTCCTTTACAAGCCAAAAAGTCAGCTGAAATGATGGGTTGGTGGCTCAAAAGTGAAAGCATGGGTTCTGTCCTTTTTCTGCTTTTTTCGCAGACCGCGCTAAGCCCGGTTAGGCGCGCTGAGCGCGATCATGCTGGCACCGCGCCGAGCGCGACCTGTAGCATGCTTCCTTCACCCAAAATTATCTTCAAAAGAATCATCCCTAAAGCTCTTCAAGTGCCCTTGAAATCAAGCTTGGGAGAATTAGTCAATAAATTCCTACAAATAAGAGTGAAATAAGTTAAATAATATCTATTAAACAAAAACTAAATAAAAACCTACTTAAACAAAAATACTAGAATAAATAATACTAATTAATTAAAAAGACATTGTTAAGGGCCACAAAATAATGTACAAAATAACTACAATTTGGTCCTTAACAGTAGTTCACCAAATCAACATTTGTCAAACTTAATCACTAAGTCACTCTTAGAAAATGAACACGTGTTCAAATTCTGATAGAAGTAAAACGATTGAGTTGATGCATTGAGGCGCTGGTCACATCGGTAATTGTTCTCAAAATCTTCATGTTATCTCCTGTGTCAGTAATCATTATGTTTCTTAATCATTATTATCTTTTCATTAAATTTAATTAATTGCATGTTTTAAAAAAAAAACTATATATACTCAACCTTTAACCCTTTTTAAAACCATCGTTTCAAAAACCCTTATTTTGCATTCTTCTCTCTTTTGAAAACCCTTATTTTCAAAGGGATGCTGGAAGCACTATTCTCAATAATTGCTCCGCCTTCTTAAGATTTAGTTTTCCCAACATGTTTTTCTGCAAAAAAAAATTTCTTTCCGTTTTCTCTATTTGCATCTTTGCTTATGTACTTTGTTTTTCTCCATTAATAAAATTAGCTTCTTCTATTTTTGCTACATTTTCTTTTTGATTTATGATAAAAAGGGGAGAACGTAAGATATTTTGAACATCATAGTTGGTGGTAGATTAAGTCTCAAACATTCTGATATCACCCTTGATTCTATTTTATCTAAGTATAAAATAGGGAACATATATGTTGGAAAACAACTTATGCCACGTGGATCTATCAAAATCTTCATCATATTCTGAGCGAATATTCTCAGGTAAGTACATTATCACTATATTCATATGAATATTAAACTGAGGGGGAGATCTCTCTTTACAAAATATTTATGTTTTGTCATCACCAAAAATGGGGAGATTGTTAGAACATAGTTTGGTTCTACATCTTCTAAAGAGGTTTTGATGATAACAAATTATATTAATGACAATTATGTTCTAACTATGATAGATAAATATTTTATATTGTTATCTTCTAGTGTTAATGTGCACAGATAAAGTTCTGGTTCTAAAAGAACAAGAAGAATAAGTTGCGCTTCTGTTTGTAAGAAGTTCTGATTGATAAGAAAGATACGCTAAAAGCAGCCTTCAAATTCTCACGCTTATTAGAAGAAGTTCTGCTTAGTTCAAGTCAAACTTCTAAAAGCACCAAGCTGCATCTTAAACTCTAATATCTATCCTTCTGGCTGCATTTCATACTTAGTTCTGATGCATTACAAAATTCACAAATGGAAATATTAAAAGTAACGGCTGGCTGTAGACAAGATCTGTATTTATGGAAAGAAGCACTTAATGCAAATCATCAACATTCCTTTTGTAAACTCTGGTGACTCCCAATGGATCAAATCAATTGCCTATATAAAGGAGCATCACCTTCAAGCTTCATGCGCAGAATCTCACTCACTAAAAACAACTCAAAAGCTCACTTCGTATTTTCCTCAAAGTTGTTTTATTATTTTTTGTGTCTGAATAGTGTATACATCACAGTTGTGATATAGCTTGTAAGAAGCATTATTAACACATATTCTTGCTGTAAACTGTTTGTACCTTGAGTAAACAAGTTGTGGTTAGATTTCAAGAATATGTTGGCAGTTGTCATTGTGGTTGTAATCAAAGATTTGATTAGTGGATTAAGACCTCGTTGAAAGAGGCAAATCACCTTGACGGGTGGACTGGAGTAGTTTGAGTTCAAACAAACCAGGATAAAAATAACTTTGTCAAATTGTTTTAATTTCAAAACCCCAATTCAAACCCCCCTTTCTTGTGTTTTTCAACCTTCAATAATCACGTATCACTTGTCAACTCCGTTTATTTCTAAATCTGTGTTGCAGGATTTTACCGTATTGTTTAATCGAATATGTTTCTACTCATTAAAGAATACCATAAGCTTTAAGACTTGATAATAAGTGAATATCAAAATCCAAATCTATATCTAGAGTTTGTCCTTTGATAAAAGATGATCTTAGGTCATGATTTGAAATATATTTGTCAATACTGATTCAAACCATGAAAATAACATGGAAACAAAGATTAACATCTATATTGATCATAAATTTGTTCACATCCAAAGGGTCCAAATGGATACATACTATTTTATTTAACTACCTATAATATTGACACTGAGAGTTTATCAATACATACACATGGTAGCTTGAATAACAAGAAAGATGCGAAGATGATCAAGCATCAATAAATATTTCTCGACAATTGATGCGTAAACCAACTTTTATTCTTCACTTCTCAGCTTCTACAGTGTTTTGTGATATTTATCTCTCTCAAAGGTGGTAACATCGCTAAGTATTTGATAGCATTTATTTATACTGTCCAAAAGTCGCATACCACACTTAATGTGCTATTACGCGCTAAGGGTGCTTCCACTTAAAACATCAAACTGTCTTAACTCGAGTTAAGCGCCCTCAAACCAAGATTAGCGTGTAAGTCCCTACCTTGGCTCTCTCCAATGCGCTAACACCATACTTAGCATGACCTATAACATTGAGTTTCTTCTTCAAAATTCATTGGAAGTCATTCCTTAGCCCTTCAATGCTCCAAGCTTCAACAAAATGAATAATCCTACAATTTTAGCCAAACATTAGGTTGGGATCTTATGTCCAACGATGAACATTGAGCGTTCATTCTCAAAGGTAGAGTGCTCAAACCCAATGGAACCATCATTTATCACATTTATGATTGCTTATGGTCATCCATAAAAAGTGTGATGTATACTCTAAAAACAATCCAGTTTGGTCTCGTGGAAAAGGAAATTCCTTGCATTTTTTTGCAAGAAACTTGGTGTGGCCCCCGTCTAATTCTAGTGACTAGTTAATAAATGCTCTTGAATCTTGGCATCCCTATTTTCTCAAAGGTTTCAAACTTTATTACTCATGGAACTTGGTTTTTTCCTAATGAATGAACTTCTCTATTTCCCTTCCTGCAACAAAGAATTCAATAAGACATGTTAATTAACTCAGAGCACGAGGGTACAATCTCCTGGCCTCGTTTTCATTTTGGAGATCTTTCATTAAAGCATGCTTATCACTTTGTTTCTCCTTCTTTAACTTTAGATTAGGCCAAAAACATTTGGAGCAAGGACACACCCCTAATTAAATCCATGTTCATATTGAAGCTTATGTTGGATAAAATTCCAACATATAAAAATTTAACACATGGAGGTTGCCATATCATTTCCAGATGCAGTCTCTGCAGGAATCATGAAGAAACTTCCCTACACCTCTTCTTCGACTTCCATTTCTCTATGAATATTTGGCTTTGGTTCTACAAGTCCATCAACATCTCAAGTCCTACTCAACATATTGAAGACTAGTGGACAATTTGCAACACAAATAGATCAAGACAATTCTCTCTCATCCTTAAAGCTGCAGTAAACTATATCTTAAGCAAACTTTGGGAAGCTAGGAACTTTGGTTTAGATATAAAGATCCTTGTGTCACTCAGATTATCAAAAAGATCAAAGCTTAACTCTTGCTTGTTGGAAACAACTCCACAACCATTTCCTTTTCATCTTTGCATGACTTCAAAATTCTAAAATATTTTGAAATTATTGTTAAACCTCATAGAGTGCTTCAAATTAAAGAAGTGTTTTGGCCCCCGCCTCCTCGTGGATGGTTGAAGTGTAATTGTGACGATGCCTACAACCATGACCTTCTTCCATCTGGATGTGGTGGAATCTTTTGTAACAATCATGGGAATTTTCTTCCCGCGTTCACAAATAAGGTGAATTGGTCCTTCTTCCACCTAACAGACTTCACAACAATCATCATGGAAATGAAAATTTCAAAGGATAAAGGATTGTTCAAGCTTTAGCTTAAATCGGATACGACAAGTGTTGTCAAGATTTTCACTATAATTCTTTGTTGCCTTGGCAACTCAAACAACAATGATTTAATTGCATTTCATATTTTTCGTATAAACATCTTTTCATATCTCACACCTATAGAAAAGAGAACTCTTGTGCTTATTTCATGGCTAACTTGGGTCTCACTTGTAACTCCCTCACCATTTTTGCATCCATTCTAATAGTCATTAAGAAGGAATTTATACAAAATAGGCTAGAAATAACTTCTTTTAAATTTTTAAATTTCTCATTACATCCTTATACCTTCTCCAAAGCCCCTGGAAAAATATCAAAAATGCCCTTATTTTTGGAGATATATCTCCAGATGCACCAAATCTCATTTTTTACTAAATTAAATTCGAAGATGTATTTAGAAAGTCTTTTTTAGAGTATGTTCAGAGATATAAATTCTTCTAGTTTTGTTTTCAAGGCATGATTATGTATTTCATAAATCACATTAAATTTCCACATCTCACCCACGTTACCATATCTGCATAATTTAAATGGACAACCACATTTTCTCGTTCTAATGTCATCATGTTTCAACTTCCAAATCGGGGGAACATACATGCCACTTATCTTGTATCTCATGGTTATACATGCTTGTCTTCTATTTGAACCTTTGTCAGACCTTCCCATTATAATTCCAAATCCCATATTCCTGGCTATCGTGCATTCCCATTGAAGTATATGTATGTGAGCAATAAATAATTGTTCATTTATGTAACGTTGACCATCATCTATCTCGACAAGAATCAGTCAACATCATCCTTTAATTCTTCTAGTTTTACATCATGCATCACTTCATCAGGTTTAACATTATCCTTCGCTACATCCTGTTTTACATCGTTGCATATAGCAACTTTAGGAAACACATACGGGTGAACCGTCTCTAATAAGAACCAAAACAGAAAAATGCTTAAAACAAGTAATAGAAGATTTGAGATATACACATCCGAAATTATGGTAGGTGGGTTTGAATATGTATATCCTGACAAATCCTATATTTTTTCAACGCAGACACAAGATTAATGCAAGCAATGAGGGAACTTAACCTTAAATTGAAGTTTATTTTGCTCCATTTGATGTGATAAAATGCAAGAAATATGATTTGAAATCGAAAAATTGATTAAAAAGGAAACTTTTTTTTTTTTATGGTTTTTGGTTATGGATGGAGTTTGAAGAGTGAGGGAGTTGATCATGCTAGGTGGTCATATATTTAATTCCACACTAGAGACATTCGAAGATACATCGCCAAAAATATCACTGGATGATTAAAAAATATCTTCTCAATTAAACTGTTGAAATATGACTTCAACAATATGTTCGAAACGTATCTGCGAATTAACTTTGGATTTTTCTAAGATACATCTTTAAACTAAATTTTGATAAAAAAAAAATTTAATATATTTAAAAATATCTCTAAATAAATCTAAAAATATTTTAGAGATTTTCAGAAGTGCACTTCAATAAATAAGGGTGAAATTAGAAATTGTCTTAAATTATGCTCTTTTAATGAGCCTCATTTGGGCTCCCTGTTTTTTGTAATGCTTTCTTTTTGGGGTTAATATATGATATTTTTATTTAATTCTTTTTTTAAATAAATTATTTGTTGAGCTTACACTGAGATTGAAGAATAAATCATTTAGTTTCAGGCTGACACTGAGTAAGAAAGCAAATTGGAAATAAGGTCATGCACTATCGACCACCAACATAAAATCTTAAATCAAATCAAACGTCAAGGTATGAAAGATTTCTAGCATATAATATAAAACGTGCTATCTAGAAAAACCAACATGGATCCTCTCCTTCCCTCATTTTGTCTCTTTTATTAAAATCAAATGTAATAGCATTAATGGTATTAAAGAAATTATTAAAGAGAAGAAGACAGAGAGAATATTAGAGAAAAAGTGTGAGAAAAAACTTGGAGAGAAGAAATTAAAGGAGATCAAAATCCAAAAACAAACATGTGGATTTCTATAAGAATTTTGTTTTGATAAATTATACAGTCCAATTAAAAAAAAAAGAAAAGGGATCATTCAGTTTCTTTAAATAATGGAAACTCATTTTTTAAAATTCTTATAAAAATTAAGCATAAATTAATAAAACACTAATTATCTCTTTTTATAATTTTTAAAATTACCTTTAAACATTTTTTGAATTTACTCAAATTTTTGTTACTAAATACATGAGAATTGTAGAATAATTAAAATTTAAATAAATTATTAATTAAAATTTAAATAATGATGGAGTGAAAAATAATAGAATTTGAATAGTATAGTAAGGATTTTGAAAATTTTATTCTTGTTTAAAATATAATAGTTTTATAGACCAAGAAAACTCAAAAATAGTATTAAAAAATTTAGAGTTTCGGTTTCAAATATAATTAATATTATTATAATATTTTTAAAAATTACAAAAATATATTAACAATAAATTTTCATATTATTCTATAGAAAAGTATTTTTTTCAAAAAAATATTTTTTCCTTCAAATTCTCTCACTCATCTATAAAATCCTTCCTTCCAATCCATTCTAAACTCATAAAAATTGAGTTAAATAAAAAGTTAAATACGTAAGGGGTCCCTATAAATATGACACCCTTCAATTTTAGTTCTTAAAAAAAATTTCATCAAATTTTGGTCCTCACAAAATATTCCGTCACGCGTTTTGGTCCCTCCCGCTAGATTGCTCTAACGGAGGATGAAGTGTCACGCCAACTGTGTATTTTCCTGACACATAGGATTAATTTTTCAATAAAATTGCAAGTGGCTTTGCAACAACCCTAGATTTGCTTACAACCATTCAAGATTATTTCATCCCAAATCTTCTTCGTCTATTACTTCATCCACCTTGTCTTCTTCTTCACCCACTTTGTCTTCTCTTCAACCCACCTCGTATTCGCTTCTACCCACTTCGTCTTCCCTTCAACCCACTTCGTTTAATTATGCACGACCATCGAGGATGTTATCTTCATCAAGGAGAAGCAATTCAACGTCATATAAATCCACAAGTCATACTTCATTGAGGCGTGTGTGTGATGCACATTTGATTTCGTACCACTATAAGAATGGACATGACAAAGGTCATATGTTTTAGAGATGTCCGTTCTGGCAACATGAATTATCTGGGATGATGATATTGTTCAAGGAACTGCAACTTATGAAAGGTTGGATGAAGAAGTGAATAAAAATGAGAGAAAGATGAGGGAGATACATGCTCTTGAAACCATGAGGGAGATGTACGAAAATTATTTGAAGAATAACAAGAAATTGCAGATTAAGATAAAAGCAAATGCATGGTCTGGAAATTTGAAGTCATGGTCTCTTGTTGTGTCTGTAATGGTCAACATATTTTTATATGGAAGTGTAATTGTTGAATTTTATTGTGGTATTTATGTTCTTATTGTAATGATTTTGATGTTTTTATTGAGGTGCAATGTAATGTTGTTTTAGTGGTATTAATAAGCGGTTTCTAAATTATCACCTGTAATGTTAGACATAATTTACACACATAAACTGACCTATAATTGGACATCACGGGACCCTATAAATTGGCCTTCAATTGGTTTATAATTTTCAATTTGCATGACATAAAACTTTGCCATAAAACGACTCATAAAATGCAGAAGCTATTGACATATATTTTTGACATAAAGTGTTGAGAGCAATAAAACCCAAAATGTCATACATTGAGTAAGACATTATCATATCATAGCAACAAATTTCTTGACTCTGGGCATCTGTTTTGAAGGTTTTACCTACGAGACACCATAATATTTTAGAAAAATTAAGATGATTCTAGGCAAAACCAGTTAAGTGTAATTTAAAACTTACAGGTTCACTGCAACTTGGCCTTATTGGAGATGCTCCTGGATTTTTGAAAGGTTTCTTCTTGAAAACTGTTGGAGCTTTACCATAAAACACCTTGGCAGATTTCTTCAATGCAACTTCATCAATATTTAGAGGCGGAACATCCAAAACATCATTATTCATTAGAATGTCAAACAATGTATCAACATCTATACCACAATATTTTAACAATGAGGATTGTGAATAATTTTCAACTAGCTGTGCCTCATCCCTTTTTACCTCAATATGTGAAACTGTTACATGTTCAGCTGGTGCATTTTTTCAACTGGTTGCGCCTCTACTGGTGCAACAGATTATGCCTCAAATGGTGTTGGAGGTTGTACCTCAACATGTGCAGCACATGGTGCCTCAACATGTGCAGTAGATAATGTCTCAACTAGTGTATGAGCTTGTTTCTCAACTGGTGGAGCAAGTTGTTTCTCAACTAGTGCAATAGGTTGTGCCTCAATATTCACAGCAATAGGTTGTGCCTTATCCTTATTTGCCTTTCCTTTTCTCTTAGCTTTTGGTTCACACTTATCCTTCTTTGCCTTTGCCTTGTTGATAGATCCTATAGGTCCCTCGTAATACATAAAACATGAAATTAAAATTTACACTTAACATGTACAAGATAGAGTATTATATCTGATATAAACATATTAATTACACGTATAATCTTCTTGTTAGTTTGACTTACCTGAGTAGGAATGTCTTGTGTAGGCATTTCTCTTATAGGCATATATGTTGTAGGCAATTCTGTTGTATTTGTAGATGTCACAACAAAAAGCTATTTGTTTTTCTTGTAGGTTCGCTTATTGTGCCCTAGTTCAAAACATGACTTGCACTTGTGGCTTGTATTGGTTCTTTTCCACTTGGTCTGGCTTACCTCATTAGGTTCTCTCATGCGTAGTTTTTTGGGCCTTCCCGGACCACGTTTGAATAATGGTGGCATAATAATAGGATTAGTTGTCTTAGGCCACTTGTTTTGACCATTTAGAGGCACGATCACCTCATTATAACAACACTCATAAGTGGTCTTATGGTAACATTTATGAACATACTTTACTGGATCATCTACCTTCCTATGAATAGCTGCCACAACATGCCTACAAGGTATCCCTACCAATTCCTAATAGTTGCATGATCAACTTAATTTTTCAAGGTCCACCACAAAGCTAACACAAAAAAGAACATATGTAACTTGGAAATTTAACCTACCAACATATGTTGAAATTTAATCCAATGAATGATCTATATGCTTTTGTTAATCTACCACTAGCATTACAAAATCACACAGAAAAGCATTAACAAAGGTACAATGTTGGGACCACTTGAAACAGATGGGAGAAACAAGCTTCGATTTAGGGTTTCGTGGTCGGGCTTGGCAATGTAATGTTGAAGACTATAATGTAATATTGAAGACTGTACGACTGGATTAGTGTATATGGTAGAGAAATAGAGAAGTGAATCCATGTTGGATTTTCAGTAAAAATATCCACGTTTCATCAAAAAAATAAGACACATCAGCCTCCGTTAGAGCTATCTAACGGTAGGGACCAAATCTCGTGACCGGATATTTTGTGAGGATCAAACTTCGATGAAAATTTTTGTAGGTACTAAAATTAAAGGGTGTCATATTTGTAGGGACTAAAAATATATGTAACCCTAAGTAAATAAACTAAAAGTGTAAATCCCTATTTGAGAGTTGGTTTTTACAATGCTATACATTTAAAAAACATCATTACTTATGGTTCTAAAAACAAATAAGATTTATTTCTCTAAGCGTTTGTACAGTTCTATTCTAGTAGCCCACAAATATAATTTTATTTGCAACTATTGAGGTTGTAACCCTCGAATATGATTGCACTACAAGAAATTTTCCCTATACCCACAATCACTTATAAAGGATTTACCTACAGGCATTAGTTTACTGTCACTAAAACTCTATTTTGTTTTACATTATTATTAATTAATATATTATTA
The DNA here is from genome assembly GCA_021764765.1 of Vicia sativa. NCBI lineage: Eukaryota > Viridiplantae > Streptophyta > Magnoliopsida > Fabales > Fabaceae > Vicia > Vicia sativa. The sequence continues at coordinate 147,660,737 of CM038796.1, forward strand.
AATTATTTTAAAAAAACAAAAATAAAACACAGATTTTTTGGGAGAGTTATCGCTTTTTCTTTTAGGGTTCATAATTTTCGATTCTCATTCTTAAAACAGATTTCAAAACTTTCAAACAAAATGTTCAAATCTCTCAAATTTCAATCGATCCTATTTGAATCTTACATCTCAATCATCTATCCTATTTGAAGCAAATTTCAAAATTGATCCAGCTAAAAACTTAAAATCTCATCGAATCGCTCTCAATTGGTCGAATAGTTGTCAATCGTTGAATAAATCTCAATCATTCAAATCATCAATCGTTTGAATCACTCTCAAATGTTCGAGTCGCTGCCAATCGTTGAATCACTCTCAATTATTCAAATCACTCTCAATAGCGGAATCACTTCTCATCTGTTGTTTGTTTCAAGCACCGATTTCAGGTACTCAATGGAAATTTGTTATTTTCCTTTTCAATTTTTTGATTATATGAAATATTTATTTTCACTTGTAGATTATGCTTGGTTATTTTGTGTTTGAGTTTTCATGATCTTGTTACATTTTTCATATGCAATTTTGATTTTGGTTCAACTAGTGGGATGACCCTGGAAATAATGCCTCAGTTTCCTCGCTGTTATTACCAATGCCAAAGCCAAGCGTTCAATATTTTGGTATCTTACTTTCGCCCCTTTCAACACCTTGCTAACAAATTACACTAGTCTTTCTCCAGCTTCCCCATCTTGAACCAAAACGAAGTTGATGGCTCTATCTAAAACAACAAGATACAACACTAAAGGGGGTATTCTTCCTTGGTCAGGTCATTACTGGAGGATCTGACAAGAATTGCTTTACCCCTTGAAAAGCTTTCTCATATTCATCTGTCCATTCGAACTTGGCTCTTTTCTTGATTGTTGCAAAAAAGTGTATTGACTTATCGCCTACACAAGATAGGAAACGAGATAGAGCGGCCAAACAACCAGTTAATTGTTGGACCTCCCGGATGGTCGTTGAACTCCTCATAACGATCACAACTTGACACTTGTCGGGGTTGACTTCTATTCCTCAACTAGTTAACATGAAGCCCAAGAACTTTCTTGCTTATACCCCGAAAGTACACTTATCTAGGTTCATAGGCATATTATAGCTTCGTATCGCCGCAAAGGTTTCCTCCAATTCCAGAACATGCTTCTGGTCTTCAATAGTTTTAATGACCATGTAATCAACGTAAACCTCAATGTTTCTCCCGATCTGGGGGCAAACACCATATCCATGAGGCTCTGATACTTAGCTCCGACGTTCTTTAAGCCAAATAGAATTATCTCATAATAATAGTTGCTCCGCTCAGTCATAAAAGCTGTCTTTGGTACATCTTCCAAATTCATCCGAATTTGGTTGTAACCGGTGTAGGCATCCAAAAAGCTCAACAGTCAGAAACTAGAAGCCCTATCGATTAATCGATCAATGTGTGGAAGTGGGTACGGATCCTTTAGACATGCCTTGTTGAGGTCAATAAAATTTACGCACATCCTCCATTTCCCAGTATTTTTCTTTACCATGACCATATTGGGCAACCAAGTAAGGTATTGTATTTCCCCAATGAACCTGGCCTTCATTAGTGTAACACGGTGGAAGAACTGACTTGGTTGTTTTGCATTTTATCGCAAATGTGCGGATAGAAAGAGTGTGCAAAGTAAACCCTACGCTATTACAAGGCTTTGGGGTAGTTACAGAATAGGAGGTGCGGAAAAGTAAAGTGAGAGAAATTAAATCTACGCTATTACAAAAATAACATTGCAACCAATACATTGATTTCTAGAATTTAAACGAGAATAAAGCATGAATAAATGAGAGAGAAAAATATTTGAATTAAGACATAAGTGTACTAAACCCTAATTAAAAGAAAAATATATTTTTGGTATTTTTTGAAATTGATTATAATTAAAAAAACCCAATTCTTAGTTAATTAGAAATTAATTATGAAAATAATTAAAAGTGAAAAGAAAAATAAAATATTTTTGTGTCTAAAATTAATTAAATATTTTTTAAACCTAAATCTAAAATAATAATATTTTTTAGAATTTTTATTGTATTTAAAAATAATTTTGGAAAAGAATTAAAATAAGAAAAGAAAATAAGAAAACAAAAACTGAAAATATTTCAAATTAAAAAAAAAACGCGCGCGCGGTTAGTTGGGTGGGGGGTCGTCTTCCTCGTTGGGACATAGGCTTTTACCTACGGACGTTTAGCAACGACTTCGTTCATCACTATATCACCTACAAAATCAAATCGTTCACAATACGCAATATAAATTAGCTGTGAGGGTATGAATCGATTGGAAAACTCCTTCTAAGCACGATGGTACCATTTGTTTGGTCCAATTTTGTATATCTTGGAAAGCCCTAAATCGAAGCTATGAACCCTAACAATGGCAACTTACGATTCCTGCACTTAAACTTCAATTAAACCACCCAGAAAGCATCGAAATATCATTGCAAACATAAATATATAATCAAATTATATTGAAAGTGCATGTATGTATGAAACCGATTTTGAAATTTGGAAAGTAAATCGTGATCGTGTTCTTGCAATTCTGAGTGCTTCGATCAATGGTGATGATGTAGTTAGCTTTAAAGAGAAATAAGGAATTGATTGGCAACCTTGGAATGGCTCAAATCGATCAAATTCTAGGTCTGCCAATTGCTTGTTCTTCACGGATTTTTCAAGTTTGTCTAGGGTTCATCAGCCTACAAAAACTCGTGATGAGCATCTGGAATGCTTGTGTATATATAGTTGAAGGATTTAGGTCAACAAATGTGTAGAGAATATCTTGCATTCATGAAAAAATATTTGATTATCCAATTTGCATTAAAGCTTGATTTTGCTTCAATCTTGCACCAATCTCATACCAATCAAAGATATTTTGAAAATGCCAGCTCGCCATGAGTATCTTGGACCTCAAGCAACTTGAATTTACAGGCTTGCACTTGTTTTATTTAATTTTTGTATTTTATTTTAATTAAATTTAAATTTTAATGATTTAATTCAAAAATAAATAAAATAAATAACAAAAGGGCGTGTGGCTGGGCTTATAGATTCTTGACAATATTAGAAACAAGTTTGAACCCAAAGAAATATAGGCCCATTTGGAAAATTTTCAAGTTTGATCAATATTTCCTTCATGCATTTCTTCAAAATTTCCAATTTTGCCCAAGCCATAACTTGATCAATTTTTATCATTTGGAAGCGTGCTTGGCATTTTTAGAAAGCTTAAGATGTCCTCTATATTCTCATTTTGGTTTCATCTTCATTGAAGCTTCCATTCTCATGTACACCTCTTTAGAAAAAATGACTTTTTGTTCACTTTTGGAAGGACCTATAATGTCTTGACCCATAACTCTCAAATGAAGCCTTTTTGGGCGAAGCTTGTGAGACATAAAGTTGTAGAAAATTGATTTCTCTTTAATATGATATTTGGTGGAAAACTTGTGAAAGTTATGTCTAGTCAAAGTTCTGTTGACTTTTGATCAAAATCCCTAATTTAGAAACTTTGACTTTTGATCAATTCTTTGACTTTCTTGATGAATCATGATCAACCCTTGATCAAATGATGAACATGACTTCAAAATCTTGATGTTGACAAAAAATGATGAAGTTTGACTGTATGTTGACCATAATTGACTTTTTTGTCTAATACAACTGATTTTCAATCATATGAGCAATTGATTGAGCAAACTTGAGTTGTGAGGCTTGAAACTTGACATGGTGATGCCTTGAGACATGTGAGGAGTAATGATTCTCACTTGAGGCAATAGAAACCATTTTTTACTTGAGAGAATCAAAACCCTAGTTGTGGGTTGATTACTTAGGAGAGGGTTCACCTGGTCAATCCTTGAGGAACTCTTGAGTATGGAGATGTGTATTGACTTGAAAAATAGGAGGGAAAATTTTGGGGTATAACAGTTGCCCCTGTTCAATCTTCTTGTACTTGAGAGGTTATATTGGTATGCTTGCCTTTTGTGACCTGAATGTAGTAAGCTATTTTGGAGAATATTATGGAGCAGTTTTAGCAGAAGTTTGTTATGTCAGTTTGTTACGTTTTGAAGGCTCAATTCCAGTTGATTAATAGGTTATAAATAGAAGATTTGTAACCTAAGTTTGGTGACTAGCTGTGATTATATATAATGTAGTTTTTAAGGTTGAGTCTGTAGAGTGAACCTCCCGGATTGTGGGAAGGTCACCATGTGTACACCTCGAAGCCTATAGGTAAGAGGATGTTATGTTCTTGGAGGAAACTGTGAAGTAACTCCAAGGTGTGTACTAAGTTAGTAGCATATTGCTTTTAGTCTTAGTTAGTTTGTGTCTCGAGTTGACTGTTTTTGTATTGTGTTTGAAGTGTGGTATCTTTAAACTATTTTTAGTTTTGTTTAGTGTCACGGTTTGCGATACTGAGGGAGTGAGCAGAGGATTCTAATATCTAAGTGTGGTATCTTAGGTAGAAGGATCACTGGGTATTTTGATTAAGTGAGGAGGGGGTAAATGGGGAAGGTTTAGCTCTGAATTAATACTACTAATAGTAAACTTCATCCTTGGCTTAGAAGCCCCCAAACGTAGGTTATTTAGAGTCGAACTGGGTTAACAATTCCTTGTGTTCTTTATGTTTCTGCACTATTATGTTCATTCCTGCCTTGTATGTTATGTAATGTCGGATCCGATTGTCATACCCCAGTTTTTGACCTAAGATACTGTCATACCCCAAGTTTTGACCTAATATACCACTTTACATTTGCATCATTTGCATAACTAACAGCTCAGACAGCATTAATCGGGTGTGGATTTCACAGGTCAAAATTAGGGTTTCATCAGATTTTCATCTGATTCAAGAGGCAACCAATTAGGGTTTGAGTTTTTCTCACATCATTTGATCTATCTTGATCAAAATATCAACCTCTGATCATCAGATATCCATTTTTTCTCACAGATCAATCAAGGATCGACCAATTAGGGTTTTGATCGGGCATGAGTTTTCTCGATTTTTGAACAAGAAATGACTTTTTGGATAGAGATTGGTCATTATATCTTAGATACAACATCTTGACCTAACGGATTCAAAACATCACGAAGTTCACGACTTCATCGATCAATTTCGAAACATCTGATGAATTTTCATCTGCACAAAAAAGTCAAACTTTGACTTTTGGTCAAATTTTTCAAAACAAAACTTTTTCAATCATCAAAATACTTCAAATTATCCATCATGATCATAAAAAATCAAAGAATTTGAAAAAGTCAACAAAAAGTCAAAAGTTTTCATACTTAGAAAATTTTCTAAGTGTTGAAATTTCTTATTTTTTCCAAACTTCATGCCATTTTTTCACCTAGTTCCGTTTTGAATTGGAAAAAACTCAAAACATGAAAGTTGTAGCTTGTGAAACAAGATTTCCAAAATGTCCAAGAACTCTAAAATCCATGGAGTCTAGATATGCTTTTGAAATTGAAACATAAGGCTCCATGAACTTGATTTTCCAAAATCCAAAACTTCAATTATAGGTCATTTTTGTGTTTTCTTCATCTAGAAGCAATCCAACCATGCCAAATGGATCATTGAGCTGATAAATATCAGCTAGAGGTAATAATTGAGAGATATGGATCAAGTTGTAAAAATAAGCACATGGTTAAAAAAGGAAACTTCCTTTTCCTTTGAAAAGTCATTCTTGCCCTCTAAGTTATCTTTGAATCACCAAAAGCTTGTACCTCTTGCCTAACATTTCAGAATATTTTGGCCTATAAATGGATCACATTTCAAGTCCAAAACTACACCAAAGCAATGCAAATCCATGCTTTCACTCTCCTTTCTTGAAAATCAAGCAATATAGTGCAAAATTGCCAAACATTGCATTTTTGAAAATCAGTTGAAAACATGTTAAATTTTGGTGTCAAACATGCTTCATGATCAATATCTAACTTGTTTAGAACTTAAAAACAACTTGATCAAAGCTAAAAATCAGAAATCACATGCCATGGACACATGCTTGTACAAGCTGCCTTAACTTTCGAATTCCATTCTAAGCTTGATTAAGTTATGTTCTAATCATCCTAACACCTTCCATATACATCATAGGGATGATCCAAAACATAAACAACCAACTGTAACAGCTTAAACATAGAATTCGAGTTTCTATTTCTGAACTGTGCAGGTGGACTTGGCTGGAACGATTTGAAGTGATTCGAAGCAAGCATACCATTCACACAGCTTCCATACATGCCGATGATGCTCAAATGATCAAGAAACAAGTTCTGGAAACGCTCTAAGACCTTCTTCGATTCTCACTTGAACAGGTATGAATACAAACTTGGATATCCATATTCTTTGAACTTAAATGAAAAAGCTCTTGGCCAATCTTTTTCTGCACCCATAACGATCATAAACCCTCAATAAAATCAAAGAATCATCAATCATACATCATTTAATTTGAATTCTTAGTTTCTAGGGTTCATCACGATTTCCAGAAATTCAAGCATGCTAGGGTAAATATAAATGAAATTAACAGTCATATTCATATTCGTGATGAAAAATCGAGCAAGTTTGGTTTTTATTTCATTCAATTTCATTGAGAAATGAAGATTATAGCTTGAATTTTGCAATCTGAAGATCAAACATGAAGAACAGATGCGCGCGTGTTCTTGATTTGTTTTCAAATTTAAAATTTCCAACACTTTGTCTACACGTGTTCTAGTCCACTAAACATCAAAACGCGTTTGGCTCAGTGGTATTTTGTTTGCCCTTAAGTCTCTCTGCCACGTGTTCACCCCTTTGGTCATGGGTTCAACTCCCATCAAGACCATTCTTTTTCATACTTTTCCAATTTTTCATGTTTTTTTACAAAACTTCCACAATTTTTTTGACCAATCAAAACTCCTTATTTTAAGGTGATTTTTTGAACACTTGTCAATAAATGTATCTATTTTATGATAGTGAAAAAATTTTCAGAAAAAACTTTCATCTGATCATATTTTAATCGAGCCGAAAACGACGTTCTGAACACTTTTTCAAACCTCATTTTAAGGTGAAATTTTCAAGTTTTCGACTTCCGATTTTTTTCAAAACTTTTCATAAATGAACCTCACATTTCAAAACATTTTCAAATCATTTTTCAAAACATTTCATCAAAACTTACATCTTTTTACCACGATCGATCCGATTTAAACGATAAAATCAAATTCGTTTTCTCTCGAATTTCTCAATCGATCTTGGGCCACCCTCACGGTGTAAGTCCCATAACATTCTTTTATGTACATAATATTTCTTTGTACATATCAAACTCTCTTCAAATACATACAAATTTTTATCTGTACATAACACAGATACTTTTTATACTCAAGTACAGACAAACTTCGATCGTTTGTTTTTTTCATTTCACTTGTGTATACACAAACCAACATTCTTTATGTACATACATCTTTTCCTTGTACATAACAATTTCTTTTCATACAAAACTTTTATCTGTACATAATACAGATACCTTTTACAGATAAAATTCGATCGTTCGTTTCTGGTTCGTCTGTATATATACTGAATACCATTGGTATTGAAAGGAGCATTATTCCCTGTGAAACTGCTTTCAAACCAATGGGCCTCCCTTATGGTGTAAGTCCCAACCCTCCTATGTACATCCATCTTTCTCTGTACATAAATACTCGTTCGTGTACATATTCACTTCCTTGTACACAGTTCAAAACTTGTAAATAATCAAGTTACGCTCGTTTTAAACGTTCGTTTCACAGACACTTGTTTATATTTCATAAACTTCTGTAAATAAACATCATTGCATTGTTTATATTTCCTTCATAAATTCCTGTGAATACATATCACACACACACACACACACACACACACACTTGTTTATACAACTGTCTAATTATAACATAACAATTAGTCTAACCAATAGGTTCCCCACAGTTGTAGCCTCCGCTTGGGCTTTATACAAGATAATTCATCTCCAGCATGAATTTAGCCTCCGCTTGGGCTTTATACAAGATAACTCTCCCCATAGAGTTTAGCCTCCTCTTAGGCTTCATATAAGAAAACTCATTCACCTGAGTTTAGCCTCCGCTTAGGCTTCATATAAGACAACACTCCCCTATTGAGTCAGCCTCCTCTTGGGCTTCATTCAAAAGAACTCCTCATTGAGTTTAGCCTTCTCTTGGGCATCATACAATGAAAGAGACAGGAAATCTCTTAACAGCCTCCTATTGGGATTCCAATACAAAGAATCACCCGCGCTAAGATAGAACCCTGAAAGGATGGTTTCTCGGTGAAATCACTTTCAAATCCCCAGAGAGTAAAATTTCCCGGTGAAATTGCTCTTAATTCCAAAAGGATGGTTTCTCGGTGAAATCCCTTTTAAAACAAAGCCAGCCATACCCTATAGCTTCTTCTTGAGCTTTATACAAGGACCCTCGATGACCCTCGATGACCCTCGGAATGCCTCCTCTTGGGCTAACAAATACAAGGACCCACGAGCTTCTTAAAAGCATCCCTTTAAATCCAATAAATTTCTCCTTGAGATTTAGACATCTATCATCTCTATGGAAGAAGTATCTCATCTATCACATCACATACAGTCAAAAACTTTTCAAACTCTTATCAAAACTGTTTTCAAACAAAACATCTCTTAATTGTAAGTGGTAACGCTTGTACACTCAAGCAAAACACCCAATGCTTACAATTAAAAGATTCAATCACTTTTTTCAAACATCTTTCTTAAACATGTCAGTGGTAACGCTTGTACACTCAAGCAAAACACCTAATGCTTACGACGAAAGATTTTTATCAATCAAACTTTTCAAAAATGTATGTGATGAAATAGATTAGATACATTTTTCATTAAGATGACATTTGTCTGTCTCTTACTAATATCCCGTTGCTTTCCACTAGCATAAGTGGGAACTACGATTGCTCTGACTTTCTCAACATCCTTTTGAGAATACGTAGGCACAAGGTCTCATCCTTGCCGAGTAAAATTTCTTTCTCCCTCAGACCAAACAAACCATAGAACCCTGTAGATCCGAGCTACAAATGCTCTGATTCCCACTAGGGGATATGTATGCAGAAGATCCACAGATCTTTGCGAGCACAATAATAACAAACACTAGAATCCCACATAATCTATCATTCTTAAAATCCAAAGGAGAAACTTTCCCAATCATAGAAATAGCAAATTAAAACACACAAACATATCAAATATATTCATATATAAAGCTATAGATAACTATATATATTCAGGGTGCTCCATCTATTCCCTTTATATAACAATCCCCCTTACTCAGAATCTCCCCAATGCGTTGCGTCTAGTTTGCGCTAGTCGTTACGCATACCAATATCAATTGAGGGTATTTCAGCTTTCCCCTTTTTCATAATCATTAAATCATCTTTCTTGTGTTGAAAATAATGAAGCTTGATGCTCGCGGCATCTTTATAAACAAATCAAAAAATTAAATCGTTTCGAGCCAGAGAATCCGAATTCACGTTCGAATCTTCTAGCGCGTCACCTTTTAACGCGAACAGATACCACCTTATATCATTCACATATGCATAATTGCATCACTAATAGTTTCAGAACAGGATAGATAGAGCGTGCTCCTAAAAGTCAAAGTTAGGGTTTTATCAAAATTTCATCTGTTCAAGATATGATCAATTAGGGTTTGAGTTTCCACCCAGCTCAATTGATCTATATTAATCAATCATCAACATTTGATCTTCAAATTCCCAACTTTTTCTCATGATCTACCTTGAATCGACCAATTAGGGTTTTGATCGAAGATAGTGAATCATTGACTTTTTGCTCAATGAATGACCTATTTGCTTGAAGATTGATCTTAAAATCTTCAATGCAACATCTTGACCTAATTTCTTGGTTCAAAAAATTGCAAAATCCATGTTTCTTCATCCGACAAATTCTGAATCATCTGATGAAAATTCATCTGTTCAAAAAGTCAAAACTTTGACTTTTGGCCAACTTTTTCAATCATAAAATCATTTCAAATAATCCATCATGATCATAAAAAATCAAGAAATGTGAAAAGGTCAACAAAAAGTCAAGAAAAACATGGTTACTTTCATGGCTACTTTTCCTTACTTTCATGGCTACTTTTCACCTAGATCCATTTTGATTCAAGAAAAACTCAAAACATGAAAGTTGTAGATATTGTTACAATCTTTCCAAAATGTCCAAGAACTTGAAAAAACACTTTGTGTAGCTAAGGTTTTGAAAATTAAACTTAGAGCTCCATAACCATGAATTACAAGTCATTTTTCAAGAACTATAGGTCATTTTTCACAAATTTCTCCTTCTAGAAGCCTTGTCACCAAGTTAAGATAGGTTAGAGCTGATAAAAATCAAATGAGAAGTAAATATGAGGGAGATAAGATCAAGTGAGATTTTAACCATGATTAAAGGAATATTCCATGTGCATTTATGGCAAAAATGTCATTCTTGCCCTTGAAGGCAAGTTGTTCAATTTTAAGCCAATCTCCTCTACTTACCATTCAGAATTCTTGGCCTATAAATAGAGCTCACTTATTCATTCAAAACTACCCCAAAGCAATCATAATCCAAGCTTTCCTTCTTTCTTTCTTGATTTTCAAGTTTCAAATTTCTAAGTAGGAGAATTTGCAAATTTCAAGCCTTGCAATTTCTGAGCAATCTTAGGCTTCAAATACTTTCTAAACATCATTAGAAAGTTGTTAGAATCCTCAAGCTAGCCCAAGAACTAGCCAAACTCAGAAAAAACTTCCAAACCTCATGTATGCACATATTGAGCCATAACTTACAAATTCTCAATCCACTCGTGCATCTTCCAAACTTTCACTTCAAACACCTTCTATACACCATATAGAAGTGATCCAAACCATCTTTTCATCACTGTAAACTCAGAATAATCAAATTAGATTCTCACTTCAAGTGAATGTAGTTGGACTTGGTCAGAACGATCCAGACCATTTCAATTCAAGGTAAGCATATCAACACCTTCCATAATTATCACTGAAGCTGTAGCAATCATCAAAACACTTCTGGAACACCTCCAGCAAGGAACCCGATTTCAGTTTCAAGATGTGAGAAACTTGAACTTTGAACTCTTTGATTTCCAATTTCCAGTTCAAAAAAGGCTTGGCTATTTTGTTTCTGCACTATCACTGAGTAATAACCCTCAATCAATTGTTAAAAATTATGCTCATACATGATTTCATAATCAAAACTTAGAATTAGAGTTCTTCGTGCTCATACGAAAATTAAAAGTTCTAAGTTTAAAATAAATGAAATTAATTGCCATAATCATGTTCCTGGTAAAAATCCGAGCAAGTTTGATGTTTGGATCATGTAATTTCATTGAGAAATGAAGAATCCATGGAGAAAAAATCTGGAGGTTGAAGATGAAGCTATGCGCGCGTTTTCTGATTCTGGAAAAATTCAAATTCTTTGTTTATTTTAAATTTATTGGTTGTTGTTTCATAACCGGATGTAACAGCCACCCTAGTGGCAAGCCAGCACGCACTTAGTTCTTTGCCTCGCCTCAAGGCCTAGGGTTCGAATCCCCTTGGGACCTTTTTTTTAATAAAAGGCTCATCAGCTTTTGATGTTCACTTCTTTAGAAGCACCTCTGAGGCTTAACCCTTCAGAAGTACTTCTGATGCTATCACCTCTAGAAGCAGCCAACTTCTACTATCTCCAGAAGCATTCAACTTCTACTACCTTCAGAAGCACTTCTAGTGCTTCTCACCCTCCAGAAGCATTCAGCTTCCTCTGCCTTCAGAACTACTTCTGAGGCTATTCCTCCCAGAAGCAGGACGCTTATCACTCTTCCAGAAGCAACGCGCTTCTCACTCTCCAGAAGCAACACGCTTCTAATTTCCTTCAGAAGCAGCAAGCTTCTGACCCCTCTCAGAAGCATCCAACTTCTGAACTTTTTCAAAGACTTCGTTTTCTCAAAACTCCTTCAAAACAAGGTGATTAAATGACAAGTCAAGCAAATGGCTCAGTGGAAAAACTCTTCACTTCTAAGCCAAAAGTCCAAGGTTCAAACCTCCTTAGGACCAAAAACTCTTTTTTATCACTAATTTTCTCAAGTTTTTTTTACAAACTTCAACATTTTCAAAAACTAATCAAAACTTCTCATTTTGAGATGATTTTTTGCACACTTGTCATTTAATATACCTATTTTATGATTATGTCAATAAAATCCAAAAATATTTTTTTTGATTATATTTTTATTAGGTTAAAAATGAGACATTTTAAGTATTTTTAATACTTTTCAAAAATGTTTTCTTTCCAATTTTCAAACCTAATCTTTTCAAAACATCTTGTGAATATCCTTCATTTTTCAAAATCATTTTCAAAACCTTTTCAAAAACCTTTCAATAAACTTACACACCTTTTTTCCATGATCAATTAGATTTAAAGATGAACCAAACCAGGTTTCTCCTTGAATTTCTTTCAAATTGATCATGGGCCTCCCTCACGGTGTAAGTCCCAACCCTCCTATGTACATATTCATTTCACTGTACATAACCACCCTTTCGTGTACTTATTAATTTCCTTATACACATTCAATCATCTTTGTAAATATTCAAGCATAAAAAAACTTCGTTCGTTTGTTTTTATCCGCTTGTTTATACACCGATTTCATTGGTATTAAGAGAAGCATTATTCCCGGTGAAACTGCTCTTAAACCAATGGGCCTCCCTTAAGGTGTAAGTCCCAAACCCTTTGTATATATTCAAGTTACACTTGCTTTAAATGCTTGTCTTATACACTTGTTTATATATTTCCTTCATAAACTCCTGTGAATACACATCACACACTTGTTCATATAACTGTTCAGTTATAACATAACAACTAGTCTAACAACAAGGTTCCTTTAGCCTCCTCTTAGGCTTCATATAAGACAACTCACCCGTTGAGTTTAGCCTCCTCTTAGGCTTCATATAAGACAACTCACCTGTTGAGTTTAGCCTCCGCTTAGGCTTCATATAAGACAACTCCCCTGCTGAGTTAGCCTCTTCTTGGGCTTCGTTCAAAAGAACTCCCTCGTTGAGTTTAGCCTTCTCTTGGGCATCAAACAAGAAAGATATTTGAAAATCTCTTAGCAGCCTCCTATTGGGCTTCCAATAAAAAGAATCACCCGCGCTAGGATAGAACCCTGAGAGTATGATTTCCCGGTGAAATCACTCTTGAATCCTAAGAGGATGGTTTCCCGGTGAAACCACTCTTAAAGCCAAAGCCAGCCATACCCTATAGCTTCCTCTTGAGCTTCATACAAGGATCCTCGATGATCCTCGGAATTCCTTCTCTTGGGCTAACAATACAAGGACCCTCGATGACCCTCGGAATGCCTCCTCTTGGGCTTACAATACAAGGACCCACGGGCTTCTTAAAAGCATCCCCTTAATCCATAATCAAGTTCTCCTAGAGATTTATACATTTATCATCTCTATAGAAGAAGTATCTCATCTATCACATCACATACAAATCACACTCTTTTCAAACAAAAACATCTTTTAACTGTAAGTGATAACGCTTGTACACTCAAGCAAAACACCAAAACTTACAATTAAAGATTCAATCATCTTTTAAACATCTTTCTTAACTCGTAAGTGGTAACGCTTGTACACTCAAGCAAAACACCTGATACTTACGATGAAAGATTCAATCAATCAACCCTTCAAAATGTATGTGATGAAATAGATTAGATACATTTTTCATTAAGATGACATTTGTGTTTGTCTCTTAATAACATCCGTTGCTTCCACTAGCATAAGTGGGAACTACGATTGCTCTGACTTTCTCAACCTCCCTTTGAGAATACGTAGGCACAAGGTCTCATCCTTGACGAGCATACTTCTTTCCCCCTCAAACCAAACAAAACCATAGCTCCCTTAGATCCGAGCTACAGATGCTCTGATTCCCATTAAGGGATATGTATGCAGAAGATCCCAATGATCTTTACGAGCACAATAATAACAAAACCTAGGATCCCACATAACCTACCTTTCTGAAAATCCAAAGGAAAAACTTTCCTAAGAATAGAATAGCAAATTAAAACACACAAACATATAAAAAATATTCATATATATAAATAAGGCTATAGATAACTATATATATAGGGTGCCACATCTTTCCCTTTATATAACAAACCCCCTTGCTCAGATCTCTCCCCAATGCGTTGCGTCTAGTTCACGCTAGTCGCACCGCATATCATTATTTATTGAGGGTATTGCAGCTTTCCCCTTTTTCATCTCATTTTTCTTGTTTTGGAAATAATAAAGCTTGATGCTCACGGCATCTTTAAAAACAAATCAAAAGAGTAAATTGTTTCGAGCTAGAGATTCAAATTCCGATTCGATTCCCTCGTTCGTCACTTTTTAACGCGAACAGAAAAAATGGCGACTCTGTTGGGGAGAATGCTAAACTTTTATTTTCAAAAAAACTGTGACTCTGCTAAAGAGCACCAAGCATTTTTGGTTTCAAAAGAAGATAAAAAAGGGGTTAAGCTTTCATATGTGCATATGTTCGTTTTTCTTTATTGTGTGTTTTAGTTCTCGCAATTTCATCTGATGGAAAGAAATCCTAACCCGGATTTAAGAAACATATTAAGATCTAGGTGGGGGTATAGTCCTATTAACTTGTGAGAAGTCTCATTACTTACTAAGTTAATTTGAGATCCCTCTCTCAGTGGAGGTTGTCTTGGGAGTATTTGTGTTTAACAAGTATTTGCGAAGACATTTTGCTTTCAAGGGAACTAACGAAGCCGAGTGGCTGTAGAACACATAACCCATCCTGGCCATTTAGGGTGTAGTGCAGAAGCTATTCAGGTGTAAACTTGGATTAGTTATCATGTGAGACTACAATCAGGCGAGTTTTTTTGAAAAATATTATTGGACTTCAAGTATTTAACAAATCCAATAATATTTCAAAGAGAAGCGTTGAACCTGTATTATCAGTAGAACATGTTTTACAGGTGAATAAGCCCTTAGAACTTACCCATGTTTGGTTCTTATCGTTGGCCTCATGCTCGTGATTTCAAACGCTTGAACGTGTGTATAACCACTAACCATGTTTGTATCTTTGTGGCATTCATGCATTCATTCGAAAAACTTCGAATTCTCATTTCTCTTCCCATTTCCAAAGAATTTAGAGATTTTTCTTTGTAAACATTTTAGGTTAGAGGGATGGATGTCAGAAGAAGATATACCAAGAGATACGGTTTTAGAGTTCCTGATGTAGGAAAGTTAAAAGAGTTAGCATCCTTGGTAGAAGATCCCTCGGATTTCAGAAAACATTATGGAACTCTTTTAACTGTCCTGAACACTAATGTTGATGAAGGACTTCTCAAAACTTTCGTTCGATTTATCGCTATCACTTTCCTAATTATCAGTTGATGCCTACTTTGGAAAAGTACGCACATATCCTAGGTATCTCAGTGTCTGACAAGGTGTCTTTCAATGGTTTGGAAGCCATTCCGAAGCCACCAGTCATTGCAGCAATGGCTCACTTAAGGAAATCTGAGATAGACAAAAATCTGACTACCAAAGGAAATCTCTTAGGACTAACTTCAAAGTTCCTAATGGAGAAGGCTTTTAAATTTGCTGAAGCCGGTAGCATGGTAGCCTTTGAAGCTGTTTTGGCTTTGCTCATTTATGGATTGGTGTTGTTTCCCAACGTCCCAAGTTTCGTTGATATCAACGCCATAAGGATAATTCTGTTTGGAAATCCCGTTCCCACTTTGCTTGGTGACACGTTTTTCTCCATTCATCATAGGAATCGTCAAGGAGATGGAATTATCGTGTGTTGTGTACCTCTGTTATTCAATTGGATTGTCTCACACTTGCCTAAGTCTCCTATATTCAGAGAAAACAAAAACGGTTGGCATTAGTCTCGAAGACTCATGTCTCTTACTAACGACGATATCCATTGGTATACCTTGGCCAACAATGAGATGGAAATCATTGAAAGCTGTGGAGAGTTTGCCAATGTACCTCTCATTGGTACGAAAGGAGGAATTAACTACAACCCATTCTTGGCAAGACGTCAACTCGGGTACGCAAATTCCAGTAAACCCCTTGGTTTTACAGTAGAAAATTACTTTTATCATGAAGGGGAGGATTCCCAAGGTTTGAAAGCCAGAATGATAAGAGCTTGGCATCACATTCGAAGGAAAGGAAAAGGTGATACAAGGAATTGTGTAGCAATGGAAACCTACACTTCTTGGGTAAAAAAAAGAGCGAAGGAATTCCGAATGCCTTATGCTTATGAAGAACCCATGTTCCCAGTGGTATCTAAATCGACCACCATTCCCATCGAGACTATGGGAGAATACCAAGAAGCTTTGGCTAAGATGAGGCTAGAGAAAGAAGCTTTGGAAGACAAGTTTCTTAAGACTGACTTTGAAAATGAAAAGCTTAAGAAGCAGGTCAAAGATCATGAAAAAACGCTCTACTTTCAAGATGAATGGCTCATGGAGAAAGATGAGAAGATTCGTCGAAAAGATGACGCGATCAAGAAATACATCAAATAAAGGAAACGAAAGCTTGAAGAATTGACAATTAGCAATCCTGCTCCAGACGATTGGAAAAAAGTCATCAACAAGCTAAGAGCCGAGAAAGCTGAGCTGAAAGCTTACTATGGGAAAGAAATCCTGAAGTTGAAGCTGCATCAAGCCTTTGGTTCTTAATCAGACGAAGACGCTTAATTAGTTTAGCTTTATTTTTATCATTTATTTTATCATTGTAAGAGCTATGCTCCAAAAAAATTGTTGTAATCTTCTTTCGAATATTAATAAAATAAAAGTTTTCCATCCAAATGTTTACAAGAAATTTCTCTTTTAGTGTAAATTCTTTGGAAATTCTTTTTCTCTTTTTGCATTCATAATCATGCATCATACTTTACATCTCGAGTTTTTCATATAGAGTCTTATCTTTTGGAATTTTTTCCCGAGATCGTCAAGCTGTCGCGTCTTAGAGTTTCTCGACTACGTTCACAGTCAGCTCGCAGATACAATACTCGTGCAAATAAAAGAAAAGCAATGGAAGGTTTTGAACAAGAGAATGTTGAGCTCCGTGGTATAGTGACAACACTTCAGGAAGAGGTGGAAAGACTCACTTCTTTGGTAAGCTCGTTGGCAGCTACACAAAATCAGCAAACAACATCAAACAGTCAAAATCAAGCGACGATTTTAGAGATCACTACTACTCCAGTTTCAGCTGTTGCAGTCAGTAATCCTCTTTTTAGTATGCCAGAAGGCTATCCATGGGGCATGCCTTTCAATTTCAGCATTGGATTTCGTCAACACACTTCTGAAGTATCGGTAACCACAATTGAGGTTCCTACTTTACAAAACTCAGCATTTACTCCGCAGCACGGAGTAACTATTCCTCAAGTCACTATGTCGGTTTCTCAACCGATTATGACAAACTTAGCTTCTGTGGTTCATGCTATCGTGAACGAAGAAGTTTATCATAACCCAGGCGACAACACGAATCCTCATGGCCAAATCGAAAATCTCCAAGAACAGTTCCATAAGATGCAGCTTGAGATCAAAGCAATCCGCGAAAAGGATTTGTTTGGGAAGAATACCCACGATCTATGTCTGGTTCCTCGCGCAAGGATACCCGCTAAGTTCAAAGTCCCCGACTTTGAAAAATATAGAGGAAACTCCTGCCCGCAAAGCCATCTTACGATGTATGCTAGGAAGATGTCTATATATAATGACAATCATCATTTGCTCATTCACTATTTCCAAGACAGTCTCACTGGCGCCGCTCTAAAGTGGTACATGGGATTAGATAGTGCAAACATCCAGACTTTCAATGACCTAGGTGAAGCCTTTGTCCAACAGTACAAATTCAATCTGGACATGGCTCTATATCGAGATCAACTTCGTTCTATGTCTCAAAAGGAAAAGGAGACTTTCAAAGAATACGCCCAATGTTGGAGGGAAATTGCTGCCCAAGTTAATCCACCTTTTAGAAGAAAAAGAAATGACCAAGGTCTTCCTGAACACTCTTGGCCCTTTCTACTATGAACGCATGGTCGCCAGCGCTCCCGGGGATTTTACCGAAATGGTAAGCATGGGGATGCGAATAGAAGAAGGAGTCCGAGCAGGACGCTTAACCAAAGAAATGGGGTCTTCAAGCAGAACCAAGAGAGTCGGAACTGGTTTCCCGAAGAAGAAAGAACATGACGTTGGAATGGTATCCCGAGGGAAACCAAAGAAAAATGTCAATCACCGACAACAGGTAGCCACGGTAGCACTAGTTGTTAATACAAATTTAAACATGGGAATTACCCCACAATTCCAGCAAAATCAACAGCCTCGATAGCAGGCTCAACAATTCAACAACAATCAAAATCGTACTCCTCGAATCTCGCAGTTTGATCCAATTCTTATGACTTACACGGAATTATATACTGCCTTGATAGAAAGAAATCTTGTTCAAACAAGATTACCACCTGCAGTACCAGACAAGTTACCTTGGTGGTACAAAACAGATGTGTCTTGCCCTTTTCATCAAGGGGCACCAGGTCACGATCTCGAACACTATATAGCATTGAAAGCCGAAGTTCAAAGATTAGTGAGGGATAATCTTCTCTCTTTCAGGAATGCAAATCCGAATGTGCAAGCGAATCCACTTCCTAATCATGGAGGACATGCTGTGAATTTGATAATCAGAAATTCAAATCGATATCTTATCACTAATATAAATTTGATAAGAGAAAGCTTGGTACATCTACACGCTACATTCAATACAATGGGCGCCTTTGCTAAACATGACTACACAGCTTGCAGAATCTGTTCTACAGATTCTCGAGGATGTCCAGTTGTAAGAGCAGACCTTCAACGGTTAATAGACATCGGCGACATTCAAATTTTCAGAAACAGGAACGATTATGACGTAAATATGGTAGGGTATTATCCGCATGAGATTTTAGTCTCAGATATCAACTCGGAAATTCCCGAAGTAAACGTCATTATCCCCTACTTCAATATGCCCAAGTGTGTAGAAGTTGAATATAATACTCCAAGAGTTCCAGACTCTCCTTTGGTCATCTGTCTACCTGGTCCTGTTCCTTACAACTCTGACAAAGCAGTTCCCTATCAGTACAACAAAACTATGATGGAAAATGGGAAGGAGAAACCCATACCAACTCTTTCAGCCGTAGTTAACATTGCTGAAATAGGATGAGTAACTCGGAGTGGGCGTGTGTATACCCCGTTGCCACCAAAGCAGCCCATTGCTCCCACAGTTGGACAAAATCTTGTTGATGCACCTGGTGAGAATCCTATGGGAATTCCTGTTGGTAATCCAGACATAAACATTGGTCCGTCTGATGGAACCAATGTCAATTCAGACTTTGACGAAATTCTAAAGCTGATCAAGAAGAGTGAGTACAGAGTTGGGATCAACTGATGCAAACTCCCTCCAAAATATCAATACTCTATTTACTTCTGAATTCTGAAGCCCACCGAGAAGCCATGATGAAACTGTTGGATCAAGCTTACGTAGATCACGACGTGACTACAAATCAATTTGGTGGAATTGTAGGCAACATAACAGCTTGCAACAATTTGAGCTTCTGTGATGAAGAACTCCCAAAGGAGGGAAGAGATCACAATCTTGCTCTACATATCTCTATGAATTGCCAATCAAACTCTCTGTCTAACGTGCTAGTGGACACTGGCTCATCCTTGAATGTAATGCCAAAAACGACTCTTGCTCGTTTATCTTACAAAGGAACACCAATGAAATCCAATGATATAGTAGTCAAAGCCTTCGATGGATCAAGAAAATCTGTTATTGGAGAAGTTGACCTTCCGATGACGATTGGTCCACATACTTTTCAAATCACCTTCAACGTCATGGACATGCCAGCTGCTTACAGTTGTTTGTTAGGACGACCTTGGATACATGAAGCAGGAGCAGTGACATCCACGCTCCACCAGAAATTAAAATTTACGACAAATGGAAAACTAGTAACCATTATTGGTGAACAAGCTTTATTGGTAAGCCATTTGTCCGCTTTTTCTTTCATCACTGCTGACAATGTTGAAGGGACACAGTTCCAAGGACTTTCATTAGAAGATGAATCTACAAAGAAAAATAGATCATCTATCTCCTCTTACAAAGAAGCACCGTAGATAGTAAAGAACGGTACTGCCGCCGGTTGGGGACAAGTGATAAATCCTGTCAACAACGAAACCAAAATAGGGCTCGGATTTGCTCCAGTGCTTCCAAAATCCAATGAAAGGGATGAAACTCTTAGTCCAATCAAAGAAGTATTCCACAGCGGAGGTTTCCTAAACCCTATTCCTCAAGAGGTTAATGTCCTTGTTGATGAAGGAAATGAAGACAATCTCTCCAGATCCGAAGAATGGAACACTTATCTTAATAACTCTGAATATGTGTCCCAGGAAGAATCGCATGTGTAACACCCCAATATTACCCAAGGTTTTATATGCACAAATCAGAGTAAATTAAAATTTCATAAATTCAATACTGAAGCATCACACCTTTAAAACCAAGTCACTTTAAACGGTTTGCTTTAAAGTATAAATATCGGATACATAGCATCGTCGAAAATCATAAATTGATTCATAAAAATCAAAACATCTTCTTAATTAAACTTCCTTAACAAATCATGTTTTCATAAAGTATGATTCTTATTTACAAAAGGAAAAACAACAAAAGAACAACAACACGATAACATAAATATTCCCCCCGAGTGCTACGTATCAGAGCGACACCGACTCGACTAATAGTAGCTATAATCTCCGTGTTCATAACCTGCACGTTACCAATATAAAGGTAACGACGAAACAAGTAAAGGGTAAGATAATCCAAAACATATAATTAAAAGGCATGATAATATATATATATATATATATATATATATATATATATATATATATATATATATATATATATATATATATATATATATATATATATATATATATATATATATATATCTAATTCGAATTAAAAAGGGTATAGAATTTATAAGTGCAATTCCAACACATATCCAAAACTCACTCACTCTAATCGTCATTCTAATGTGTATAATCTACACTTTATCTCCATAACCTCATTGACATAAATCGTCACAACAACATATAAATGTTCCTCACAAGTTAATACGTCACTAATCAACACGACAATCATAAACAACAACATCAAACAATGCTAATAACATAAGCAACATAAATAAAATTATCACAAATTGGCTAAAGCCAATCGTCGCTTTTTGGCATAAAAGCCCATCGTCGCAAACATCATCACAAAACTCATCATTTATATTCATCGCCTAGTTATCATGAAATTATCAAGTTATATTCATTTCATGTTCATCATAAAGATCATCACCGAACAAAACATCATATATCATCGCAATTCAACATCATTCATCAATTAAAACCCAACGCCAAACAACTCAAACATAAACATAACCGACTCCATGAGACACGACTATGTTATGCATGTGGTACCCGTCGCTTTGTCCATAATTAGGAACACTTGGCATAAAAGCCTCGTCGCTTGGCATAAAAGCCCATCGTCGCCAATGCAATGTATGTGACTCGACAACAAAACAACACAACAAAAACATCATCATCGGTCATCAAAACTGGCATAAAGCCCACATCGCCATAATTTATCCACATCAAGATAAATATATCATCACATCATATTTGCATTATGAAAAACGTCACCAACAATTCATCATCATCAAAAATCATGCATTCACAAATCGGAAGCATTTAATAACAACATCAATATAATCATCATGTACAAAGACATATATCGTTGCATTGCATATCATCGAGTATTCATTAATAAATACATCGTCGCAAACATTATGTTTAATCACATCACATCATTATCAATTCGTTCATTAGATTCCAAATATGGAAAAATATTCAAACACCTATAATCGTCGCGAAAGCCATTCCTAATAACCGACACTAATCATAATCGTCAACATCGCAATCGAATTGTCCATACGTGTCTTAAATCTACTAAAATGCAATCCGATTCAATTTAACCGTAAATTGGCCTATTTCGGGTCATCTCGTAAAAAATCGTAATTTCGAAAAACTAACCTCACCACTACGTTCTACACGTCGAACTTAGCTAGCACGTCAATTTTTGTTGAATTCAGAGCAACTTGCTCCGTCGCCGAAATTACCGAAATCGGGAAATTGGAACATAATCGGGTTCTAAATTTAATCGGTTAACTTATGCCCTAATTATATTTTATTAATACTAACTAGTAGTATGAGGATTTAATGAAATGGTAACAAATAGAAGCTACCTGCATAATATGTAGAAAACAAATTGTAGAAGACAGAAAATGCAACATACAGAAAAGGAAAACAGAAAATCCGTTGCACACTCCCTAGCACTTAGGACGGACGCCCTAGGGGTGCATAGAGGGGGAGGTGGGCGCCATACATGCTGGAACGGTTGCCCCACTTGCTGAGGTGGGCGCCTCCCAGCTTCCTCTTCCTTTCTCCAATTTTTCATTTCCTGCGCAGTGGTTTTCCAGGTTTGCAGTTTCCATGGTTTTACAGTTTTTATATTTTTCTTCATTCTAGCAACTTATCCTTACTAACTTAGCAATTAAAACACTACCAATCCATACTCCTAATCCAACCTTTCCAAGTCATTTCAACAATCAACCAACCAAAACCCTATAAACCAACTATCAAATTTTCCCCAAATCCAAAATACAACTATCAACCCTAACTATATGAGATGGAGAATCAAACCCCTTACCTCTAGCTTGGTTGATTGCAAGGTGTTCCAACAAAACCCCAACCTCATGATTGTTCTTGCTCTTCTTCTTCTTCTTCCCAAGGTCCTCTCTTTCTCTCAAGCTTCTAAGTTGGTTTGTGTGAAAAAATGGAAAGAATAAGGAAAATAATGGTTTATATGTTGTTTTCATACTAGCCAAGGGTGTAAACCCAATCCTAGGAAATTGCTCCTCACTGTAACACCCATTTTAATTAATATTATATTATATTCATATTTCGAGTTACCGATCGATATTTATTTTGCGACGAGAATATTTATATTAGTCGTTATATCTATTAATATATTTGGCGACATTTTGATTCGGTCCGGTTTTTATTCCGTTCGGTCCGGTAAAATATTATTCGGATCCGATATTTAATTCTCCGGAATTATTTTAATTTATTAAATTAATAATATTAGTAGATATTTGTAATACGGTGAACTGACTTTGTAGGATTTTTGTATCCAAATGTGCGGATAGCAAGAGTCGCCACCGACTTTTATTTTTATCCAATTAAGGGAAGGTAAAAGTAACAGAAAAAGACCTTCGTTAGATTCTGAGTTCGGGAGAATGGTTATGAAAAGGGAAGGTATTAGCACCCCTTTCCATCCGTAGTTATCTACGGGCTCTTAGTTGCTCTAGATCACTTTTTTAAAATTGCTTTTTGTGTGTTTGACAAAGAATGTTTTGAAAGAGGCATTTCGCTTTGACTTTGTAATGACTCATGTAGGAGTGTATACAAAGTGTTCGGAAATGTTTTTGTTTTGAAAAGAATTTGAACTTTGGAAAAAGTGTGTGGTGTGAAAAGCATTTGATAGAGCAAGCAACTAAAAGACTTATTTACCCACTCAGAATTGGTCGTTTTGTTGTACTTCTACATTCCTTTAGAATAGCGCTAGCCTTACCATTAGTTAGTAGGTAGCTCCATTCGTTGGATGTAAGCGGGACATTCGAAGGGACATCGGATGGTCATTGAAGGCAACTTGTAGGAAGTATCCTAGCACATTCGAAGGGACTATCATCATTTTTCGTAGGCGACAATCGAGGGTCAAGATCATGTCTTCGGAGGCGACATCGTGGGTCTTATGATCTTTGTATCGAAGGGACTATGATGATTTGTTTGGAAGGCAACAGTGCTAGAATACCTCTACGTTCGAGGGACATGACCATTTTGAATCGTAAAGGCAACGAGAGAGAATTTCCCTAAGGGGTGCGTGTGTGAAAGAAGTGTGTTGAATTCAGATATTTTTATCTTGAAAGTTAGTGTGAGCTATGTCCAATTATTATCTTGCCATACACGCCTAGTTACTAACAGTTTATAGGATGCGAAAAGTAAAACGCGGAATGTAAAGTGCGGAAAGGTAAATGTCCTACGCTATTACATGGCTTTGGGGCAGATACATAATTTAAACTTGCGGAAAATAAAAGCCTAATTTAAACTATTACATCCCATGAGCAGTTACATTATTGGAAAATAAAAAAAACAATGAAAGAAAACGTCCGAATCGGAGCAACCTGTGAAAGAACGGGAAATCGGAAAATACGAGATAAATTGAATAAGAGGAAAAATGTTAGAAAAATGCAAATTTTAATATGAGAAAATTAATATATGCTGGAAATAAGATAAATAAATTAAAATAATTTTTTGGGATTTTTTGGAAAAGATTTAATAATTAAAATGCAATTTATAATGATTTAAATGCTAAAATAAAAATAAAATAAATATGCATGCAAAAATTATATTTTTTAATTTATTAAATTAAATAAAGGTTTTTATGAAAATAATGTAAAAAGAAAAAATGTTTTTGGTAATTTTTTAATGCAGAAATAAAATCATGAAAATAATTAAAATTGAATGCAAAAATTAAATAATATGAAAAAAAAATATGAAAATAGAGTTTTGGAAAAGTGTAAAAAGGGTTGGTCTTGCCAGGATTCGAACTGGAGACCTTGTGTTCAAACTTTGAGACCCAACACGCTGACCACTACACCATACGCGCATCTGTGTTTGAAAACGGACTTAGTGGATTTTCACACGCGTCGCCTTCGTATTGCCTCCTCTTTCGCGCCAGACTTCATCTTCTTCGATTTGAATGTTTGAAACTAGCGTCGGTCTTTCTTCGACGCTACAGGCCCTGGCTACATGGAAAATCAAGCACAAGTAATATAAATGCATTGTAAATACATGATTCGATTCCAGGCATCGTTCCGAATTCATTGGTCATGGTCTCATGGTCCAATTTTTCCTATTTTGTGAAACCCTAAAACGGCACAGGAAACCCTAACAATGGCAATACGTGTTCCCGGCCATGGAAATTCGATTAAAGCACCCAGAAAGCTTGCAAACTCATCACTAATCACAAAAACAAACACAAATCAAGTTAATAATGCATGAATGATAGAATTCGAATTTTGAAATTTCAAGAACAAACCAAATTCGGTTTTCGTGATTCTTGATGTTTTTGAGAGTTGTAAGGGTCTGGATCGATTCTGAAAGCCTCAAGGAACACAATGGAATGCTTGGAATTGGCTGAATCAGAGCAAAACTAGGGTTGCCAGTTGCTTCAAGTGCACGAAATTTTGACTTTAGGTTAGGGTTTCTGGAGCAATTTTTTCGTCCTTTCTTGATAGGTATGCATCATATATTTATACTGGATGGATTTGGAATGGTTTTTGGAAGGAATTGATCAACATTCAATGGAAATCAAATTTTGATATTCTCATGAAATCAAATTTTCAAATTTTGTCCAATTTCAATCCAATCTTGCCAAATTTGATCCAATTTCGAAATTGCTGGCATTTATGGGTTGATTGGATCACAAGAAAGCAATAAAAATCAATCTTCCAATTAATTTTGATTTTATAATTTATTTTAAGATTTAATTTGTATTTAAATAAATAAATTACAAATTAAATAGAAAAATAAATGAAAAATTCGTGGCATTGGGCTTGGGCACTCCTAATTGCTTGAGGAACAAGTTAGGATGAAGAAAAAGTAGGCCCATTTGCAAAAGATTTGATTTTTGAAGTATCTCTTTGTGCATTCTTCCAAAATTGCCCAACTTGTGAATGGTGTAACTTGCTCAATCTTCCACATTTTTGAGTGTTCTTGGACTTTTTGGAAAGCTCTAAGAGTCCTCTAAACAATGTCTTTGGTCTCATCTCAATTGGAGTTACCATGCTCAAAATATCTTCAAAACAAAAGTTGACTTTTGTTGACTTTGAAAATGACTGTAATGTTTTGAGCTATACCTCTCAAATGAAGCATTTTTTGGACATTCTTGTGAGACATGAAGTTGTAGAGAATTGAATTTCCTTCAAAACAAGAGGTGGTGGAAAAATTTCTGAGAAAGTATGAGAAAGTTATGATCAGTCAAAGTTCAGTTGACTTTTCATCTAGAAACCCTAATTTAGAAAGTTTGACTTTTGAGCAAATCTTGAGTTTTCTTGATGAATCATGATCAACCCTTGATCAAATGATGAATGTAACTTCAAAATGAGGATGTTGACCAAAAATCGAAGTTTTGACGTATGTTGACCACAGTTGACTTTTTGTCCAATACACTCGATTTTCAACCATCTGAACAATTGTCTGAGGAAACTTGACTTGTGAGGCTTGAAACTTGACATGGAGAATCTTTGAAGCATATGAGGAGGCATGAATACCATTAGAGATGTTGGAAATCCATCTTGGCTTGAGAGATACCAAACCCTAGTTTGGGTTGATTGTCTAGGAGAGAGTTTGTCTGATCAACTCTTGAGGAATCCTTGAGCATAGATGTATGAAATCTTTTGAGAAGATGGAGGGCAAATTTTGGGGTATGACAGCTGCCCCTGTTCAATCTTCTTGTACTGGAAGGTTAGATTGACATGTTTGTCTTTCGCGACCTGAAGGTAGAAGATGATTGAACACCGAGTACACCTGAAAATTTGCACTCGCTGTTGGTGGATGATGCGGGAATGGGCTTACAGATGCCATTTGGAGAAGTTGGAGACTTCACTGGGGAACGAGTCGTACGCTAGACTCGAGGTTGTTAATAGGAGAGCTGACGGAGATGGGTTTAAGATGCCATCTGGAAAGGTCACTGCTGGGGAGTGAGTCGTACGCTAGACTCTGTAGACGTTTCTGGAAGGAGCACGGAGATGGGCTTAAGATGCCATCCGGGAGGAGTCGTATGTTAGACTTTGTGCTCATCTTTGAATGAAGTTGTTGGTTTGTATTGATTTTTAACCATATATGCAGCGTTCTGAAAGTGAAGAGATGTTGACAAGTAGTCGGAGATGGGCTTAAGATGCCATCCAAGGCAACTGAGTCGTACGCTAGACTCTGTAGTTGCTGTTGATAATAAGGAATCAGAATAAATCTTCGTGTTGATTACTCTGAGGGAGATTGTAGTTGGCAAGAATGTGGATAGCTTCCCTGTTGTGCATCGGGTGTTGATCCATTGCCTGTTATCGGAGGATAACCATAGATGGTCTTTCGGATAGTTTTCCGTCGGTTGGGGCTTAATCTGGACCGATCGTCGGAGGACAACCAAGGCGGTCTTCGAGATAGTTTTCCGTCGACTCGGGGCTTAATCCTGGACCAGTCGTCGGAGGACAACCAGGGGCGGTCTTTCAGATAGTTTTCCCGTCGACTCGGGGCTTAATCCTGGACCTGTACGCGTCGGAAATGACTTTCACCTGCTTTGGAGAAAACAAGAGAAACTTCGATAGAATATTCGTTAGTTTTATGCAAAGTATGATGCATGACAGTGTATATGAATGACGTATGCATGAATTATGACTTTGAGTAATGTATAAATGATGAATGCTGTGATATTTCAAAACATATCCATCTTGAAGAAGATGCAGACGTTCTGTTTGAAGATTTCTGACTTCCGCTTGGGGAATTGTGTAGGTGAGAACCCTGCTTTTGAAGGAGAAGAAAGATATCCTGGATTTCTCCGATGCACTATCTGACCAAGTCTTGGGCCTGTATATTGTTGAGGAAGGTAGAGATTTGAGAAGCTCGTTGTCGGAGATCTCATATATAGACCCTGCTGAGGAGAATCTGAGAGGCGATCCATTGGGGACTTTGTATGTAGATCCTGCTGAGGAAATTTAAGAGGCGCTCTACTGGGGATCCCGAGTGTAGATCTCGCTGGAGAGCATTTGATAATTGCCGAGAGACCGGGCTAGAAGAGTCTGGAGTCCGTTGTAATCTCTGGCTGGGGAATAAAAGGTGTATGCTTCCTCCGATGCACTATCTGACCAGGTTTCGAGTCGGGATACCGCTGCTGGGAGAAGGGGGAGGATTGAGAAATATCCGCTGGGGATGAAGTGTTACTGCTTGGAGACTGATGTAACGTTGCTCGATTGAGTGAAATTGCTGCTCGTGGATTCCTTTATACTCTGCTGGGGAAGGTGTGTTGTGGGTGACACCTTTATGCTCTGTGGGGAACTATTTGTTGACTTTCGTCGTCATCTCAATTCCTGGAACCTGTAGTAAGTACTTTTGAATGTTCACTTTTCGTATGTTTTGATTAGATTTTTATTGTCAAATGCGTATAGTCATTCAAAGCAAACGTTGGACTTATTGCAAACGACAAACAATGGAAATTGTAAAGAGAAAGAATTTTGCGTTTATTTGAAAGGTGGCGTATGGCCAAGTAGTTTGTACACAAGAAAGGTAAAAAGCTATGCGGAAACAATCTCGTTAAGTTCCAACTATGCTAGTACTCATATATTTCAACTATCTCATCTCCTTGTCGGTAGAAAGTGAGTGAATTGATCTTCGCCATTTGAATCTTGAATGTTGATAGTAGTCTGGAAGCGGTGATCTGGAAGAGACATAGTCGTACGCTTAAATCCCTAACTTTTGCCTAGACCGCCCTTCGGGTTTCGGTCTAGGGATACCCTTTTTTGCCCAAGCCGCCTTTTCAGGTTTTCGACTTGCCGGGTGTACATGTTTTGTATATATCCTTAACTTTTGCCCGAACCTTTTGGTTCGCCAGGATGCCCTTATTTTTGCCTAGGTTCGTCGACCTAGCGGGTCTCTTTATGCGTAGTATTTTTTGACTATGTCTGCGTTCACAGGGTGTGGGAAGTCTTCACCATCCATGGTGCTAAGTATCATAGCTCACCGAAAATATTGTCTTGACTACAAATGGTCCCTCATAGGTGGGAGTCCATTTGCCCCTGGGATCACCTTGTGGAAGAATGATGCGCTTGACTACTAGATCACCGACTTGGTAGACTCGGTGCTTGACCTTCTTGTTAAATGCTCTGATCATTCGTTTCTGATAAATCTGTCCATGGCAGATGGATGCGAGTCGTTTCTCATCAATCAAATTAATCGGTCAAGGCGATGCTGGACCCAATCGTCTTCGCCTCTGCCTCTGGAGGACTCGGTTGAGGGTATCCGAACCTCGATGGGTAAGACGGCTTCCATACCGTAGACAAGAGAGAAGGGGTTGCCCTGTTGATGTTCGTCTTGAAGTGCGATAACCATGAAGAGCAAATGGTAACATTTCATGCCAATCCTTGTAAGTCACAGTCATCTTCTGTATAATCTTCTTAATGTTCTTGTTGGCGGCTTCCACTGCGCCATTCATCTTAGGCCGATATGGAGAAGAATTGTGATGCTTGATCTTGAATTGCGTGCAGAGTTCGGTGATCATCTTGTTGTTGAGATTTGAACCGTTATCTGTGATAATCCTTTCAGGAGTGCCATACCGACAGATAAGATTATGTTTGATGAATCGAGCCACAACACTCTTGGTAACAGATGCAAACGAGGCGGCCTCTACCCACTTGGTGAAATAGTCAATTGCCACAAGGATGAAACGATGTCCATTGGAAGCTGTGGGCTTGATTTCTCCAATCATGTCAATGCCCCACATGGCGAAAGGCCACGGAGAAGTTAAAACATTCAGAGGTACTGGAGGTACGTGCACTTTGTCGGCATAAATCTGGCACTTGTGACAAGATCGAGCATAACGGTGACAATCAGCTTCCATGGTGGACCAATAGTAGACTGTTCTCAAAATCTTCTTAGCCATGGTGTGTCCACTGGAGTGGGTACCAAATTCGCCTTCGTGTAACTCTTCCATGATACGCATTGCTGTTTTCTGGTCTACACAACGGAGTAAGCACAAATCGTGGTTGCGCTTGTATAAGATGTCGTTGCTGAGAAAGAATTTAGAAGCAAATCTTCTCATGAACTTCTTATCATTAACAGATGCCCCTGCGGGATATTCCTGAGTCTTAAGGTACCTCTTCACGTCATAGTACCAAGGTCTCTCTTCTGCGTCAAGCTCATAACAATCTGTTGGTTCGTCGAACTTCTCAATGATGATCCGGGAGCCTCGTTGTCCCATCGACCTTGAACATAGGCGACATAGTAGCCAATCGTGCCAACCGATTCTCTTCTCGTGGAATGTGATCAAAAGTAATCTCTTCGAAGTAGGGAATCAAACTCAGAACATGCTCTTGATATGGAATGAGATTCGGATGCTTCGTATCCCATTCGCCCTTAATCTGACTGATCACTAAAGCTGAGTCTCCATACACTTGCAAGAACTTGATTCTTAAGTCAATAGTAGCTTTGATACCCATGATGCACGTTTCGTACTCGGCCATGTTGTCGGTGCAACTGAAACACAATCTGGCGGTGAAAGGCGTGTGTCCGCCTGTAGGGGATGTAATGATGGCGCCAATGCCATTGCCAAGTGCGTTTGAGGCTCCATCAAAGACCATAGTCCATCGGGATCCTTGTTCAGGTCCTTCGTGGGCCTGTTCTTCGTCTGTAACTAGTAAAACATCTTCGTGAAATTGAACGCATAGGCGATAGTCATCTACGGCTTGATGAGCCAAATGATCGGCTACCACTTCCTTTGATCGCTTTCGAGAAGTGTCTTGGATGTCATATTCGGTCAAGATCATTTGCCATCTTGCTATTCTTCGGAGAGAGCTGGTTTCTCAAATATGTATTTTATCGGATCCATCTTGGAAATCAACAAGGTAGTGTGAGTCAACATATCTTGTCTTAGTCGTGACAGCCAAAAGCGTTGCAAGTTTTCTCATTGTGAGTATCTTGTTTCACGATCGGTAAACTTTTGCTAAGGTAGTATATTGCATGCTCTTTTCGACCAGACTCGTCATGTTGCCCCAACACACACCCATTGAGTTCTCTAACACCAAGTACATGATAAGAGGTCTTCCTTGGGCGGCATCGGGATGGGAGGATTACATAGGTACTCCTTGATTTTGTCAAAAGCGATCGGCAATCGTTGTTCCATTCCACTACTTGATCTTTCTTTAATAACTTGAAGATTGGCTCACAAGTAGCAGTTAGGTGTGCAATGAATCTGGCAATGTAGTTCAATCGGCCCAAGAAACCTCTGACTTCCTTCTCGGTGCGGGGAGCTGGCATCTCTTGAATAGCTTTAACCTTGGCGGGATCAACTTCAATACCTTTACCATGACAACAAACCCTAGGAGTTTTCGGATCGACTCCAAGGTGCACTTGTTAGGATTAAGTCTCGATCACTTCTTCAATCATCAAATAGTTTACGCAAATGATCTAGATGTTCTTCTTCAGTCTGTGATCGAGCTATCATGTCGTCGACGTAGACCTCTATCTCGTGATGAATCATGTCATGAAATAATGTTACCATAGCACGCTGATAAGTGGCACCCGCGTTCTTCAATCCGAACGGCATGACCTTGTAGCAGAAAGTGCCCCACTGTGTAACAAAAGTAGTCTTCTCCATGTCTTCAGGAGCCATCTTGATCTGATTGTAACCGGAGAAACCATCCATGAAGGAGAAAACCTTATGCTGAGCGGTGTTGTCAACCAGAACATCAATATGAGGAAGTGGGAAATCGTCTTTCGGACTCGCTTTGTTCAGATCTCTGTAATCCACACACATTCGTACCTTACCATCCTTCTTAGGCACGGGTACCACATTTGCAACCCACTGGGGATAGGTGGTGACAGCTAAGAAACCAGCGTTGAACTGCTTCATAACTTCGGCTTTGATTTTCTCTGACATCTCAGGACGCATCGACGAAAAACCTTCTCGGCAATCGGTGCACTACAATATCAATGTCCAAACCAGGCATGTCTTCGTATGACCAAGCAAAAACCTCAACATAGTCTCGTAGCATCTGAACCAACCTTTCTTTAACACTGTTCTCAAGACCCGCTCCTATCTTGATCTCTTTTCTGTCTTCGTCAGTACCCAAATTCACAACCTCAACTTGCTCTTCGTGTGGCTGTATAACTCGCTCTTCTTCTTGTGTCGATCGGCAAGTTCTCCTGCACTTCACAATCTTCCTCACTTTCGTCTTGGCTTGGTAGATCGGATTATCGAAGTCATATTTAGCACTAGCATAGTGTTATTAACGAGATTCGGAGTGATTCTGCGATGTATCACGTGGGTGTGTGTAAGAACACATAGCTTTTGAAGGGGTGATAAAGAAAGAAAACAAACAATTGAATGCAAAAGTCCAACGATTTATTGAATGAAAATATAACGACGGATAATAACCCTCAACGAGCCATGATGCCCGGGCAAGGCACTAGGCTTTCAAAGTTTATTGTTCAAAACATAAAGAAATACGAAAAGCAAAACAAAACAAGAGCAATTACTCGACTAAAGGAGATTGGTATGACGTCTTGATCTTCCAATTCTTTGAGCCCATGATCTGGAGTTGGGAAGATCCACTTGCTGATGTCGAAGTTGTTGTCTTCGTCTTCTATAGCATGGATTCCACTCTGGCTGATGCGGAAAGGAAGTTGGCCGGCACGTTCGCGGCGTATCATCTTCTGACCCTTGATGGTGAAGCCTAAACCAGTCTTGTCAGGTTTGAAGGGAAGATCGTGGCTGTCCCCAAATAGCACTACCTCCTTGTTCAACAGTAGCTTGAGCATCTTTCAATGAGGCCATCCCTGGCGGAACTTGTGTAACCTCAGGAGTGACAGGAGAGTCAACAGGCGTGACTCTGGGTAATGTTTCAAAAACTTGACAGGGAGTCTCAAAGAATTCTCCTTCCATCTCGAGATAGCGGAATGACGTAGATGATGACCATATACTCTTCTTCACCACACTTTGTAACAACCTTCCCTTTCACCGGTATTTCACGATGCAAGGTAGAGTATGCCCTTGTATCCAAGGGCCAAGTAGGCAGGAGTAATGGACGAATGTCCATGACAAAGAAAGTAGAGTCAAAAGTCCGGGAACCGACTTTAACAGTGAGTGAGCTCTCCAAGTCTTGCTTAGAACCATCAAAAGCTCTTACAATAATGTCACTGGTCTCGGAACCAACCCTTCGACATCAAGCCGATCAAAAGCGGTCTTGGAAGGATATTGAGCGAGCCGGTATCAACAAAACATGAGACAGTGTAGTGCCCTTGCATTCAAGAGATGTGCAAGGCTTTGTTATGTTTCTTTCGGAGGAGTTCGACATCGAGAAGCCTAGGCCGTTGTTGGCAGCCGAGGCTAGCAATACAAACTTCAAACGGTCGGTGGTAGTGTCTTGCACGTGGCGTTCTTGAAACTTCACCAAGGCATTAGCATGAGCCTCGAGCACAAGAGCGAGCAAGCATGGAGATCTTGGACGGAGTCTGTCCTAAGCTTCCACAACATTGTAATCACTCTTCTAGATGATC
Organism: Vicia sativa; assembly: GCA_021764765.1. Taxonomy (NCBI): domain Eukaryota; kingdom Viridiplantae; phylum Streptophyta; class Magnoliopsida; order Fabales; family Fabaceae; genus Vicia; species Vicia sativa. The sequence continues at coordinate 147,694,220 of CM038796.1, forward strand.
TTCATAATTTCCTCCATTTCTTGTTTGGAGGTGTCTTGATAACTTCCTTTGGTACTTCGGTTGAGCGGGATGAGCCAGGTTCTTTCCCTCTAGCGGGGATATAGATTGAGTAGTGGAATGCGAGTGAGTCGCATGTCTTTGGAGGAGAGATCCCGGAGAGAATACCCTTCGGTTCGGTCACCTTCTGGACCGGTGATGTTGTCGATGTCGGAATAGAAACTTCAATGGTAAGATCTTCAATTGTCGAGGGTCTTGCTTGACGCCATGATAGTAAACATCACTCCATAGTTCCAAGGGATAGCTTTGTCGAGGAATATGGCGGTCTCGGAAGTGATAATGAGAGGTGCCACTCTAGCACAGGATCAACAGAAATCCTTATAGTGTTAACATCGGCATAGTCTTCGGTAAATCGTCACCCCATCCGGTCGCTTTAACATCTTCAAAGGAATCTTGTAATATCGAACGGTGTACTTCACCATGTAATCATATTTCCCACTTGGCTGCCCCAAGGTATCCCACAGATGGTGCAGTTTCGTTCGCATTGTCAATCTTCAACTTAGACATTTCTTCACACACACGCACGGTGGTTTCGAAATAGTATCTCACGGTTATCCATCATGCGAACACGTCTTCTCAACCAAGCACAACCATCGGTAGCGAGGGCACCAACGACAATCTTCTGGGCATCCTGGATTGACACCGGCTTGCAACAAATTCTTCTTAACGGTCATCAGAGGAATGGTCAAGTCATCTATGTTGAAAACATAAGTATCGTCACCAACAGCATTGGAACTCTTGTCATGGTTAGGCATAGGCGCGTTGATCACATTCGAGTCTCAACGAGGATCAAACTCAATGCTGCTTAGCTTCAATCATATCTTGAATTTTGTTCTTCAGAGCCCAACAATTGTCTGTATCGTGCCCTGGGCTATTGGAATGGTAAGCACACCTAGCATTAGGATTGTATCTCGGAGAGAAAGTGTTGATATTTTGAGGAGGATCCCTCAAGGTTATCAGCTCTGCTTTCAACATGTGTTGCAAGGCTTGCGAAAATGGCATGTTGATCTTCGTAAAGCTCTTGGCGCGTTACGCTACGCGTTGTCTCGCGAGGTTGTCTTGATGTAGGATTGGAGATCACAACGCCCCACAGTTGAGCGGTCGGTCTTGGCTCGGCTTTTCGACCATACACAGATTAGCTTCTTTCTTAGCACCAAAAGATCTCTTGCCATTCGAAGATGTCTCTACATGAATCTTCCCACTCTTGATACCGGCTTCATCGCTGCTTTGTCAATATCATTCGGTGAATCCGGATGAAGAATTTCCAATCGGATGATTGAAGAATGGGCTGTCGGTTCCCATAAACATATCAACCAACTCCCTATTGGACAAGGGTGGTTGAACTCGCTAGATCTCTCCACTTGAGCATACTCCTTGAACTTCTCATCACGACCCATAGACATGCTTTGTAGTTGCATGCGAGTGGGTGTCAATTCAACATTGTACTCATATCGTAGAAAGCATCACCAAATCACTCCAAGTACGGATACGGTCATTCTCTAGTGATAGTACCATTCCAACGGGTTCGGACAAACTCTCTTAAAATAGTGCATCCACAACTTTACATCATCGGTGTGGGGATTGATCTTACGGACATAGGACTTCAAATGCAGCTTAGGGCAAGACATGCCATCATACTTAGCAAAACAGGAACTTTGAACTTGGGAGGAATCACAACACGTGAACAAGACTCGGATCATCAAAGTTCACCCGGACATCTTGAGTTTTCCACAACATTGAGACGGTCTTGAGTTGTTTGTACTTGTCATCTTCCTCGAGTCTTGGCCATAATCGAATGATCCTCTCCTTCTTTCTTTGGCTCACGCTGCCACCTTCATCACCCTTGGTACTCCCTCGGTATGGACACTTCCTTGAGAGAGCTCAATCGGTGACCACCTTAGGACCCCTTTGAAGCGTCTACCCATGTTGAGGAGACCAACAACCTTCTTCTTCTTGTTGATGAGCTTCTTCAAATCTTCTTGGCCTTGGACCAAGTCGGTGAACATCTGTTGGCCAGGCATTACGAGCTTGGAGATCTTTGACATCTGTTCAAGAGCCATTTACGCTAAAATAAATAGCGAGCAAATGAGAAAACCAATCTCCATGTGTACCGTGATGCAATGTTATGATATGCTATGCGATGTTTATGCGAATGCAATGCAATGTTTTCAAGGACCTAAGAGATTTAAATTTGTTAAACAAGCAATGAACAAACATTTATTAGTACTTCTCATTATTTTTCTTCTTTTTAAGTACAAGAGATAGTTCAAAACAATAAAAGAAAACATATAAATCCTAAATCTCTAAGTCTCCCATGGGCGTTTCCTCTTGGTGCCGATGTAGGCGTTGATGCTTCGCTCCTCGTGAAGTAGCTTGGTCAACTCTAACACTTTCTTCTCGCTTGCATAGCATTGAGCTTCAAAGGTATCCCTCTCTTCTTTAAGCTGAATCCAGGATCTCTTCAAGTCTTCAAAATCAGTAGGCATGTCAGGATGGAGAACAGCATAGGGTATGTCACCTATAGCAACAGGTTCCATAATTACTGGTAAAACAGGCGTGAATGGCATCATGAGGTTTTGAGCTCGAGCTCGCACCCATTTGAGGTAAGGTTCCCAAGGAATGGAGTTCGGGTGCCCCAAAGTCTTGGTATCAGTCTTCTTTACCATGCCCCAAGCATGTATAAACCTTCGTCGGTAATTCTGGAGATCGTGGTTGTAGTCGAACACAATATCTTGGAGAAGCATATCATGAGGACCATCTCTTCGAGCAAAACCAAACTGACGTAGAGCTAGAGAAGGGTTGTAAGTAATACCTCCCCTTATGCCAAGTAGTGGTACATTAGGGAACTCTCCACAACGCTCAATGAATGTGAAGTCCTTTTGAGAGAAAAGATTCCAACGGATGTCGGAATGAGAGAGTGACATTAATCTTTGAGACCATCTCAACCTTTGTTCATTCTTCAAAATTGATGGAGGAAGGTGCGAAATAAACCACCTTGAAAGTAACGGTACACAACACATGAGAGTTCCTTGTCGCTTAGTAGTACGAGTGTGGAGAGAATGTAGGATATCTCCAAGTAAAGTAGGCACAGGATTGCGGGTAAGAAATAATTTGATGGCATTGACATCTATGAATTGATCCGAGTTAGGAAATAGAACCAAACCATAAATTAGCAAGGCAACAATGTTCTCAAATGCATGGAAACTCATAACTTTGAGGAATTCTCGGGCTTTCTTGATCAAGAACTTGGAAAGTAAACCCTTAACTCCACTTCTAGTTTCCCAATTGGCTTCAATGTCTGAGCGCTTAAGATGCAAAGCTGATGCGATGTCTTCATACTTAGGAACCTTTTCTAAACCGGTGAATGGCATTTGATCAAGAATAGGTATCCCAAGTAGCTTAGAGAACTCTTCCAAGGTAGGAACCAACTGATAATCGGAAATGTGAAGCAATGGTGTTTGGATCAAAGAACTGGAATAGGACATGCATCATATCTTCTTCAAAACGGAGATAACCAAATCAAGTAGATAACCATGTCTTTTGATGAACGAGCATGGTCGGAATTTACGAAACCAATTCTTTGAGTTGAGAAGGGATACCCATGAAGTTGATTCGGATAGTCTTTCTAGAAGCCATAATACCCTACAAAACAGAGCAAAGATAAATCCCTAGGTCCTTGAAATAGTTAGAAATGATATGCAATGCAAATGATGTCATGATGTCATGTTTAGCACACACAAACAATTCACACAATGAGCCTAGGTTTAAGGCTTGCAAGAGGTATAGGTGATTACCCCACCAAAAGTTTGAGTTGGTTCATCCTGTCCTATAATAGTAACCGGGTTCTAGGAATCTCATATCACAGATCTTTCTCGTAGGCGCTTATTTCAATATGACGGCCAAGTGGTCGATCGAAAATGTCCCAAAAGTCTAATCTCAATGAGCGTAGCATCGAGTATCAACCAACCTCGGTCTACACCAAAGCCCCATCTCACTACCTTCTAATGGCCAAGATGGGTCAATTAAGGTTCTAAAAGTTTAGTTAGCGCTTGATGACACCACGAAGCCAAATACTATCTTCAACTTGGGAATGAAGAGTATCGGGACAACCAAAGTGTCACGCTAACGTAGCCATCATGTTGACCGCGTAGTTATCGTCTAGGTCGCGATGATCTAATGCTACTTACCTAAAAGGAAACCGGATCCGGTGTAGGATCCCCAACAATATAATACCCAAGCAACCCTTAAAGATAAAGCATACAATTCAAACAAGCAATAAAGGTTATCTAGAAATCCCTAAGGCAATTCTCTCTTTTGGGTGTTTCCCAGTAGTCGCCGATTCATGTCTGGTGAACCGACTTTGTAGGATTTTGTATCCAAATGTGCGGATAGCAAGAGTCGCCACCGACTTTTATTTTTATCCAATTAAGGGAAGGTAAAAGTAGAAAAAAGACCTTCGTTAGATTACGAGTTCGGAGAATGGTTATGAAAAGGAAGGTATTAGCACCCTTTCCATCCGTAGTTATCTACGGGCTCTTAGTTGCTCTAGATCACTTTTTTAAAATTGTTTTTTGTGTGTTTGACAAAGAATGTTTTGAAAGAGGCATTTCACTTTGACTTTGTAATGACTCATGTAGGAGTGTATACAAAGTGTTCGGAAATGTTTTTGTTTTGAAAAGAATTTGAACTTTGGAAAAAGTGTGTGGTGTGAAAAGCATTTGATAGAGCAAGCAACTAAAAGACTTATTTACCCACTCAGAATTGGTCGTTTTGTACTTCTACATTCCTTTAGAATAGCGCTAGCCTTACCATTAGTTAGTAGGTAGCTCCATTCGTTGGATGTAAGCGGGACATTCGAAGGGACATCGGATGGTCATTGAAGGCAACTTGTAGGAAGTATCCTAGCACATTCGAAGGGACTATCATCATTTTTCGTAGGCGACAATCGAGGGTCAAGATCATGTATTCGGAGGCGACATCGTGGGTCTTATGATCTTTGTATCGAAGGGACTATGATGATTTGTTTGGAAGGCAACGGTGCTAGAATACCTCTACGTTCGAGGGACATGACCATTTTGAATCGTAAAACGCGAGAGAATTTCCTAAAGTGCGTGTGTGAAAGAAGTGTGTTGAATTCAGATATTTTTATCTTGAAAGTTAGTGTGAGCTATGTCCAATTATTATCTTGCCATACACGCCTAGTTACTAACAGTTTATAGGATGCGAAAAGTAAAACGCGGAATGTAAAGTGCGGAAAGGTAAATGTCCTACGCTATTACATGGCTTTGGGGCAGATACATAATTTAAACTTGCGGAAAATAAAAGCCTAATTTAAACTATTACATCCCATGAGCAGTTACATTATTGGAAAATAAAAAAAACAATGAAAGAAAACGTCCGAATCGGAGCAACCTGTGAAAGAACGGGAAATCGGAAAATACGAGATAAATTGAATAAGAGGAAAAATGTTAGAAAAATGCAAATTTTAATATGAGAAAATTAATATATGCTGGAAATAAGATAAATAAATTAAAATAATTTTTTGGGATTTTTTGGAAAAGATTTAATAATTAAAATGCAATTTATAATGATTTAAATGCTAAAATAAAAATAAAATAAATATGCATGCAAAATTATATTTTTTAATTTATTAAATTAAATAAAGGTTTTTATGAAAATAATGTAAAAAGAAAAAATGTTTTTGGTAATTTTTTAATGCAGAAATAAAATCATGAAAATAATTAAAATTGAATGCAAAAATTAAATAATATGAAAAAAAAATATGAAAATAGAGTTTTGGAAAAGTGTAAAAAGGGTTGGTCTTGCAGGATTCGAGCGGAGACCTTGTGTTCAAACTTTGAGACCCAACACACTACCACCATCGGCGCATCGTGTTTGAAAAGCGGACTTAGTGGATTTTCACACGCGTCGCCTTCGATTGCCTCCTCTTTCGCGCGGACTTCATCTTCTTGATTTGAATGTTTGAAACTAGCGTCGGTCTTTCTTCGCCTTCTGAGCCCCAACTACATGGAAAATCAAGCACAAGTAATATAAATGCATTGTAAATACATGATTCGATTCGAGCATCGTTCAAATTCATTGGTCGGTCTCATGGTCCAATTTTCCTATTTTGTGAAACCCTAAACGGCACAGAAACCCTAACAATGGCAATACGTGTTCCGGCCATGGAAATTCGATTAAAGCACCCGAGCTTGCAAACTCATCACTAATCACAAAACAAACACAAATCAAGTTAATAATGCATGAATGATAGAATTGAATTTTGAAGTTTCAAGAACAAACCAAATTCGGTTTCGTGATTCTTGATGTTTTGAGAGTTGTAAGTGCGGATCGATTCGAAGCCTCAAGGAACACAATGGAATGCTTGGAATTGGTGAATCGAGCAAAACTAGGGTTGCCGTTGCTTCAAGTGCACGAAATTTTGACTTTAGGTTAGGGTTTACGGAGCAATTTTTAGTCCTTTCTTGATAGGTATGCATCATATATTTATCTTGGATGGATTTGGAATGGTTTTGGAAGGAATTGATCAACATTCAATGGAAATCAAATTTTGATATTCTCATGAAATCAAATTTTCAAATTTTGTCCAATTTCAATCCAATCTTGCCAAATTTGATCCAATTTGAAATTGCTGGCATTTATGGGTTGATTGGATCACAAGAAAGCAATAAAATCAATCTTCAATTAATTTTGATTTTATAATTTATTTTAAGATTTAATTTGTATTTAAATAAATAAATTACAAATTAAATAGAAAAATAAATGAAAAATTCGTGGCATTGGGCTTGGGCACTCTAATTGCTTGAGGAACAAGTTAGGATGAAGAAAAAGTAGGCCCATTTGCAAAAGATTTGATTTTTGAAGTATCTCTCTTTGTGCATTCTTCCAAAATTGCCCAACTTGTGAATGGTGTAACTTGCTCAATCTTCCACATTTTGAGTGTTCTTGGACTTTTGGAAAGCTCTAAGAGTCCTCTAAACAATGTCTTTGGTCTCATCTCAATTGGAGTTACCATGCTCAAAATATCTTCAAAACAAAAGTTGACTTTTGTTGACTTTGAAAATGACTGTAATGTTTTGAGCTATACCTCTCAAATGAAGCATTTTTGGACATTCTTGTGAGACATGAAGTTGTAGAGAATTGAATTTCCTTCAAAACAAGAGGTGGTGGAAAAATTTCTGAGAAAGTATGAGAAAGTTATGATCAGTCAAAGTTCAGTTGACTTTTCATCTAGAAACCCTAATTTAGAAAGTTTGACTTTTGAGCAAATCTTGAGTTTTCTTGATGAATCATGATCAACCCTTGATCAAATGATGAATGTAACTTCAAAATGAGGATGTTGACCAAAAATCATAAGTTTTGACTGTATGTTGACCACAGTTGACTTTTTGTCCAATACACTCGATTTTCAACCATCTGAACAATTGTTTGAGGAAACTTGACTTGTGAGGCTTGAAACTTGACATGGAGAATCTTTGAAGCATATGAGGAGGCATGAATACCATTGGAGATGTTGGAAATCCATCTTGGCTTGAGAGATACCAAACCCTAGTTTGGGTTGATTGTCTAGGAGAGAGTTTGTCTGATCAACTCTTGAGGAATCCTTGAGCATAGATGTATGAAATCTTTTGAGAAGATGGAGGGCAAATTTTGGGGTATGACAATATTATTAGTGTGTTAATTTATAAGAATAGATGAGGGTGTGAGGATTAATTGTGTAGAAATGGGGTTTACACTCTTGTTGCCAGTAAGAAAATAACATATACACCAATTTTTCCTCATTTTCTTTCCATTCATATAAAAACAATTCTCTTTGTTTTCTTTCCATTTTTCCTCACAAAGCCAAACTTAGAACTTGGAGAGAAAAAGAGAGGGTTTTGAGAAGAAGAAGAAGAAGAAGAAGAGGAGCAAGAGAAGAGCAAGGTTGGGTTGTAGGATCATCAAGAATCATCCAAGCTTGTGAGGTAAGGGGTTTGATTCTCCATCTCATATAGTTAGGGTTGATAGTTGTATTTTGGATTTGGAAAAAAATTGATAGTTGGTTTATAGGGTTTTGGTTGGTTGATTGTAGAAATGGTTTAGAAAAGTTGGATTAGGAGTAGGGATTATCGGTGTGTTTTCTTGCTAGTAGTAGAAATGAGAGTTATATAATGGAAATGGAAAAGAAAGAAACTGGAAACTGTAAAAAGAAAAACCAGAAAAATAACACAGACTATTTACAGGGAAGAAGAAGAATCCGTGGAGGTTGGATAAGGGGGGAGGCGCCCACCTCACCATGAGGGGCGGCCGTCCCCCACTTAAGGGCATCCGTCTCCTTCCTCTAGCACCCCTGGGACGTTCGTCCCGTGCAGCCATGGGGGGTTTCGTGTTTTTCTGTTTTCTGTAATTCATGTTTTTTGTTTCTGCAGAATTTATTTCCTGCATAATTTTTCTGCTAGTTTCTGTTTCCTTCAACTTCCTTAAATCCTTATACGACTAGTTAGTATTAATAAAATATAATTAGGACACGAGTTAGCCGATTAAATTTAGAACCCAATTATGTTTCGATTTCGGTAATTTCGGCGACGGAGCAAGTTGCTCTGAATTCAATGAAAATTGACGTGCTAGCTAAGTTCGACGTGTAGAGCGTAGTGGTGAGGTTAGTTTTTCGAAATTACGATGATATATGTGTTTGTACATGACGATGTGATGATTATATTGATGTTGTTAATAAATGCTTCCGATTTGTGAATGCATGATTTTGATGATGATGAATTATTAGAGATGTTTTGCATAATGCAAATATGATGCGATGATATGTTTATTTGATGTGAATAAATATGGCGACGTGGACTTTATGTCAATTTTGATGAGCGATGATGATGTGTTGTTGTGTTGTCTTCATTATTGAGTCACATACATTGCATTGGCGACGGGGGCTTTTCTGCCAAGCGACGAGGCTTTTATGCCAAGCGACGATGGGCTTTATGCCAAGTGTTCCTAATTATGGACAAAGCGACGGGTACCACATGCATAACATAGTTGTGTCTCATGGAGTCGGTTATGTTTATGTTTATGTTTATGTTTGAGTTGTTTGGCGTTGGGTTTTAATTGATTGATGATGTTGAATTGCGATGATATATGATGCTTTGTTTGATGATGATCTTTTTGATAAACATGAAATGAATATGATTTGATAATTTCATGATAACTATGCGGTGAATATAAATAATTAGTTTGCGATGATTTGACTTTGATGAAATGCTTAATGCAAATATGATGTGGTGATGTTTGTGGCGATGGGCTTTTATGCCAAAATCGACGATGGGCTTTAACCTATTTGTGATGATTTTATTTATGTTGCGTATGTTATTAGCATTGTTTGATGTGTTATTTGAAGTTGTTGTTAATGAATTACCGTGTTGATTAGCGACATATTAACTTGTGATAATTTTGTTGTGATGATTTATGCCGATGAGGTTATGGCGATAAAGTGTAGATGATACACATTAGAAAGACGATAAGAGTAAGTGAATTTTGAATATGTGTTGGAATTGCACTTATTAACCTATACCCTTTATAATTCTGAAACTATATATATATATATATATATATATTATCATGCCTTTAATTATATGTTTTGGATTATCTCACCCTTTACTTGTTTCGGCGTTACCTTTATATTGGTAATGTGCAGGTTATGAAAATGGAGATTATAACTACTATTAGTTGAGTCGGTGTCGCTCTGATACGTAGCACTCGGGGGGGAATATTTATGTTGTCATTGTTGTTGTTCTTTTGTTGTTTTTCCTTTTGTAAATGAGAATCATATTTTATGAAAATATGAAATTTTAAGGAAGTTTAATTAAGAAGATGTTTTGATTTTTATGAATCAATTTATGGTTTCCGATGATGCTATGTATCCGAGATTTATACTTTAAAGCAAACTGTTTAAAGTGATTTGGTTTTGAAGGTGTGACGCCTCAGTATTTAATTTATGAAATTTTAATTTACTTTGATTTTTGCATATAAAACCTTGGGTAATATTGGGGTGTTACATTAGTGGTATCAGAGCAGGTCGGTCTGTCGGCCAGGTTATTAATGTGTTTAACCCTATTGTATGCGACATGTGTGTGAAACACTGTCGATACTTGCTTGTTTCTATTTGTTTGTCTGCAGAGATGAGTTTGAATAAGTGGGGGAAAAGTTTTACTTCTTGGTGGCGCTTGTGGCTTAGAGATGGAGCCTCAAGAAGGGTTACGCTTTGGTAACTTAAAGTGTAAGTTGAAGACGCTGTTGTAGTTTGGGTAAAGATGGTTTATGTCGCCATCATGATTGTCGACTGTCTATTGACAAATTGAGGAACTGATCACCCTTAATCTCTTGTTGATAGTAGTCGAGATTTGTGTTGGTTGGGATAGACTAGTCTTGCCAGCTTAATAGCTTAAGAAGCAAATGAGTTAGCACAAGGAAGTGCATGGTTACTTGAATTGTGGGCGAATTTGGATTTTGATGAGAAACAAGATTTTGGCAAGCGAACTTCTTGTTGTAATTCTCTCGAAGCTTATTGTGAAGATGTGAGTGAATTACCGCCGTAGTGCGAAGTGAAGTTTTGATGGATTCAGTTTCTAGAATTAGTTGTGATTCGAAGTATCCTTATGGGATGTTTACTTCTGAGTTAGAATTGAGGAGTCAACTTGAGGATTGGTTTGAGCAGAGTTTGTTTATTCGAGCGGGTCGCCGTGGAGTGCTCAAGTTGTGTTGTTCGAGAAGAACAAAGGTCGCTTAAGTTGGTGAGTCATTTTCGGACAAAAGAACGAAGTGGATGTTGAGGACAAGTATCTACTTCCAAGGACTAATGTTGGATAAATCAGTCAGTTGGAGTTTACGTGTTTAGTGAGATCAACGTGAAGTCTGGCTATCTACGAGTTAGTGTGAGGGCTGAAGATGTTTAGACAATGCTTTTCAAGATAGTGTATGGTCCTAACAAGTATTTGTGGATGTCATTAGTGCGACTAATGCGTCAGATATGATTTTGGAATGTTCAGACAGTACTCTCATGAGTAGCTGTAGAGTTGTTTCGTGTTCATGGATATTATTTGGTTCACATCAAGTTAAGGATATTGTAGCAAGCATCCAAGCTTTGAGTTATTAGTAGTGAAGCTAGATCAGTGCATGTCGAGTATTCTAAAGAAAGAGTTTTGAACTGTTGGACGAGAGTGCCTTAAGTAAGCGACTTAGACAGTGATATTTTGGACAGTTTCGGAAGATTTACTCTATATCTTGTAGAAGACTTCAAGGGGTTATTTCAGAGCTTAGAAGTTCATTTGTTTTGGATGGTTAGTTTTGTGATTTTGATGGAAGATATTTTTATAAGTTGGTATTGATCGTGGGTACTTTGACTTGAGATGGTTGAGTCGTTACTTGGACTTCGCAATGGGAAGCGAATTTGTTTGAACCAGTGCAAAGTTTAGCGAATGCTTTGGTTTTGGTCTTGTTTAGTGCTGAAGAACCTTGTGCGGTGTATTGTGATATTTCATTTTGGACTTAAGAGGTATTTCGACATAAAGTTGGAAAAGTGTATTGCTACCTTGGAACAATTTGATTTCCATAGAGAAAAAGTGTGGGACGCGTGAGTTAGAGTTTGATGCGGTTGTGCTCATTTGAATTCTTAAAGGTGCATATGTTAACGACAAGAAGATTGGAATTGTTGAAGACAATTCAAGTTTGAGTACGATCTATAACGACACTTCTTCTGGTGTTGAGTTTAGTATGCTGATATCGCGGATAACCCAAGAATGTCTGATTTGGGATTTATTATTTTGGAAGAATGTCGCATGTTTGTTTTGGGACACTTGTTGAGATTAATTTCAGAGGGTTATTAAGGATATGTTCACTAATAACATTTGGATTTCGTCGAATACTAATGGCCGCAATGGATTATTAGATTACGACTAAGATAAGTCTTGACGGTAAAGAATTTTGTGAGGGTTTGGTAGCCATAGGTACCTTAAGATGATTGATGTTTTATAAAGGAGAATGTTCTATCTGTGACTGAAGTTGGTCGCGACGGTGTTCATGTTGGATTCCAGAAAGTTATGTTATGGTTCTAAGTCCAACCTGTGTTGTAATTACAGGAGTATGAGACGACGTTGATGGGTAGAGTTCTTGAGAGAGTGTTTTGGTTTGAGTTACCACCTTGGAAGATCGAAAGTTATGAAAGGTGTTTCGAATAAGAGACTTGTGTATTGATCGTTGCGACGGTGCGAGGATGGTGATTACTTGATACAAATTTTGGGAATTGAATTGTTATAAGGGAAGACTTCGTTGAAGTCAAGTGTATACGTCAAAGTTTCACAAGCGAATATTTGGACAATATTTGAAAAGGTCAACTATGTCGTGTATTTTAGAGGACCAATGGACGTTGATCAATCAAGAATGAAAGAGTGATTTTTCGAGTTGATGAGGCTGATATTGCGAGGTGTCCTGATGGGTGTACGCTTTGAACGTATCCATTCTGAGTAATTGTGAATTTGAGGATTAACCAAGTTGTTTTACGGTTGGCATCTTATGCATAAAAGTGATGCAACATGGTTTAGTTATCTAGCATTGAATTTTTAGCGAGTATGCGAGATTGTTGGATTTGGACTAGTGACTTATAGTCGCAAGTCGTCTGTATACGCCCTAGAGTGAGTGGTGTATCGCAGTTCGGTTATGTTGAGTAGCCTTTTATTATTCAAGGGTTGTACGTTGGTAATCTATAAGGATGATGTGACCTTGTGATTTTCGGGAATGAAAGCGATCACTGCAAGTGTGATTCTTGAGTTCGTGCTTATGCGTGAATAAAGGCATCTTTTTCGTGTTTGCGTAGCACGCGTGGTACTATCCTATTCTGATTGTTTCAGTTTTGGTTTGTATAACCATTTTTTTGTTTTCGTTTTAAAGATGGTGTCGGTGTTGTGTCGTAGGACTTTATGTTCTTATCTTTGGCGACTCGATTCTGAGGTGTCGGTCCGAGTGTATGACTAATTCTATGGTTGAGGCGTTAGGATGGTATCGATCTTATTTGTTTGGTTCTCGAGTGAACCGGTGTGTCTGCGACTTGTTTGGTTGTCGAATTGTTAGTTGATTTTCGAGTGCATTGCATGGGCTTTGCATCTCGGCATGGTCGTTCTTGACTGGACGTTGTGGTTAGGGAGATGTCCTTATTTTTGGTTTATTTTGTATGTTGTTTATTTGACGCGAGGATTTAGTGGACAAATGCGTAGGCATGTCCCGATTTGTTCGTTTTGGTCGAAATTTCAAGGACAAAAAGTTTATAAGCGGGGGAGAGTTGTAACGCCCGTTTTAATTAATATTATATTATATTAATATTTTCGAGTTACCGATCGATATTTATTTTGCGACGAGAATATTTATATTAGTCGTTATATCTATTAATATATTTGGCGACATTTTGATTCGGTCCGGTTTTTATTCCGTTCGGTCCGGTAAAATATTATTCGGATCCGATATTTAATTCCCCAAAATTATTTTAATTGATTGAATTAATAATATTAGTAGATATTATTAGTGTGTTAATTTATAAGAATAGATGGGGGTGTGAGGATTAATTGTGTAGAAATGGGGTTTACACCCTTGTTGCTAGTAAGAAAACAACATATAAACCAATTTTTCCTCATTTTCTTTCCATTCATATAAAAACACTTCTCTTTGTTTTCTTTCCATTTTTCCTCACAAAGCCAAACTTAGAACTTGGAGAGAAAAATAGAGGGTTTTGAGAAGAAGAAGAAGAAGAGGAGCAAGGTTGGGTTGTAGGATCATCAAGAATCATCCAAGCTTGTGAGGTAAGATGTTTGATTCTCCATCTCATATAGTCAGGGTTGATAGTTGTATTTTGGATTTGGAAAAAAATTGATAGTTGGTTTATAGGGTTTTGGTTGGTTGATTGCAGAAATGGTTTAGAAAAGTTGGATTAGGAGTAGGGATTATGGGTGTGTTAGTAGTAGATGGAAATGGAAAAGAAAGAAAGCTGAAGCGTAAAAGAAAAACCAGAAAAATAACACAGACTGTTTACAGGGAAGAAGAAGAATCCGTGGAGGTTGGATAAGGGGGGAGGCGCCCACCTCACCATGAGGGGTGGCCGTCCCCCACTTAAGGGCGTCCGTCTCCTTCCTCTAGCAACCCTGGGACGTTCGTCCCGTGCAGCCATGGGGGGTTTCATGTTTTTCTGTTTTCTGTAATTCATGTTTTCTGTTTTTGCAGAATTTATTTCTTGCATAATTTTTCTGCTAGTTTTTGTTTCCTTCAACTTCCTTAAATCCTTATACTACTAGTTAGTATTAATAAAATATAATTAGGACACGAGTTAGCCGATTAAATTTAAAACCCGATTATGTTCCGATTTCGGTAATTTCGACGAAGGAGCAAGTTGCTCCGAATTCAACGAAAATTGACGTGCTAGCTAAGTTCAACATGTAGAGCATAGTGGTGAGGTTAGTTTTTCGAAATTACGAGTGTTTACGAGATGACCCGAATTAGGCCAATTTACGTTTAAGTTGAATCAAATTGCGTTTTAGTAGATTTAATACACGTATGGACAATCCGATTTCGATGTTGACGATTATGATTAATGTCGGTTATTAGGAATGGCTTTCGCGACGATTATAGGCGTTTGACTATTTTTTCCGTATTTGGAATTTAGTAAATGAATCGATAATGATGTGGTGTGATTAAACACGATGTATTTATTAATGAATACTTGATGATATGCGATGCGATGATATATGTCTTTGTACATGACGATGTGATGATTATATTGATATTGTTAATAAATGCTTCCGATTTGTGAATGCATGATTTTGATGATGATGAATTATTAGAGATGTTTTACATAATGCAAATACGATGCGATGATATGTTTATTTGATGTGAATAAATATGGCGACGTGAACTTTATGTCAATTTTGATGAGCGATGATAATGTGTTGTTGTGTTGTCTTCATTATTGAGTCACATACATTGCATTGGCGACGAGGGCTTTTATACCAAGCGACGATGGACTTTATGCTAAGTGTTCCTAATTATGGACAAAGCGACGGGCACCACATGCATAACATAGTCGTGTCTCATGGAGTCGGTTATGTTTATGTTTGAGTTGTTTGGCATTGGGTTTTAATTGATTGATGATGTTGAACTGCGATGATATATGATGCTTTGTTTGATGGTGATCTTTTTGATAAACATGAAATGAATATGATTTGATAATTTCATGATAACTATGCAGTGAATATAAATAATTAGTTTGCGATGATTTGACTTTGATGAAATGCTTAATGCAAATATGATGTGATGATGTTTGTGGAGATGGGCTTTAATGCCAAAAGCGACGATGGGATTTAACCTATTTGTGATAATTTTATTTATGTTGCGTATGTTATTAGCATTGTTTGATGTGTTATTTGAAGTTGTTGTTAATGAATTACTGTGTTGATTAGCGACGGATTAACTTGTGATAATTTTGTTGTGATGATTTATGCCGATGAGGTTATGACGATAAAGTGTAGATGATACACATTAGAAAGACGATAAGAGTAAGTGAAGTTTGGATATGTGTTGGAATTGCACTTATTAACCTATACCCTTTATAATTCTGAAACTATATATATATATATATATTATCATGCCTTTAATTATATGTTTTGGATTATCTCACCCTTTACTTGTTTCGCCGTTACCCTTATATTAGTAACGTGCAGGTTATGAAGACAAAGATTATAGCTGCTATTAGTTGAGTCAGTGTCGCTCTGATACGTAGCACTCGGGGGGGGGGGAATATTTATGTTGTCATTGTTGTTGTTCTTTTGTTGTTTTTCCTTTTGTAAATGAGAATCATATTTTATGAAAATATGAATTGTTAAGGAAGTTTAATTAAGAAGATGTTTTGATTTTTATGAATCAATTTATGGTTTCCGATGATGCTATGTATCCGAGATTTATACTTTAAAGCAAACTGTTTAAAGTGATTTGGTTTTGAAGGTGTGACGCCTCAGTATTTAATTTATGAAATTTTAATTTACTCTGATTTTTGTATATAAAACCTTGGGTAATATTGGGGTGTTACACTCACACCCCTATTCCATTCTCATAAATTAACACACTAATAATATCTAATAATATTATTTACTCAATTAATTAAAATAATTCCGGGGAATGAAATATCGGTCCGAATAATATTTTACCGAACCGAACAGAATAAAAACCGGACCGAACGAAACATCGCCAAATATATTATCAGATACATTGATTAATATAAATATTCTCGTCGCAAAATAAATATCGATCAGTAATTCGAAAATATCAATATAATATAATATTAATTAAAACAGGGCGTTACAACATGCACCGTTCTATCCTCCTTCAGACAAATTTGAAGGCATGCTCCTGCAAAATGATGAAGATGAAATTCCACCTATCCCACCTGACGTTTGGGATACCTTGGGAGAACCAAGCGGGAAATTTGACTTTATGGTGAGATATACTCCTCCTGAAAGTTCAAGAATCAGAATCGAAGACATCCAACCAACTGGATGGGACGATCCTCCTGAATATCTCAGTCAACCAGAAGAGTCATACACGTCTTCTTGATCTCATCATCAATTTGAGATCCCAAATGAAAATCTTTGCTTCGATACGCCTACCGGGGTTGTTGAACCAGAATTTGATTATCCCCAGGTTAACGCAATTTTAGGAGGGGATCAAGAAGACAATTCTGAAAATGATTTGAAAAGTGTCTTGGATAATGAGTCTCTTCACCCAGAGGATTGGGAAGTACATCCCAAGAATCCAGAATACATGCCACTTGAAAGCGCATATGTTGCATTCTATGCTCCTCGACCTGTCAATCAAGCAGAAGAAGATCGTCTCAGTAGTACAAAAGGCAAGGTCAACCGACCAGAGTCTTCAAAACCTGTTCGACCAACGATCAAAGTCAACACGAAAAATAATTCAAAGGTAAAACTACCAGAATATCTAGACTTCCAAGGAGTTCGTCACTATTGGAAAGCCGTTAAGGTTCAGACTGATGTTCATAGTCCTAAGTAGTTTATCTCGTTATTATTTTGAACTCTCGCCCCGCCCAAGGTAGAGAGATGTTTTATAGGGTTAGCTTTTAAATAATTTCTCTTTGTCTTGCCCAAGACAAATGAGTTTGTATTTAGGGCTCTGTTTCATATTGTGAATCATAAATAAACCAAATAAAAACAAACATCTTCAAAAAAACAATAATCTGCATTCACTTTCACATTAACTTTTCCTAAAAAATCGAACATAAATCGAACATGCAGATTAACAATGAACAAATCCATTGAACGCAATAACTCTACGCTCTCTCTAGACTTTGAATTCCCTGTGTTCGACGCCGAAGAAGAGGATGAAGAAGAGATCCCAGATGAGATTTCCTGACTACTTAAGCACGAGGAAAGAATCATTCAGCCTCACAAAGAGCCTTTGGAAACAATCAACTTAGGTTCTGAGGAAAACAGAAAAGAAGTGAGCATCAGAGCTCTACTCGATAATGATGCCAAGAGGAAACTGATAAATCTTCACAAAGAATATGTCGATGTGTTTGCTTGGTCCTACCAGGACATGCCAGGTTTAGATACCAACATCGTAGAGCATCACTTGCCATTAAAACCGGAGTGTCCACCAGTTAAACAAAGACTGAGAAAGATTCACCCAGATATGGCCGACAAAATAAAAAAGGAGGTTCAAAAGCAGCTCGACGTAGGTTTCCTCGTCACCTCCGAATATCCTCAATGGTTAGCCAACATAGTGCCTGTCTCAAAGAAAGACGGAAAGGTTAGAATGTGTGTTGACTACCAGGACTTGAACAAAGCTAGTCCAAAAGACGATTTCCCACTACCGCATATCGACATGCTGGTGGATAGCACTGCTAAGTTCAACGTCTTTTCCTTCATGGACGATTTCTATAGTTATAATCAGATCAAAATGGCTCCCGAAGACATGGAGAAGACATCTTTTATCACGCCATGGGGCACATTTTGCTACAAAGTAATGCCGTTTGGATTAAAGAATGCAGGCGCAACTTACCAAAGGGTAATGACCACTCTCTTTCATGAAATGATGCACAAAGAGATCGAAGTCTACGTGGACGACATGATATCAAAGTCTGACACTGAAGAAGAGCATATGGAATATCTCTTGAAGTTGTTTCAACGACTAAGGAAATTTCAGCTTCGTCTGAATCCTAACAAATGCATCTTTGGGGTGAGATCTGGAAAACTCCTAGGTTTCATTGTTAGGCAAAGAGGTATTGAAGTTGATCCTGACAAAGTCAAGGCTATTCAAGAAATGCCTACGCCACATACAAAGAAGCAAGTAAGAGGATTTCTTGGACGGTTGAATTACATCTCCAGATTTATCTCTCAAATGACTGCTACTTGTGGACCAATATTCAAGCTTCTCCGCAAAAATCAAGAGGTTGTGTGGACAGAAGATTGCCAAAGACCGTTTGACAGTATCAAGGAATACTTGTCAGAACCTTCAATATTGATTCCTCCAATCGAAGGAAGACCATTAATGTACCTTACCATGTTAGAGGATTCCATGGGCAGCGTGCTTGGACAGCAAGATGAAACCGGTAAGAAAGAGCATGCCATCTACTACTTGAGTAAAAAGTTCACAGATTGTGAAACTCGTTACTCCATGCTCGAGAAAACATGTTGTGCTTTGGTGTGGGCTTCGAAACGTCTCCGCCAGTACATGATCAATCACACGACTTGGTTAATCTCCAAAATGGATCCAATCAAGTACGTCTTTGAAAAGCCCGCCTTAACAGGGAGAATCACTCGATGGCAGATGATATTATCTGAATATGACATCAAGTACCGCGCCCAAAAAGCGGTCAAAGGAAGAATTCTCATCGATCACTTGGCTTATCAACCGATCAACGAATACCAATCTCTCAAATTTGACTTCCCTGACGAGGATGTTATGTACTTAAAAATGAAAGATTGTGACGAACCGTTACCTGAAGAAGGTCCTGATCCAGAATCTAGATGGGGCTTAATTTTTGATGGAGCAGTTAACGTTTTTGGAAATGGAATTGGGGCAGTCATCATTACTCCCGAGGGTTCACATATGACGTTTTCCTCCAGATTGCTATTTGATTGCACCAACAACATCGCAGAATACGAAGCTTGTATCATGGGTATTGAAGAAGCCATCGACTTAAGGATCAAAATCCTTGACATATATGGAGATTCAGCCCTTGTGATCAATCAAATCAAAAACAAGTATGAAACTCATCATCTTGGTTTGATTCCCTACCGAGATTATGCAAGACGTTTGTTGACTTTCTTCAACAAAGTTGAATTGCATCATATCCCTCGAGATCAGAATCTAATGGTAGACGCCTTGGATACTTTATCTTCCATGTTCAAAGTCAACCATTGGAACGATATGCCTAAGATCAGTATCAGACGCCTTGAAATACCTGCACATGTGTTTGCAACTGAAGCAGTCATCGATGATAAACCGTGGTTTCACGACATCAAACGCTTCCTTCAAACTCAAGAGTACCCACTCGGGGCATCGCACAAACATAAGAAAACTCTAAGGAGGCTTTCTAGAAATTTCTTCCTGAATGAAGATGTGCTATACAACAGAAACCTTGACATGGTCTTGCTTAAATCCGTGGATAAACACGAAGCAGACATGATAATTCACGAAGTTCATGAAGGGTCCTTTGGAACCCATTCAAGTGGACATGCAATGTCTAGAAAAATCTCGAGAGCAGGATACTATTGGATAACAATGGAATCCGAGTGCTGTAAACACATCAAGAGATGTCACAAGTGCCAGATCTACGCAGATAAGATCCATGTGCCACTGACTCTACTCAACGTTCTCTCCTCTCCGTGGCCTTTCTCCATGTGGGGCATCGACATGATTGGGATGATCGAACCAAAAGCGTCAAACGGACATCGCTTCATCGTAGTGGCTATTGATTACTTCACCAAATGGGTCGAAGCAGCATCTTACGCCAATGTTATAATACAAGTGGTTGTGAAGTTCATCAAGAACAACCTCATTTGCCGATATGGAGTTCCAAGTAAGATCATTACAGACAATGGATCAAACTTGAACAACAAAATGATGAAAGAACTGTGTGAGGAATTCAAGATTGAGCATCATAACTCATCTTCTTACCGACCAAAGATGTACGACGCCGTGGAAGCTGCCAACAAGAACATCAAAAAGATCGTCCAGAAAATGGTCATCACCTACAAAGACTGGCATGAAATGCTGCCATTTGCTCTACATGGGTATCGTACTTCAGTACATACTTCAATAGGGGCAACCCCTTTTTCTCTAGTATACGGCATGGAAGAAGTGTTCCCCGTAGAAGTTGAAATTCCACCAATGAGAATTCTCATGGAAGCTAAGTTATCTGAGGCCGAATGGTGTCAAAGAAAATATGACCAGTTGAACTTAATCGAAGAAAAGGGTCTAACCGCTCTCTGTCATGGACAATTATATCAAAGAAGGATGAAGAAAGCCTTCGACAAAAAGGTTCGACCTCGTGAATTCCAAGAAGGCGACCTCGTGCTTAAAAAGATTTTGTCATTTCAACCAGATTCTAGGGGGAAATGGACTCCTAATTACGAAGGCCCATACATCGTCAAAAGAAGCTTTTCTGGCGGTGCTATGACTCTCACAACCATGGATGGTGATGAACTCCCGCATCCTGTAAATGTTGATGCAGTCAAGAAATACTTTGTCTAAAAAAGACAAAAGAACAGCTCGGTAAGTCGAAAATCC
The DNA here is from genome assembly GCA_021764765.1 of Vicia sativa. Taxonomy (NCBI): domain Eukaryota; kingdom Viridiplantae; phylum Streptophyta; class Magnoliopsida; order Fabales; family Fabaceae; genus Vicia; species Vicia sativa. The sequence continues at coordinate 147,715,121 of CM038796.1, forward strand.
AAAAAGGGCGGCTTAGGCAAAAATGAGCGTCTCGGTGGACTGAAAACCTGAAAAGGCGGTCCAGGCAAAAATTAGAGACAATAAACAGAAATTTATCCTGGTAGATTGAAAACCTGAAAAGGCAATCTAGGCAAAAATTAAGGATCAAAATGACAAAGTAACCGCATTAGTCCGTACTTCGTCAATCTGGAGAATCTTCCATCAACGAATCTTCAATCAAATCTTCTAAAGCAACAAGCACAATTGGAATTCAAAGTTGTTAGGGATAATATTGGTTATTTGCTTTCAATGTAGCCTTTTCCCAATAAATTATCATTTCCAACTTTTGTAAATAGTCCATGGAATCACGCCTTTGGCTGATTACCATTCTATCAATAAAATTTTGAGCCATGAGCCCATTTGTTTGTAATTCTTGATTTATTCTGTTTTGCAAAATAACGCTTTTTTCTTGTGAAAATCACTTTTGAAACTAAAAAAAAAGGGGTTTTAAATGAATTTTTACTTCAAAATTTTGAAATAAAAGCGAAATTTTCCTTTGAACTATGAACACAGAAATAATTCCAACAGTTTTCTCCATGAGTGTTTTGACCTCTGAAAAGTAAAGAACTGCTGAGAAGTTTTCTTTTCCTCGAAAGAGATCATCAAAGGATGGTATTCTTATCCAAAAAAGAATCCCCAACAAGGTTGCCAATGAAATGCCTTTTTCAGAAAAGTTTAAAGCATGCAACTCAGATTCATCATCAGTAAACGTCTACACCATTGCTGCAGATTTTGTTGAAAATTTGTTTGAACTATGACGTAGTCCTTTTCCCAAATACGTTTTTGTTGTCTTGTCAAGTATTGTCAACATGCATATGACATTCATGACATTCATCATTCATACATAATTGCATCATTAATGCATTCTTACATTTCTTAATGTTTGCTTCAATATCACTTGTTTAGGTTGCAATTATTCCCAAAAAAAAAAACAAGTGCGGGTGTGTCATGTCTCCAGTAGATTATCCCAAGCAGAAAAATACATTTTTCTCCAGTTCCCCAATTGAGATCATTCCTCATTGGATACAAAGTCTTGATTGACCGTTTCTTTCCAGCTCATTCCTGGATAGAACCTCGTCTCTAACCAATTCATGTCTAGATTTGACAAAAAAAATCTACCTGCAAACAATAAGCAATAGCCTCGTCATCCGAGCCGCTTATTTTCTTTTCATCTTGAAACTTATCATAAAAAAATATTGTTCTTCTCAATAAGTCCAATCATGAAAGTTCAAGAAGTCCCCGCAGTTGTCTTTCTGTCTAAAGAAAAACCTGTATCTTTATAATCAAAATGCCTGCATCTTCTCAAGAGAGAGATCCCTGGCAAGATAGCAACTATGAAAATAGAAACTCATTTGAGATCTGTTTCCATCATTGACTGTTATTCACAATGTTGAATACTCAGTAAAATTCTCAAGAATTACCTTTTATAGTTATCACTTTGTTGGTAATTGGTAATATCTTCAGAACTCATTACCATAAATTATCATGAGGCTGATAATTGATAATATCATCTTTAATTACCTTAAACATTGTCACAAGGCTGACAAAAGGTAATCTCCTCGTTTCCCAAAGCGAAATAGATATTTACTTGCTTTGTGAATCTATTTTCCCAGTGAAACATATGCTTGTTTCCCAACAAACAGGATTCTCCTTTCTTAGACAGATTGAGTCATCCTCTCAATCTTTCCCCAGCATATCATTCTTTGATACCTCCTAGGTGAACTTTCTGCAATCATTTTGCATCATTCGCATTTTTTGGTATCTTAGGTCCAAAATCTGCGTATTCTGATATTTAAACGAGACGATTTCACACCTATCGAGACGAAGATTTTTCATCTTCATATCTCAGGTTAAAGAAACTTAAATAGGGTCACCTTTCATACCCCAATTTTTGTCCTAAGATACCACCTTATATCATTCACATATGCATCATTGCATCACTAACAGTTTCAGAACAGGATAGATCGAGCGTGCTCCTGAAAATCAAAGTTAGGGTTTTATCAAAATTTCATTTGTTCAAGATATGATCAGTTAGGGTTTGAGTTTCCACCCACCTCAATTGATCTATCTTAATCAATCGTCAACATTTGATCTTCAAATTCTCAACTTTTTCTCACGATCTACCTTGAATCGACCAATTAGGGTTTTGATCGAAGATAGTGAATCATTGACTTTCTGCTCAATGAATGACCTATTTGCTTGAATATTGATCTTAACATCGTCAATGCAACATCTTGACCTAATTTCTTGGTTCAAACCATTGCAAAATCCATGTTTCTTTATCAAACAAATTCTAAATCATCTGATGAAAATTCATTTGTTCAAAAAGTCAAAACTTTGACTTTTGGTCAACTTTTTCAAATCTAAACTTTTTCAATCATAAAATCATTTAAAATAATCCATCATGATCATAAAAAATCAAGAAATGTAAAAAAGTCAACAAAAAGTCAAGATTTGAATTTTTTCTAACACTTAGAAAATTTTTCAAGTGTTAAAAAAACATGGTTTTTCCTTACTTTCATGGCTATTTTTCACCTAGATCCATTTTGATTCAAGAAAAACTCAAAACATGAAAGTTGTAGATCTTGTTACAAGCTTTCAAAAATGTCCAAGAACTTGAAACAAAACTTTGTGTAGCTAAGGTTTTGAAAATTAAACTTAGAGCTCCATAACCATGAATTACAAGTCATTTTTCAAGAACTATAGGTCATTTTTCACAAATTTCTCCTTCTAGAAGCCTTGTCACCAAGTTAAGATAGGTTAGAGCTGATAAAAATCAGATGAGAAGTAATTATGAGGGAGATAAGATCATGTGAGATTTTAACCATGGTTAAAGGAATATTCCATGTGCATTTATGGCAAAAATGTCTTTCTTGCCCTTGAAGGCAAGTTGTTCAATTTCAAGCCAATCTCCTCTACTTACCATTCAGAATTCTTGGTCTATAAATAGAGCTCACTTATTCATTCAAAACTACCCCAAAGCAATCATAATCCATGCTTTCCTTCTTTCTTTCTTGATTTTCATGTTTCAAATTTCTAAGTTGGAGAATTTACAAATTTCAAGCCTTGCAATTTCTGAGCAATCTTAGGCTTCAAATACATTCTAAACATCATTAGAAAGTTGTTAGAATCCTCAAGCTAGCTCGAGAACTACCCAAACTCAGAAAACACTTCCAAACCTCATGTATGCACATATTGAGCCATAACTTACAAATTCTAAATCCACTCGTGCATGTTCCAAACTTTCACTTCAAACACCTTCTATACACCATATAGAAGTGATCCAAACCATCTTTTCATCACTGTAAACTCAGAATCATCAAATTCGATTCTCACTTCAATTGACTATAGTTGGACTTGGTCAGAACGATCCAGACCATTTCAATTCAAGGTAAGCATATCAACATCTTCCATAATCATCACTGAAGCTGTAGCAATCATCAAAACACTTCTGGAACACCTCCAACAAGGAACCCGATTTCACTTTCAAGAGGTGAGAAACTTGAACTTTGAACTCTTTGATTTCCAATTTCTAGTTCAAAAAAGGATTGGCCATTTTGTTTCCGCACTATCACTGAGTAATAACCCTCAATCAATTGTTAAAAATTATGCTCATACATGATTTCATAATCAAAACTTAGAATTAGGGTTCTTCGTGTTCATACAAAAATTAACAGTTCTAAGTTTAAAATAAATGAAATTAATTGCCATAATCATATTCCTGGTAAAAATCCGAGCAAGTTTGATGTTTGGATCATGTAATTTCATTGAGAAATGAAGAATCCATGGAGAAAAAATCTGGAGGTTGAAGATGAAGCTATGCGCGCATTTTCTGATTCTGGAAACATTCAAATTCTTTGTTTATTTTAAATTTATTGGTTGTTGTTTCATAACCGGATGTAACAGCCACCCCAGTGGCAAGCCAACACACACTTAGTCATTTGCCTCGCCTCAAGGCCCAGGGTTCGAATCCCCTTGGGACCTTTTTTTTAATAAAAGGCTCATCAGCTTCTGATGCTCGCTTCTTCAAAAGCACCTCTGAGGCTCAACCCTTCAGAAGTACTTCTGATGCTAGCACCTCTAGAAGCAGCCATCTTCTACTATCTCCAGAAGCATTCAGCTTCTACTACCTTCAAAAGCACTTCTAGTGCTTCTCACCCTCCAGAAGAATTCAGCTTCCATTGCCTTCAGAACTACTTCTGAAGCTATTCCTCCCAGGAGCAGCACACTTCTCACTCTTCCAAAAGCAACGCGCTTCTCACTCTCCATAGACATTTATCATCTCTATGGAAGAAGTATCTCATCTATCACATCACATACAAATCACACTCTTTTCAAACAAAAACATCTTTTAACTGTAAGTGGTAACGCTTGTACACTCAAGCAAAACACCAAAACTTACAATTAAAGATTCAATCATGTTTTAAACATCTTTCTTAACTCGTAAGTGGTAACGCTTGTACACTCAAGCAAAACACCTGATACTTACGATGAAAGATTCGATCAATCAACCCTTCAAAATGTATGTGATGAAATAGATTAGATACATTTTTCATTAAGATGACATTTGTCTTTGTCTCTTAATAACATCCTTTGCTTCCACTAGCATAAGTGGGAACTACGATTGCTCTGACTTTCTCAACCTCCCTTTGAGAATACGTAGGCACAAGGTCTCATCCTTGGCGAGCATACTTCTTTCTCCCTCAAACCAAACAAAACCATAGCTCCCTTAGATCCGAGCTACAGATGCTCTGATTTCCATTAAGGGATATGTATGCAGAAGATCTTAATGATCTTTGCGAGCAGAATAATAACAAAATCTAGGATCCCACATAACCTACCTTTCTTAAAATCCAAAGGAGAAACTTTCCCAAGAATAGAATAGCAAATTAAAACACACAAACATATAAAAAATATTCATATATACAAATAAGACAATAGATAACTATATATATAGGGTGCCACATCTTTCCCTTTATATAACAAACCCCCTTGATCAAATCTCTCCCCAATGCATTGCGTCTAGTTCACGCTAGTCGCACCGTATATCATTATTTATTGAGGGTATTGCAACTTTCCCCTTTTTCATCTCATTTTTCTTGTTTTGGAAATAATAAAGCTTGATGCTCACGACATCTTTAAAAACAAATCAAAAGAGTAAATCATTTCGAGCCAGAGATTCAAATTCCGATTCGATTCCCTCGTTCGTCGTTTTTTAACGCGAACACAGATGTCATAACATCTTGAGTCTGGCCCCTGACCAGAATAATTTCAATTGGTATCAAAGCAGGCATCCTGTCTGTTTTTGGATGAGATCCATAGGGGATACATTATGGTTGTATTCAAGGTAGAAGAATGGTTGAACATGGAATGTTTAGATTGTATGGTCCCTAGAAGTGGAGGATGAACCTATTTGTGAAGAACTAGACCAACCTGACCAAAGAAGATGAAGATGTTGGAACAAGAAAGTTAAATTCAAGACTTCATGCGGGAGTGAAGAGTTTGGATTGTATTATTCAGCCTCAACATAGAAAGAAGTTAACAAAACCTTCATATGGGAGTGAAGACATTGTTAAGGTAATTACTGTGCTCATATATTACCACATGGTCAGGATTTTTTGTTGGATCTAGATTGTTGCTTGATGCAGAAGCACGCCGATTGTAGGGTTGATTTATTTTCAATCCTTATGTACCATCCTTACAATAAAAACTGAGTAGTAAGCATTATGTACGTTCTATTAAAGTATGGCTATTTTCCGCTGCATAGACTCTGATGCAACCCCTATATTGAAAGAAGAATCCTAGGGTTAATTTCCTCAGAAATTTCTTATTGTTGACAGATGCCCCTTAAGGGTATTCTCGAGTCTCGAGATACCTCTTCACTTTGTAAAACCAATGTTTCTCCTCTACTCCTTCAGTATCAAGTTCACAATAGTAGGCTGGTTCGTCTAGTCTTTCAATAGTAATCTGAGGAGCCTCGTTGTCCCATCTAACTTTGAACATGGATGACATGGTAGCTAACGCGTCTTCCAGCTGATTCTCTTCTCGTGGAATATGCTCAAAAGTAATTTCTTCGAAGTAGGGGATCATATTCAACACATGTTCTCAATATGGAATGAGATTCAGATGCTTCGTGTCCCACTCACCTTTGATCTGACTAATCACCAAAGCTGAATCTCAGTATACTTGTAAGAATTTGATCCCTAAGTCAATAGAACCTTTGATACCCATGATGCACGCTTCGTATTCAGCCATATTGTTGGTGAAGTCGAAACATTGGAGTTGAAAGGTGTATGGCTTCCCTTAAGAGATATGATCACAGCGCCAATATCATTGCCAAGTCCATTAGAAGCTCCATCGAAGACCATGGTCCATCGAGATCTTGGCTCAAGTCCTTCATCCGATCCAGGCTCTTCGTAATCGGTGACTAACATAATATCCTTGTCTGGGAACTCGAAATGCATAGACTGGTAGTCATCTACAGCTTGATGAGCCAAATGATCAGCTACTACACTTCCCTTGATCGCCTTCTGAGTAGTGTATTGAATGTCGTATTCGGTCAAGATTATTTTCCATCTTGCTATTCTTCCGGAGAGAGCAGGTTTCTTGAATATGTATTTTATTGGATCCATTTTAGAGATCAATAAGGTAGTGTGTGTCAACATATACTGCCTTATTCGGCGAGCAGCAGCCCAAGCCAAAGCGCTGCAAGTTTTCTCGAGCTGTGAGTATCTTGTTTCATAGTCGGTAAACGTTTTGCTAAGGTAGTATATTGCATACTCTTTTCGACCAGACTTGTCATGTTGCCCCAACACACACCCCATTGAATTCTCTAATACTGTTTAGTACATGATTAGAGGTCTTCCTTCGACTGGTGGCATAAGAATTGGAGGTTTTTGTAGATACTCCTTGATTTTGTCAAAAGCTGTATGGCAATCATCGTTCCATTCCACTACTTGATCTTTCTTCAGCAGTTTGAAGATTAGTTCACAAGTAGCAGTTAGATGCGCAATAAATTTGGCAATGTAGTTTATACGTCCTAAGAATCCTTTGACCTCTTTCTCGGTGCGGGGAGCTGGAATTTGTTGAATAGCTTTAACCTTAGTGGGATCAACTTCAATACCTTTACCACTGACAACGAATCCCATGAGTTTGCCGGACCTGACTCCAAAGGTATATTTGTTCGGATTCAGTCTCAATCTGTATTTCTTCAGTCTACCAAACAAGCTACTTAATTGAATAAGCTACTTAAATGAATAAGCTACTAATTTGTTCTTGAAGTTTGACTTGAATTGTTGAAGAAAATACCAAAATAAAAGCCTCAATTGTTGATAATAAGAGAATCAATGAAGAAAATTGGAGGAGAAAACCTTGACTCCTTGTAAACAAGCCAAACCGAGCAATAGGAAGGGAGTGAGGTTGGGAATCGAGAGGTCAGAGCAAGAGAGGAGGTTGGACGAGCTGTTGAAGAGAAGGAAGGAGAGATTCAGCCGAAATTAGAGGTCAGCCGGTGTGAGAAGACCGGAACCGAGAGAGGAAGGGCGGTGGAGTCGAGCGGTGATCGGAGGAGGACTAGGCGGCGCGACGACTAGTTTATGTGGAGGGAAACCAGAGAATAAGGACCGACCGGTGAGGCAAATCGGCGTGAGGGACCGGTGTCTAGGAAGTGGTTGGAAGCTCGGTTGGGGAGGAGCACTGTTAGGCTTGTGGAGGAGGGAATAGAGGTTCTTTCAATTCTTCTTTGATTTTGGCTTTGTGATTTGAGAGAATTAGGAGAAGAAAAATTGAGATTTCAGAGCAAAATTTAGCAAATGATTGTATGTACCAACTTTGTGAAGGATAAAGTATATTTATAGTGTGAGAAATTGAGCTTTAGAGTGCCTTGGATCCATAATTTATCTCAAATCACAATTATCCGAATTATTTTCGTACACAACCCAAAATAGCCAAATCCGTGCGGAATTTGAAGTCGGACTCTAAACGAAAAATGTCCGAACGCGAAATATCTTGGGGTGAGATAAAATTTCAACTCAATCGGACGAACGGTCCAGGAAATACAAAATTTTGAAGTTTCAACACACTTTTCGGGCGTCTGACACGTGCATAATTTTTATTGCGCTCTTTGGAGAAATTGCCTCAAACGAGGGTCTTCTGATCAAAATCTGAACTTAAAGTCTCCTTAACAAATGAAGCCAACAAAATTTGTGAACTTTTGGCACTGGCCCCACCTGGTTTCAATAAAAATCGAGAGAGATAAGATTTTTTGAACTTCGCGTATCAGATGAAAAATGCTCGGTTCATCTCAAAATTAATTCCAAAGAATAAAAAACTACTCTTAAATGGTAAGGAATTGGCTCTGGACTTGTAAACTAAAGTCGGAGAATAATTCAATGCAGAATTTTAGACATCGTCCCCACTCAGTTTCGATGTTCTAGTCAGGAGTTATGACCTTTCTAGCAACTGAGAACACGGTTCAGCACTAAAATTCAGTTTATCCCGCTTGAAAGATCAATTTCTTTGAGGGATTTCTTCACACAATTTGCTTCCAATTTGGGAACTAAAGTTGTAGATAATAGTAAGAAGGACTCTCCAGTTGAAAATAATCAGAAAATACTCAATTACCTAAGAGATATGTCTTTTAGAATGCCCGAAACGCATTGAAAACCCAAAATTCACTTTATTGAGAAATGAACGAATAAAGTCTTTCTTTTGACGAAACAGCCTCCGATCTGAACAGATGAAATGGAGAACATATTGATATGATCCCAAACCCTATGGAACCAATCCAAAATAACTTTTTGTCCATAAAATCTTGCTTCAAACACACAAACTGAGAAATATCGATTTTGGTTCAAAAAAATCTGAGATAGCCGAAATGCACAGTTTCTTCCACAATTTGGGATACTCTGAACTTGGTGACCACATGATCAATGTTATGCATGTATGCTTATATGTTTATGATAAAGAATTTATAAGTCAGAAACACCGAAATGAAGAGGGTAAATTTTGGGGTACAACATATCAACAAAATCATAATCATTTTACAAAGTGCGAGTAGCCTCACAGATCCCTAGCCTTCGTCCAGATGTGCGCCATGTGGCTCCTTGAGAGCCGTGGGATCTGATGACCATTGAATAGTGACCAATCGCTCACTTCCTCCTACAGTCCTAGTCAATGTTTCATCTTAGTCGTTCGCTTGTCCTACTTTTAATCAACGCCCCAGGATTAACTCCTGACGGTCCTTTGATTGGAATCTAGCGTCCCTGGATATTTTAACATACCATTAACCCATGTTCCTTCCCAATTCTCATTGGATAGTAATTCTCGTCGGATAATTAAATAAAATCTAGTTCTCGTCTTGTAGCCTATCTTGACATCCGCAATTCAAATAACATGGGCATCGAATTTATAAATCATCGCATCATTTCAAAACATTATCATGATCATATCAAGCATACATAACATGTATCATGCATACATCAAACATAATTATATCAAACATGCATACTTGCATTATATTCAATTATATATTCCCAAGGAAACTGCGTAAAATCTCAACACATGCTTAACAGCTAAGACACACTCAAAATCTAAGATCCAAGCTCATTACTACCCATTTATCATGATATCACTATAACTACCTCGGTTGAGAACAGATATAACCGTCAAAGGTGCCACTATCAAAATGTCACTAGGCAACTTACCTACGATTTATATCCAAGGCCTAGTCATCACCAGCCTCCGAGCGTTATACTTTCAATTGTCAAAATCAAACTTTTCAAGTCAAACCTTTCAAAAATTCAACTTCATTTGGTTATCAAGCCTTTGTTGAGAACAGACACAACCGACATTCATCAGCGAAACTTCAGTTTCAATCTTCGAACCTTAAAGCATATTCAGGAAGTACCTTAGTTAAGAACAAACACAACTGGTATATCTACGATTTACTTCTTTGGTTTAATTATCTAAGATTTGGTTATCAAGTTCATAGTTTCAAAACTCCAACCCGTAGTATCTATCCTCTAGGTTGTGATAGATATATGAACCTACAATATAGTTCATTGTGCCAGTCTCGAAGTAGTAGTGAATTAATTTAGGTTGTGTTAATTATCCTCTAGGTCGTGATAAATACAAAAATCTAAAAGCTCGTGTTATCTACCCTGAAGGTTATGGTGGGTACACGAAAACATAGTCTAATACCTCAGTCTCTCAGCAGTAATAGATCATATAATGTTCGTATTATCTATCCTATAGGTTGTGATAGGTTTACGAGCATCTATGATATGAATCAGCGCGTCATCTTAGCAACAATAAGTTATTCGTTCAAAATCTGTGTTGTCTACCCCTTAGGTTGTGGTAGGTATCCATATCTGCAATATGGTTCATTGTGTCAGTATCAGGATTGTGTTATTTATCCTCTAGGTCGTGATAAATACACAAACTCATGTTATCTACCCCCTAGGCTGTGGTAGCTATGCAAAAATATAAGCAACAATGAATTATCAGGTTTGTGTTATTTATCCTCTAGGTTGTGATAAATATACAAACTCGTGTTATCTACCCTCTAGGTTGCGGTAGGTATGCGAAAATCTAGCAGTAGTGAATTATCAAGGTTGTGTTATTTATCCTCTAGGTCGTGATAAATACACAAATCTAAAAAAAAATTGTGTTATCTACTCTCTAGGTTGTGGTGGGTACACGAAAATATAGGTTGTTTGTTCAAAATTCGTGTCGTCTACCCCCTAAGTTTTGGTAGTTATATGAATCTGCAATATTGTTCAATGTGCCAGTCTCTGAGCGTTAGTGAATTATCAACTCTATGTATTTATCCTCTAGGTCGTGATAAGTATAGTAGCAGTGCCATACTATGTTAGTCTCTATGCGATAGTAATATATTTTCAACATGTATCGTTTACTCCCTAGGTTGTAGTAAATGTGTGGAATCTACGATATAACTCATTGTGTTAGTCTCCATGCGACAATGAATTATCAAACTCTGATATCCATCCCCTAGGTTGCGATGAATATATGAAATTTGCATTATAAGCTTGTTATGTTAATCTCAAAATGTTAGTAAGTCCAATTTCAATCTGGTTTTGTTTACTTCATAACTATGATATAGCTTGTTGCATCAGCCTCAACGCATCAATAAGTTATCGATATTCAAGCTTGTGTCAATTAACTCATGGGATATGGTAAATATGCACAATTTACGGTCTCCTTTCTAGATATTGACGAGTCATCTGCATCGTCATATCGAGATTAAAATCAAAATTCTTTATTCAAAACCTTGGTAAGACGATACATCATTATCTTTACCTATCTTTTCCTTTTTCTAGGGAATGTTGTACATCGCTGCCTTTACTTGGCGAACCTTCGGTCAAATTTTGGGTCTTCCATTATTTAATAGCCCTCCGATTCGAAATGTGTGAGACCTGTGTATTCTCGCACTGCTCGATCAAAGACCGACTAAATAGGGGCAGATGTCATACTGTTCGCGTTAAAAGGTGACGCGCCATGAGGATGCGAACGTGAGTTCGGATCTTCTGGTACGCAACGATTTAAATCTTTTGATTTGTTTATAAAGATGCCGCGAGCATCAAGCTTTATTATTTTCAACACAAGAAAGATGATTTAATGATTATGAAAAAGGGGAAAGCTGAAATACCCTCAATTGATATTGGTATGCGTAATGACTAGCGCAAACTAGACATAACGCATTGGGGAGATTCGAGTAAGGGGATTGTTATATAAAGGAATGATGGAGCATCCTAAATATATATGGTTATCCATAGCTTTTATATATGAATATGTTTGATGTTGTGTGTTTTTAATTGCTATTTCTATGATTGGGAAAGTTTCTCCTTTGGAATTTTAAGAAACATAGATTATGTGGGATTCTAGGTTTTGTTATTATTGTGCTCGCAAAGATCTATGGATCTTCGCATACATATCCTAGTGGGAATCGAGCATTTGTAGCTCGGATCTGAGGTTCTATGGTTTGTTTGGTTTGAGGGAGATAGAAATTTGCTCGGCAAGGATGAGACCTTGTGCCTACGTATTCTCAAAAGGATGTTGAGAAAGTCAGAGCAATCGTAGTTCCCACTTATGCTAGTGGAAAGCAACGAGATGTTAGTAAGAGACAGACAAATGTCATCTTAATGAAAAATGTATCTAATCTATTTCATCACATACATTTTTGAAAAGTTGTTTGATTGAAATCTTTCGTCGTAAGTATTAGGTGTTTTGCTTGAGTATACAAGTGTTACCACTTACATGTTTAAGAAAGATGTTTGAAAAAGATGTTTGAATCTTTTAACTGTAAGTATTGGGTGTTTTGCTTGAGTGTACAAGCGTTACCACTTACAATTAAGAGATGTTTTTTTGTTTGAAAACAGTTTGAAAAGTTTGAAAAGTTTTTGACTGTATGTGATGTGATAGATGAGATACTTCTTCCATAGAGATGATAGATGTCTAAATCTCGAGGAGAAATTGATTGGATTAAAGGGATGCTTTTAAGAAGCCCATGGGTCCTTGTATTGTTAGCCCAAGAGGAGGCATTCCGAGGGTCATCGAGGGTCCTTGTATGAAGCTCAAGAGGAAGCTATAGGGTATGGCTGTCTTTGGCTTGAAAGGGATTTCACCGAGAAATCATCCTTTGCTGAGTAAGAGTAATTTCACCGGGAAATTTTACTCTATGGGGAATTTTGAAAGTGATTTCACCGGGAAACCATCCTTTCAGGGTTCTATCTTAGCGCGGGTGATTCTTTGTATTGGAAGCCCAATAGGAGGCTGTTAAGAGATTTCCTATCTCTTTCATTGTATGATGCCCAAGAGAAGGCTAAACTCAATGAGGAGTTCTTTTGAACGAAGCCCAAGAGGAGGCTGACTCAACAGGGGAGTGTTGTCTTATACGAAGCCTAAGCGGAGGCTAACTCTGTGGGAGAGTTTCTTTGTACAAAGCCCAAGAGAAGGCTAAACTCTGCTGGAGATAAAAATATCTTGTATGAAGCCCAAGTGGAGGCTAAACTCATGATGGGGATGAGTTGTCTTGTATGAAGCCCAAGCGGAGGCTAAACACTGGGAACCTATTGATTAGTCTAATTTGTTATGTTATTATTAGACAGTTGTATAAACAGGTGTGTGTGTGTGATATGTATTCACAGGAGTTTATGAAGGAAATATAAACAATGCATGATGTTTATTTCATGAAATATAAACAAGTGTCTGTGAATGAACGTTTAAAACGAGCGAAACTTGATTATTCACAAGTTGAACTGTGTACAAGGAAGTGAATATGTACACGGACGAGTTTTTATGTACAAAGAAAGATGGATGTACATAGGAGGGTTGGGACTTACACTGTAAGAGAGGCCCATTGATTTGAAAGCAGTTTCACAGGGGATAATGCTCCTTTCAATACCAATGGTATTTAGTGTAAAATGTACAGATGGAACAAAAAATGATTGATTGAAGTTTATCTGTAAAAAGTATTTTTCAAAAGAAAGAGTATCTGTATTATGTACAGATAAAAGATTTTGAAAAAAGAAGTATCTGTGTTATGTACAGAGAAAAAGTTTGATATGTACAAAGAAATATTATGTACATAAAAGAATGTTATGGGACTTACACCGTGATGGAGGCCCATTGATTTAAAAGAAATCTTGCTCAGGAGAAACCTTCCTTTAGAACCAATGGTTTCAGCGCATAGACAAACGAATGAAAACAAATGAAAGAGATTTGTTTATGTTTGAATATTGACAAAGATGTTTTGAATATGTACAAATAAAGCTAAGTATGTACATAAAGGGTTGGGACTTACACCATAAGGGAGGCCCATGATTGATCGAGAAATTCGAGAAGAAACGAATTCAGTTTTATCGTTTTAAATCGGATTGATCATGGTAAAAAGATGCAAGTTTGATGAAATGTTTTGAAAAATGATTTGAAAATGTTTTGAGAATGGTTTGAAATGTTAAGTTGATTTGTGAAAGGTTTTGAAAAAATCGGAGTCGAAAACTTGAAAAATTCACCTTTTAAGGAGGTTTGAAAAGCAGTTTGAGCGTCGTTTCCTCGATTAAAATTTAATCGATGAAAATATTTTTGGATTTTTTGACATAATCATAAAATATATATATTAAATGACAAGTTTGCAAAAAATCATCTCAAAATGAGAAGTTTTGATTGGTCAAAAAATTGTTGAAGTTTGAAGAAAAATATGAAAATATGAAGAGTTTTGTAAAAGAATGGTCTTGAGAGGATTGAACCCATGACCATGAGGTGGGGCACGTGTCGAGAGAACTAAGAGCAAGCATGCAACCAAGCTGAGCCAAGCGCAGTGTGTTAGTGGAAAATGACACGTAGATAAAGAATTGGATTATTTGAATTTTCAAAGAAGAACACCAAGAACACGCGAACACAGGTTTGTGATTTTGATTTTCGAAACTTTGATTCAAGCTATCTCCTTCGTTTCTCAATGGAATTGGACGATGTAAACATCAAAATGACTCGTTTTTCCTCACGAATACGATGGCATATGTTAATTCCATTTATTTTCATCAATCGTGTTTTGATTTCGGAAAACTAAGAACCCTAGAAATTGATTTTCAAATTAAATGATGTGTGGTTCATGATTCTTTGATTTTTTGAGGGTTATTATTCGTTAGAGTGCGAAAAAAAACGGCCGTGAGTTTTTCTTAAATGGTGCAAGGAATACGGAGTTTGAAGTTCGTATGGATACGGAAAAGTGAAGATCGAAACTGTTCTAGAGCACTTCCGTTGTTGTTTCTTGATCCTTAGAGCACCGGGCATGTGAGGATCGTGTATGAATGATCTGCACATCATGAGCATGCTTGAATGTCTCGACCAAGTCGACTGCATCTATGACAAGCGAAACTGAAATCGATGTAAAAGCGATTCTGATTGCTGCTCTTGTTTCGAATCAACTCCATGATGCATATGGATTGTGTTAGGATGCTCACAACTCAAAGAAAACAAGCCTAAGTCCAAATTCGATTGCTTATGGCAGTTTGGAAAGTTTGGAAAATTGAAAATGGAAATCTGATTTTTACTTGCTTTTAGTTTGATTTTAAGCTTGCAACATGTTCCATAGTGATTCTGAAACACATTGGACACCAAAACTTATCATGTTTTCAATTGATTTTCAAAAATGCTATGTTTGGCAAAATAACATGAATTGCTTAATTTTCAAGAAAGTGGAAAAGCATGGATTTGTGTATTGATTTTGGTGTGCATTTCTCTTGAATTTGTGATCCTTTTATAGGCAAGAGATTCTGAAAATGTTAGGCAAGTGTCCATGGCTTTTGGTGATTCAAAGTTACCTTAAGGGGTAAACATGACTTTTGCAAAAGGAACCTTCCTTTTTTTTTACCATGTGCAATTTTCACAATTTGATCCAATCTTCAATCATCACTTCTCACTGATGTTTATCAGTTTGATGACTCAATTTGGCAAGGTGGCAAGGTTGAATTACTTCTGGTGAAGAAAACTCAAAATGACCTATAATTGAAGTTGTGATCTTTGAAAAACAAGTTTCATGGAGCCTTTTGTTTCAATTTCAAAACATAGCTAGCCTCCATGGATTTTGAAGTTCTTGGACATTTTGGAAAGATTTTTCCATGATCTACAACTTTCATGTTTTGAGTTTTTTCAAATTCCAATTGGAACTAGGTGAAAAAATGGCTTGAAGTTTGGAAAAAATGTGAAATTTCAACACTTAGAAATTTTTCTAAGTTATAGAAATTTTGACTTTTTGTTGACTTTTCCAAATTCTTTGATTTTTGATGATCATGATGGATCATTTGAAGTATTTTGATGATGGAAAAGTTTTGTTTTAAAAATTTGACCAAAAGTCAAAGTTTGACTTTTAAGATGAAATTTCATCGGATGTTTAAAACGTGATGAATTACAGTGAACTTCGTGATGATTTGAATCCAGAAATTAGGTCAAGAGGTTATATCTAAGATATGATGACCAATCTCTATCCAAAAAAGTCATCCACTGCTCAAAAAGTCAGAGAATTCTCTTGCCCGATCAAAACCCTAATTGGTCGATCCTCGATTGATCTGTGAGAGAATTTTGTTATCTGATGATCAGGGGTTGATATTTTGATCAAGATAGATCAAATGAGATGAAAAAATCTCAAACCCTAATTGGTTAGCTCTTGAATCAGATGAAAATCTGATGAAACCCTAATTTTGACCTGTGAATGCTATACCCGATTAATGCTGTCTGAGCTGTTAGCTATGAAATGATGCACATATATGGTGGTATATTAGGTCAAAATTGGGGTATGAAGATGCCCTATTTAAGTTTCTTTAACTCGAGAGATGAAGATGAATATCTTCGTTTTGATAGGTATAAAGATATAAATATCGAAATCTGCAAATTTTGGACCTAAGATACCAAAAGATGCGGATGATGCAAAATGATTGTAAAAAGTTTCACCTAGATGACATCACGAGAAAATGGCATGGTAGGGGAAAAATTTGTGAATGTTTGTTTCGCTTTGGAAGCAGAGATTACCTTACGACCTTGTGACAATGTTTAAGGTAAGTGAAAATGATATTACCAATTATCGACCTTGTGATAGTTTATGGTAATGAATGTTGAAGATGTTACCAATTATCGTGAGTGATAACTATAACAAGGTAACTTTTTGAGAAAATTTCTGAATATTCAGCTTTGTGAATAATGACGATGAAAGAAACAGAACTCGAAAATGAGCTTCTATTTTCTTGGATACAATTTTGCCGAGGATCTCTCTTTTGAGGAGATGGGCATTTTGATCGAAAAACAGTTTTCCTTTTGTGGAAAGACAAACTGCTGAGGAATTTCTCGTACGGTCATGATTTGACCTTGTTGAGAAGAACAAAATTTTTTATGACAAGTTTAGGGGTGAAAATAAGCGGCTCAAGACAATGAGACTATTGCTTATTGCTTTGTTGATTAGAGACAAGGTTCTATTCAGGAATGAACTGAAAAGAAACAGTCAATCAAGACATTGTTCCAAATGAGGAATGATCTCAGTTGGGGAATGTGGTGAAGAGAAGAAAATGCATTTCTCTGTTTGTGGCTACTCTGCCGGGGATAAAAAAGAAATGTATCTTTTCTATTTGGCGAGACTCTACTGGGGATAAACTTGTACTTACATGAGTAAGTGTGATTTATACCAGTGATATGAAAGCAAACATTTCGAGGAATGCAAAAAATGCAATGAATGATGCTATTATGTATGAATGTCATGAATGTTATATGTATGCTAACACTACTTTGACAAAGACACTAAAGAGATATTTGGGGAAGAGGACCGTCACGTTCGAACAAATACTTGGTGAAGATTACAACGGTGCAAACGTTCACTGATGAAGATTTTGAGTTGCATGCTTTAAACTTTTAGAGAAAAGCATTTCATTGGCAACTTGATTGGGGATTCTTTTTGGATGAGAATACCGTCCTTTGAAGATTTCCGTTGAGGAGAAAATTGCATGTGATTGGCAACTCCAGGGGATCGAAACACTATTGGAGAAAGCAGTTGAAATTATTTCCGTGTTCATAGTTTCAAAGGAGAATTTTGCTTTTGTTTCAAAATTTTGAAGTAAAATTCATTTAAAACATTTCATTTCAAAAAGTGATTTTCACAATAAAAGCGTTATTTTGCAAAGCGGAATAAAGTAAAATTGCAAACAAAAGGCACAAGGCTCAAATTTATTGAATAGAATGGTAATCACCAAAGGCGTGATTCCATGAACTATTTACAAAAGTTGGAAATGATAATTTATTGGGAAAAGGCTACATTGAAAGCAAATAACCGCTATTATCCCTAACAACTTTGAATTCCAAGCTAGCTTGTTGCGTAAGAGTTGATTGAAGATCCGTTGGTGGAAGTTTCTTCAAATTGACAAAATGGATGATCTGATTACTTTGTCATTTTTTATCCTTGTTTTTGCCTAGATCGCCTTTTCGGGTTTTCGATCTATCGGATAATTCATTTATTGTCTCTAATTTTTGCAGGATCGCCTTTTCGGGTTTTCAATCCACCGAGACATTTTTGCCTAAGCCGCCTTTTGGGTTTTCGACTCACCGAGCTGTTCTTTTGTTTTTAGAAAAAGTATTTCTTGGCATCGGCATTCACAGGATCGGGGAGTTCATCGTCCATGGTTGTGAGAGTCATAGCATGCCGAGAAGCTTCTTTTGACGATGTATGGGCCTTCGTAGTTAGGAGTCCATTTGCCCGGAATCTTTTGAAAAGATGAATCTTTTTAAGCACGAGTCGCCTTCTCGGAATTCACGAGTCGGACCTTTTTGTCAGCTTTTTCATTCTTCTTTGATAGAGTTGTCCGTGACACAGGCGGTCGGCGCTTTTCTTCAATTAAGTTTAGTTGGTCGTATCGCTTTGACACCATTCACCTCGATAGCTTTGTTTCCATGAGAACTCTCATTGATGGAATCTCAACTTCTACGGGAGCCTGCTTCCATGCCGTATACTAGAGAAAAAGGTTGCCCTGTTGAAGTGCGTCTTGAAGCGATACCCATGCGAGCAAATGGCATTTCGGTCTTTGTAAGTGATGACCATTTTACGACGATCTTCTTGATGTTCTTGTTGGTCGCTTCAACGTTCATCTTTGGCCGGTAAGGCGAGTTATGATGCTCGATCTTGAATTCCTCACACGTTCTTTCATCATTTTGTTATTCAAGTTGGATCCATTGTCGATAATGATCTTACTTGGAATTCCATATCGGCAAATGAGGTTGTTCTTGATGAACCTCACAACCACTTGTCTTGTGCGTTGGCGTAAGACGCCCGACCCATTTGGTGAAATAGTCAATGGCTACTAGAATGAAGCGATGTCCGTTGGACGCTTTTGGTTCAATCATTCCAATCATGTCGATGCCCCACATGGAGAATGGCCACGGAGAGGAGAGAACGTTGAGTAAAGTCGGAGGCACATGGATCTTATCTGCGTAGATCTCGCACTTGTGACATCTTTTGACGTGTTTACAGCAATCAGATTCCATCGTTATCCAATAGTATCCTGCTCTCAAGATTTTTCTAGACATTGCATGCCCATTTGAATGGGTACCAAAGGACCCTTCATGCACTTCATGGATGATCGTGTCTGCTTCTTGTCGGCATCGGCGAGAACCATGTCGAAGTTTCTTTTGTATAGCACATCCTCGTTCAGGAAGAAATTCCTAGAAAGCCTCCTCAGAGTTTTCTTATCCTTGTACGATGCCCCAAGTGGGTACTCTCGTGTTTGAAGGAAACGTTTGATGTCGTGAAACCACGGTTTATCGTCAAAGACTGCTTCTGTTGCGAACACATATGCAGGTCTTTCAAGGCGTCTGATGCGAATTCTAGGCATATCATTCCAATCGTTGACTTTGAACATGGAAGATAGAGTAGCCATCGCCCTCTGGTAAGTTGCGCCTGCATTCTTTAATCCAAATGGCATTACCTTGTAGCAAAAAGTGCCCCATGGCGTGATAAAAGATGTCTTCTCCATGTCTTCGAGGCCATTCGATCGATTATAACCGAGAAACCATCCATGAAGGAAAAGACGTTGAATTTGGCGGTACTATCCACTAGCATGTCGATATGCGGGGAAATCGTCTTTTGGACTAGCTTTGTTCGGATCTCGGTAGTCAACACACATTCGACCTTTCCATCTTTCTTGGATACGGTACTATGTTGGCTAGCCATTGGGGATATTCGAGTGATAAGGAAACCAGGTCAGTGCTTTTGAACTTCCTTTTGATTTTCTCACCATTTGGGATGCACTCTCGGTTTTGCTTAACTGGCGGACATTCTGGTTTTAACGGCAAGTGATGCTCTACTATGCTGGTATCCAAACCCGGCATGTCCTGGTAGGACCAAGCAAACACATCAACGTATTCTTTGAGAAGACTTATCAGTTTGCTTTTGACACTGTTGTTGAGTGAAGCTCCGATATTTACTTCTTTTGCGTCTTCCTCAGAACCCAAGTTGATTGCTTCTAGAGGTTCTTTATGAGGCTGAATGATCCTTTCCTCGTGCCTTAGCAACCTAGAAATTTCATCCGGGATCTCTTCTTTAATTTCTTCCTTAGTGACTTGCGGTATTTGAAGTTGGGAGAGCGTAGTTCTTGCTTTCAATGGATTTGTCCATTTGTTTAATCTGCATTTTTGATTTATTGTTTGATTAAAAAGTTTTATCATCATTTTTTTTGAAAGTGTTGATTAATTTTTCATTATGATTTTTGAAGATTTTTTTTTTTGTTTTTAGGATTATCATTTCAAAAGGGTAAAATGAAAATAAACACAAAGTGTGGAAACAAAACAACGCATTTTATTTATGTTTCACAGTATGAACAGGGCCCTAAAATACAAACTCATTTGTCTTGGGCAAGACAAAGAGAAATTATTTAAAAGCTAAAGCCCTATAAAACATCTCTTCGCTTTGGGCGAAACGAGAGTTCAAAACAAAAAGCAAAGATAAACTACTTAGAGCTATGAACATTAGTCTTAACTTCAACAGGTTTCCAATAGTGACGAACTCCTTGGAAGTCGAGGTACTCGGGTAATTTTCCGCTTGGTTTAACCCTTGAGTAAACTTTAATTGCTGGCTGAGCAGGCTTTGAGGACTCTGAACGATGGCCTTTGCCTTTGGTACTGCTAAAGCGATCTTCTTGATTGACAGATCGGGAAGTATGAGAGCTAGCCTTTGTACTTCCTGTTGATCTCTGTGTTGAATACTGGGGATGTTCCTTCCAGTCTTCTGAGTGAAGAGACTCGTTGTCAGCGACACTTTCCGCATCGTATCCTGAATCATACTCTTGATCTTGTGATCATGTTGATGTAGTGGTAACCGGGATCCGGCTTGGTGAAATCCACGAAGTATTGAGCGAGAGATCTTCATTTGGGACCTCGATCTTGATTAGTTTAAGAAGACGAGTATTCCTCTTGATTGACTAGGGTAGTCAAAGTCATCACCCCATCCTGTGGGTTGGATATCTTCAATCCGGATTTTGAGCTTTACGGCGCAGTATTTCACCATGTAGTCGATTTGCCACTTGGTTCTCCCAAGGTATCCCAAACTTCAGCGAGGATGGCGGATTTTCATGTTGCTGCAAGGACATGTCTTTGAATTGATCAGTCGGTGCATATGATTCCTCTTGAGACACATACTCAGGGCTATTCAAATAAGTGCCCCACTCTTCAGATTCAGATGGATCATCTTCATCCTCTTCAATGGTTACAACATTAACCTCTTGCGGAACAGGGTTTAAGAAACCTCCGCTGTGAAATACTTCCTTAATCAGGGGAAGTGCTTCATCTTTCTCTTGTTTTTTGTAGAATACATGTGTAAACCCGAGTCCGGTTTTCATTTCATTCTTGACTGGTTTGATAACTTGTCCCCACCCTTGAGTATTGCCATCTTTCACCATTTGTGCCGCTTCTTTATATGAAGAGATAGATGATCTGTTTTTAGTAGATTCATCTTCTAACGGATTTTCTGGGAGATACGGCGTTTCAATGTCATTAGCCGTGATGAAAGAGAAACTAGACAGATGATTTATAAGCAAAGCTTGTGATGGTTACCAACTTTCCATTTACTGTGAATTTTAATTTTTGATGGAGAGTAGAAGTTACCGCTCCTGCATCGTGGATCCAAGGTCTTCCTAGCAAGCAACTGTATGCAGCTGGCACGTCCATAACTTGGAAGGTAATTTGGAACGTGTGAGGGCCAATTGTCATCGGGAGATCAATTTCACCAATAACTGGCTTTCTCGATCCATCAAAAGCTCTTACTATGATGTCGTTGAACTTCATTGGCGTTCCCTTGTAAGCTAAACGAGCGAGCGTCGTTTTTGGCATTACGTTTAGGGATGAACCTGTGTCTACTAATACATTTGACAAAGAATCTGATTGACAAACCATCGAAATGTGCAAGGCCAAGTTGTGATCTTTCCTTCCTCGGAAGTTCTTCGTCACTAAACTCAGTTGTTGCGGTGTTATGTTGGACGATCCCCAAATTGGTGCGTAGTCACATCGTGATCCACATAAGCCTGGTCTAGTACTCTCATCAAAGCTTCTCGGTGAGCTTCGGAGTTGAGGAGTAAAGACAATATCGAAATCTTTGAAGGAGTCTGCATTAATTGGTCTATGACTCGATATTCGCTCTTCTTGATTAGTTTCAGTATCTCGTCAAAGTCTGAGTTGATGTTGGTTCCATCAGTAGAACCAATGTTTGTACCTTGGTTAACAATGGGAATCGTTGCAGGATTCTCAACAGATATGCTAACTGGGTTATGTTTAACAACGAGGAATTGCGCGGTTTGGTGGTAGTGGAGTATGAACTCGTCCACTTCTCGTCACTCGTCCGATTTCGTTATATTGACATTAGCTGGGCGTGGCGAGGTTTCTTTCCCATCCTCTATCAAGGTTGCATTATCTTGGTAAGGAATTGCTCTAGTAGAACTATGCGGAGCAGGACCGGCGGGCAAATTACCAAAGGAGCGTTGGAATCTGGAACCGTTGTCGTGATCTCTACATGCTCGGGCATGTTGAAACAAGGGATCTGCGTTTACTTGGGATTTTCCGAGTTGATATCGAGACTAAAAGCTCATGCGGAAAATGCCCTATGTATTTACGTCATGGTCATCTCGGTTTACGTAGATTTGTAAATCACCAATGTCTAACAAATCTTTGAATATCTGCTCTTATGGTGGGACATCCATGGATATTCTTGGAGCAGATATAGCTGCATAATCATGCTTAGTGAAGGTGCTCATGGTCTTGTATGCTTCATGAAGATGCACCAAGTTTCCTTTGACTAAGTTTACATGTGACAAGGTACTGCTGTTCCTTAGCATTAGATTCAAGAGTGTCCACTATGGCGGGAAGTGGATTGGCTTGCACATTCGGACTCGTTTACGAAGGAAAGAAGATTAGCCTTCACTAATCTTTGTACTTACGCCTTCATGCTATGCAATGCTCAAGGTCATGGCTGGTGCCCTTGGTGAAAAGGGCAAGACATGTCGACTTTGTACCACCATGGTAGTTTTTCGGGGACGGAGGTGGTAACCTTGTCATATTAGATTCCTTTCTATCGGTAGGTAAAGTTACGTACGTCATGGGAATTGGGTCGAACTGAGTGACCCTCGGCGGTTTGGGTTATAAGCTGCGAGCCTTGGCGAGGCTGTTGAGTTTGTTGATTTTGTTGAAATTGCGGAGCAATTCACGGAGTTGTGTTGACGAGGGTGCTATGGCGGCTACATCGTTGTTGAATGACATTCTTGCGTGGTTTCCTCGGGATACCATTCCTACGTCATGTTTTTTTCCTGGGAACTGGTTCCAACTTTCTTGGTATTACTAGAAGATCCTACTTCCTTGGTTAGGCGTCTGTCCGAACCCTTCTTCTAGTCGCATTCCCATGCTTACCATTTCGTTGAAGTCTCCGGAGCGCTAGCGATCATTCGCTCATAGTAGAATGAGTTTAGAGTATTCAAGAATACCTTAGTCATCTCTTTCTCTTCCAAGGGCGGGTTGACTTGGGCAATTTCCCTCCATCGTTGCATATTCCTTGAATGTCTCTCTTTCCTTTTGAGACATGGAGCGGAGTTGATCCTATCGTGAGCCATATCCAAGTTGAATTTGTATTCTGGACGAAGGCTTTACCTAAGTCGTTGAATGTTTGGATATTCGTCTGTCTAAACCCATGTACCACTTGATGCGGCACCGGTGAGACTATCACGAAGTAATGAATTAACGGTGATGATCCTCATTGTCGTAGACATTTTCCTAGCATACATTGTAAGATGACTCGAGGACAAGAATTCCTTTGTACTTTTCAAAATCCGGATTTTGAATTTCGTAGTATTTTACACGAGGACTAGCGAGAGATCTGGCGCTTTTCCCAAACAATTCTTTCCTTGAATCGTTTTATCTCAAGTGCATTTTGAGGAGTTGTTCTGGAGATTTTCCATTGAACCACGGCGTTCGTGTTATTTCTGGAGTGTGATGAACTTCTTCGTGGTAGTGTGCACTACTGGTGAGTTCAACATGATCGGTTGAGAGACCGACATTGTTACTTGTGGAAAAGTTATTCCACGTTGTGGAGTGAGCGTAGCGTTTTCTGCAAAGTAGGTATTTCAAGCGAGGTTGTTTGAGAAGTCGGTTGGCGAACTCCAATGCCGAAGTTAAAGGCATTCCCCATGGATAGCCCTCGGCATCTTTGAAAGGTGAACTCTTGATGCGGTGGGAGTAGTAGTATCCTCTGAAGTTGCTATTTGGTTATGACCGCTCGATCTTGCTTGTTGACTTTCTTGTTGTGGCGAGTTGACCAAAGATGTGAGTCTCTCCACTTCTTCTTGTAGCGTAGTTACCGTACTACGGAGTTCAACATTTTCTTGCTCAAAATTCTCCATTACTTTTCTTCTTTTGCTCGGTATCGTGCGTTCGAGTTGGTGCGCGATCGAGAAACTCTAAGGCGCGACTTGACAATTTTCTATCTGGAAAAGTGACAGTTCAAAACTGTGAATGATTAGACTCTAGATGGTAGACTTAAATGCAAAGTATGATGCATGAATATGATTGTAAAGAAAAGAAATTTCCAAAGAATTTATGCTAAAAGAGATATTTCTGGCAAATATTTGGATGGAAAACACAAATTTTATTGATTAATGAAGGAAGATTACAACAATTGTTTTTTGTTGGAGCATTGCTCACACAAATGATACAATAAATGATAAAATTACAAACTAAATTAAACTAATTAAACATCTTCGTGGATGGCGATCAAAAGGCTTGATGCGACTTGACAGTTTCCTTCCCATAGTGAGCTTTTAGTTTGGCTTTCTCGGCTTTTAGCTTGCTAATGACTCTCTTCCACTCGTTGGGAGCGGGCTTGCTGGTTGTCATTTCCTCGAGCTTTCTTTTCCTTTCCTTGACGTATTTCTGGATGGCGTTATCCTTCTGGCGAATCTTCTCATCTTTCTCCATGAGCCATTCATCCTGGAAGTAGAGCGTCTTTTCATGATCTTTGACTTGCTTCTTGAGCTTCTTATTCTCAAGGTTAGTCTTAAGGAATTTGCTTTCCAAAGCTTCCTTCTCAAACCTTATCTTGGTCAAGGCTTCTTGGTATTCTCCACAGCTTCAGCGGGAAAATTTGTCGATTTGGAGGCGACTGAGAACATGGGATCCTCATAAGCGTAAGGCATTCGAAATTCCTTCGCTCTTTTCTTTATCCAAGAAGTGTAGGTTTCCATGGCTACACAATTCTTTGCCTTACCTTTTCCTTTCTTTCGGATGTGATGCCAAGCTTTAATCATCCTAGCCTTCAATCCTTGGGAATCCTCTCCTTCATGATAGAAGTAGCTTTCTACTGTAAAACCGGAGGTTTACGAATTTGTATCCGGTGACGTTTTGCTAGGAATGGGTTGTAGTTGATTCCTCCTTTCGTACCAATGAGAGGTACGTTGGCAAATTCTCCACAGCTCTCAATGATTTCCATCTCATTGTTTGCCAAAGTATACCAATGGATATCGTCGTTTGTAAGAGACATGAGTCTTCTGGACCAATGCCACTCGTCTTTGTTTTCGCGGAAGATAGGAGATTTAGGCAGGTGTGAGACAATCCATTTGAAAAACATAGGTACACAACACACGATAGTTCCGTCTCCTTGACGATTCCTATGATGAATAGAGACGTACGTGTCACCAAGTAGAGTGGGAGAGTTTTCAATCGAAAGATCCTTATGGCGTTGATATCAACGAAATTTGGGACGTTGGGAAACAACACCAATCCATAGAGGAGTAAAGCTAAAATAGCTTCAAAGGCTACCATACTACCGACGAGAATTTGAGAGCCTTCTCCATTAGGAACTTTGAAGTTAGTCCTAAGAGTTTTCCTCTGGTAGTTAGGTTTTTGTCTATCTCAGGTTTCTTTAAATGAGTCATTGTTGCAATGACTTGTGACTTAGGAATGGCTTCCAAACCATTGAAAGGCACTTTGTCGATCTTGAGATTCCTAGGATATCGCATACTCTTCCAAAGTAGGCATCAGCGATAATCGGGAAAGTGAAGCGATAGATGGATCGTAGAATTGAACGAAGGTTTTGAGAAGTCCTTCATCGACGTTAGCGTTCAAAAGAGTTAAAAGAGTTCCATAGCGTTTTCTGAAATCCGAGGGATCTTCTACCAAGGATGCTAACTCTTTCAACTTTCCTACGTCAGGAATCCTAAAACTGTATCTTTTGGTGAATCTTCCTCTGACGTCCATCACTCTAACCTAAAATATTTTACAAAGAAAAATCTCTAAATTCTTTGGAAATGGAGAGAGAAAATGAAGTTTTTTTTTGTTTTTGAATGAATGAATGCATGAATGCAGCAAACATGGTTAGTAGTTATACACACGGGCAAGCGTTCGAAGTCACGAGCATGAAGCCAACGATAAGAATCAACGGGGTTAAGTTCTAAGGGCTTATTCATCTGTGAATCGGGTTCTCGATAATCTGCTCAACACTCCCTTCAAAACATTATTGGATTTGGTGAATACTCGATGGTCCAATAATATTTTCAAGAAAACTACTTTGATCGTAGTATCGCATGACAATTACTCTAGGCTTACACCGAATAATCTCGCACTACATCCTAATGGCGGGATGGTTTATGTGTTCTGATCCACTCGACTTCTTAAGTTCCCCGAAAATACGTCTTCGCAATTACTTGCTTAAACACAATACCCTCAAGACAACCTCCACTGCGGAAATATTAACCGAAAGCATTGAGCGCTCACGTATTAATACCTCCACCTAGATCTTAAAATGTTTCTTAAATCCGGGTTAGGATTTCTTTCCATCAAGTGAAATCGCGAAACACACAATAAAGAAAAACAGATATATGCAAAAATATGAAAAGCTTATCCCCTTTCTTTTCTTTTGAAAACAAAAAAGCTTGGTGCTCTCGGACGAATGTAGCGTTTTCTTTTTGAAAAATCAAAGTTTCAACGTACTCCCAGAGTCGCCATTTTCTGTTCGCGTTAAAGGTGGCGCCATGAGGATGCGACGTGAGTTCGGATCTTCCGCATAACGATTTAAATCTTTTGATTTGTTTATAAAGATGCCATGAGCATCAAGCTTTATTATTTTCAACACAAGAAAGATGATTTAATGATTATGAAAAGGGAAAATGAAATACCCTCAATTGATATTGGTATGCGTAATGACTAGCGCAAACTAGACATAACGCATTGGGGAGATTCGAGTAAGGGGATTGTTATATAAAGGAATAGATGGAGCATCCTAAATATATATGGTTATCCATAGCTTTTATATATGAATATGTTTGATATGTTGTGTGTTTTTAATTGCTATTT
Source organism: Vicia sativa (assembly GCA_021764765.1). Lineage (NCBI taxonomy): Eukaryota > Viridiplantae > Streptophyta > Magnoliopsida > Fabales > Fabaceae > Vicia > Vicia sativa. Next base: position 147,742,535 of record CM038796.1, read on the forward strand.
CTATGATTGGGAAAGTTTCTCCTTTGGAATTTTAAGAAACGATGATTATGTGGGATTCTAGGTTTTGTTATTATTGTGCTCGCAAAGATCTATGGATCTTCGCATACATATCCCTAGTGGGAATCGAGCATTTGTAGCTCGGATCTGAGGTTCTATGGTTTGTTTGGTTTGAGGAGATAGAAATTTGCTCGGCAAGGATGAGACCTTGTGCCTACGTATTCTCAAAAGGATGTTGAGAAAGTCGAGCAATCGTAGTTCCACTTATGCTAGTGGAAAGCAACGGGATGTTAGTAAGAGCAGACAAATGTCATCTTAATGAAAATGTATCTAATCTATTTCATCACATACATTTTGAAAAGTTGTTTGATTGAAATCTTTCGTCGTAAGTATTAGGTGTTTTGCTTGAGTATACAAGCGTTACCACTTACATGTTTAAGAAAGATGTTTGAAAAGATGATTGAATCTTTTAGCTGTAAGTATTGGGTGTTTTGCTTGAGTGTACAAGCGTTACCACTTACAATTAAGAGATGTTTTTGTTTGAAAACAGTTTGAAAAGTTTGAAAAGTTTTTGTTGTATGTGATGTGATAGATGAGATACTTCTTCCATAGAGATGATAGATGTCTAAATCTCGAGGAGAAATTGATTGGATTAAAGGGATGCTTTTAAAGCCCATGGGTCCTTGTATTGTTAGCCCAAGAGGAGGCATTAGGGTCATCGAGGGTCCTTGTATGAAGCTCAAGAGGAAGCTATAGGGTATGGTGTCTTTGGCTTGAAAGGGATTTCACCGAGAAATCATCCTTTGCTGAGTAAGAGTAATTTCACCGGGAAATTTTACTCTATGGGGAATTTTGAAAGTGATTTCACCGGGAAACCATCCTTTCAGGGTTCTATCTTAGCGCGGGTGATTCTTTGTATTGGAAGCCCAATAGGAGGCGTTAAGAGATTTCTATCTCTTTCATTGTATGATGCCCAAGAGAAGGCTAAACTCAATGAGGAGTTCTTTTGAGCGAAGCCCAAGAGGAGGCTCAGCAGGGAGTGTTGTCTTATATGAAGCCTAAGCGGAGGCTAACTCTGTGGGGAGAGTTTCTTTGTACAAAGCCCAAGAGAAGGCTAAACTCTGCTGGAGATAAAAATATCTTGTATGAAGCCCAAGTGGAGGCTAAACTCATGATGGGGATGAGTTGTCTTGTATGAAGCCCAAGCGGAGGCTAAACACTGGGAACCTATTGATTAGTCTAATTTGTTATGTTATTATTAGACAGTTGTATAAACAGGTGTGTGTGTGTGATATGTATTCACAGGAGTTTATGAAGGAAATATAAACAATGCATGATGTTTATTTCATGAAATATAAACAAGTGTCTGTGAATGAACGTTTAAAACGAGCGAAACTTGATTATTCACAAGTTGAACTGTGTACAAGGAAGTGAATATGTACACGGACGAGTTTTTATGTACAAAGAAAGATGGATGTACATAGGAGGGTTGGGACTTACACTGTAAGAGAGGCCCATTGATTTGAAAGCAGTTTCACAGGGGATAATGCTCCTTTCAATACCAATGGTATTTAGTGTAAAATGTACAGATGGAACAAAAAATGATTGATTGAAGTTTATACAGTAAAAGTATTTTCAAAGAAAGTATACGTATTATGTACAGATAAAAGATTTTGAAAAAAGAAGTATCTGTGTTATGTACAGAGAAAAAGTTTGATATGTACAAAGAAATATTATGTACATAAAAGAATGTTATGGGACTTACACCGTGATGGAGGCCCATTGATTTAAAAGAAATCTTGCTCAGGAGAAACCTTCCTTTAGAACCAATGGTTTCAGCGCATAGACAAACGAATGAAAACAAATGAAAGAGATTTGTTTATGTTTGAATATTGACAAAGATGTTTTGAATATGTACAAATAAAGCTAAGTATGTACATAAAGGGTTGGGACTTACACCATAAGGGAGGCCCATGATTGATCGAGAAATTCGAGAAGAAACGAATTCAGTTTTATCGTTTTAAATCGGATTGATCATGGTAAAAAGATGCAAGTTTGATGAAATGTTTTGAAAAATGATTTGAAAATGTTTTTGAGAATGGTTTGAAATGTTAAGTTGATTTATGAAAGGTTTTGAAAAAATCGAAGTCGAAAACTTGAAAAATTCACCTTTTAAGGAGGTTTGAAAAGTTTGAGCGCGTTTCGATTAAAATTTAATCAGATGAAAATATTTTTGGATTTTTTTTTGACATAATCATAAAATATATATATTAAATGACAAGTTTGCAAAAAATCATCTCAAAATGAGAAGTTTTGGTTGGTCAAAAAAATTGTTGAAGTTTGAAGAAAAAATATGAAAATATGAAGAGTTTTGTAAAAAGAAGGGTCTTGAGAGGGATTGAACCCATGACCATGAGGTGGGGCACGTGTCAGAGAGAACTAAGAGCAAGCATGCAACCAACTGAGCCAAACGCGCTGAGTGTGTTAGTGGAAAATGACACGCGTAGATAAAGAATTGGATTATTTGAATTTTCAAAACTGAAGAACACCAAGAACACGCGAACACGGGTTTGTGATTTTGATTTTAAAACTTTGATTCAAGCTATCTCCTTCGTTTCTCAATGGAATTGGACGATGTAAACATCAAAATGACTCGTTTTTTCCTCACGAATACGATGGCATATGTTAATTCCATTTATTTTCAGTCAATCGTGTTTTGATTTCTGGAAAAACTAAGAACCCTAGAAATTGATTTTCAAATTAAATGATGTGTGGTTCATGATTCTTTGATTTTTGAGGGTTATTATTCGTTAGAGTGCGAGAAACAAACGGCCGTGAGTTTTTCTTAAATGGTGCAAGGAATACGGAGTTTGAAGTTCGTATGGATACCGGAAAAGTGAAGATCGAAACCGTTCTAGAGCACTTCCAGTTGTTGTTTCTTGATCCTTAGAGCACCGGCATGTGAGGATCGTGTATGAATGATCTGCACATCATGAGCATGCTTGAATGTCTCGACCAAGTCGACCTGCATCTATGACAAAGAAACGGAAATCGATGTAAAACGATTCTGATTGCTGCTCTTGTTTGAATCAACTCCATGATGCATATGGATTGTGTTAGGATGCTCACAACTCAAAGAAAACAAGCCTAAGTCCAAATTCGATTGCTTATGGCGGTTTGGAAAGTTTGGAAAATTGAAAATGGAAATCTGATTTTACTTGCTTTTAGTTTGATTTTAAGCTTGCAACATGTTCCATAGTGATTAAACATTGGACACCAAAACTTATCATGTTTTCAATTGATTTTCAAAAATGCTATGTTTGGCAAAATAACATGAATTGCTTAATTTTCAAGAAAGTGGAAAAGCATGGATTTGTGTATTGATTTTGGTGTGCATTTCTCTTGAATTTGTGATCCTTTTATAGGCAAGAGATTCTGAAAATGTTAGGCAAGTGTCCATGGCTTTTGGTGATTCAAAGTTACCTTAAGGGGTAAACATGACTTTTGCAAAAGAAAAGGAACCTTCCTTTTTTTTTTTACCATGTGCAATTTTCACAATTTGATCCAATCTTCAATCATCACTTCTCACTGATGTTTATCAGTTTGATGACTCAATTTGGCAAGGTGGCAAGGTTGAATTACTTCTTGGTGAAGAAAACTCAAAAATGACTTATAATTGAAGTTGTGATCTTTGAAAAACAAGTTTCATGGAGCCTTTTGTTCCAATTTCAAAAACATAGCTAGCCTCCATGGATTTTGAAGTTCTTGGACATTTTGGAAAGATTTTTCCATGATCTACAACTTTCATGTTTTGAGTTTTTTCAAATTCCAATTGGAACTAGGTGAAAAAATGGCTTGAAGTTTGGAAAAAATGTGAAATTTCAACACTTAGAAATTTTTCTAAGTTATAGAAATTTTGACTTTTTGTTGACTTTTCCAAATTCTTTGATTTTTGATGATCATGATGGATCATTTGAAGTATTTTGATGATTGAAAAAGTTTTGTTTTAAAAATTTGACCAAAAGTCAAAGTTTGACTTTTCAGATGAAATTTCATCGGATGTTTAAAACGATCGATGAATTACGTGAACTTCGTGATGATTTGAATCCAGAAATTAGGTCAAGAGGTTATATCTAAGATATGATGACCAATCTCTATCCAAAAAAGTCATCCACTGCTCAAAAAGTCAGAGAATTCTCTTGCCCGATCAAAACCCTAATTGGTCGATCCTCGATTGATCTGTGAGAGAATTTTGTTATCTGATGATCAGGGGTTGATATTTTGATCAAGATAGATCAAATGAGATGAAAAAAATCTCAAACCCTAATTGGTTAGCTCTTGAATCAGATGAAAATCTGATGAAACCCTAATTTTGACCTGTGAATGCTATACCCGATTAATGCTGTCTGAGCTGTTAGCTATGAAATGATGCACATATATGGTGGTATATTAGGTCAAAAATTGGGGTATGACACATACCCGAAATTTGCCCGCCCTATTTCTAACTGTTAAATTTGTGTTTTGTAAAATTTTTAGTTTATTTTTACTGACTTTTTGACACTAATTTATTTTGTTTATTTAAAAAAAAGAATATATAAAAAGTTATTTGTTTGAAATAATAAATATGCCACCACCCCTCTTAAATTTTAAATGCTACTTTTACTTCAAATAATTAAGATAACAATGTTGTTAAGAGAGCGTCAGTAAGAATATTGAGTATAAGGTCCCGGGTTCAATTCTCATTGATCTACTTTTTTATATTTTATTCTCTTTTTGTGTTTTTAACTTAAAAGGATAAAAAAGTCATTTTTTAGATTATTTAATTATTATTTTCGTTTTTATTTTAAGGCTATTTAAAAAAATTTATTTTATTTTATTTTTCAAATATTTGATTTTTTTCCATTTAATAGTCCAAATTGAAAAAAATAAAAGAAATATTTTCAAATCAATTTCAATATTGAGAATAGTCATAAACAAGACCAGATTCATAATCTTGGTCACCAAGTTATGCACATGTTTAAATCAATTTTCAATCTTCAAAATTATGCCATAATTAGAGAAAATCTCATTTAATGCTTAACCTAAATTTTTTTCCTGTAAAAGCCCTTCAATTTTACACTGTAGAGGCATCCACAATTCACTAAATTCCTCCTAAAGATGTTACTCTTCACATCGAAGAATAACAACAAAGAAATCCCAAAAGCCTCCACCAGTCCGAGCATACATCGAAGAGAGAGAAACACGAAAGAAAGAGGATAGGAGAAAGCTATAACAACAAAGAAAACCCAAAAGTCTCCACTAGTCCGAGCATACATCGAAGAGAAACACAAAAGAAAGAGGATATGAGGAAGCAACTTAAATTGGTCACGACACTTCAGGTTGATACTGTTATTCTTATATCTCAAAAGCATGTTTTTGTATGTGGTTTTTGATCTATATTAGATTCTTAATAAATTGGGTCAACTGAGTTATTAGATTTTCGGTGCTGTTATTGGAAATTATTTATTTTCTTTTAGAATTGGTAATGAGTGGATGCTCATTTTGATATTCAATTAATTTATGTTTTAGAATCGTACTTTTTGACAGTTATTATAATCTTTATTACTAACAATATACTAAAAATTATTTTTACCACATAACCATAAAAAAGATTTCTTTTTAGAATGGTCTAGCATCTGCTGCCTTTTCTGTTCAGCCTTCCCTCCTGTGCTTAATCTAAAGGCTAAAACTTCATCAAAAATAAAAAATAAAAAAACAAAAAAAAACAACCACATTGTTATGTGAAAACCTTCCCTTCGATCCCGCCGCCGGTCGACCATGCGCCGTCCTGGTCTTCTCTATGAATCTTCCTCGATTCGAAACTCCTCCGCCGTGACCTCCGACCCGCACCCTTATCTCCGCCATGAAACCTGCATAAATCACCGCAAAGCACCCACCGATCGCCGTATACTTGTATAACTCTGAACCACCGTCATTTTTGATGTTATTCACAGTTGGATTTCATAGATTTTTTATGTTTTGTATGTGAAGTGATAATAGTGAGAGTTTGAGATTAGAGAGAAGTTTAGTGTTTGTTTGGGTATATGTGAGATAAGATGAGAAAGGAGAAGATGTTGTGAAAAGAAAAGGGCAGAGGATTGGGACTCACTCTTTGTTTTATTGAAGAGAGAGAGGGGAATAACAATTCAATGTTCTATTTTTACTTTGGAAAGAGTCAAACAATTTTGGGTTGTTTTATATCTTACTCTCTCTAGTCCTTTTTATAAGAGACATTTCACCTTTCTAAATTCATTGAATAAATAATGTACCTGAACTATTTATAGACCAAGTACATTAGTTATTCAATGAATCTAAGAAGGTGAAGTGTTTCTTATGAAAAGGATCGAAGAGAATATTTATTAACATCATTATTATTTATTATATTTAATACTCCCTCCAGTCCTTTTCATATTATGTAAACTTGTTTCATCTGTGGGAATTCTATATGTGGGGCTATATACCCAAGCCTCATAAAAACTTTATCAAGGGATTGTCTAATATGGGCCAATGGGGTTTGCACACCCCTATGAGTTTTATACCAACAATTATGCTCAGAGTGAGTCAATTTAAAATAGATGTCCTAAGATGGCTAGACCTTCTTAAGGGCGAATTTTGGATTTGGCCAATGACTCTGAAAATCTTATCCAAAATCTTGAAATAGAGACTTTGTATGGCCTACAAGACAAAAGTTTCACTAGGTTTATGCAAAGGCTCCGCCTAAGGGAAACCCTTAGGTGTTCATTTCAAAATGCCCTTAAGCTCAACTACCCTTACAAGAGAGGCAGGTAGTATAAATTTAGACCTCTTCATAGGGAACCTTCCCGCGAAGGACATCTTGTCATTATCCCTAAACCCGCATGGTTTACCTTCTATCTATTACTATCCTTAAACCCGTAAGGGTTTCATTTTATTTATCACAATCTTTAGCCTGTAGGGTTTCCTTTTGTTTGTCGTAGTCCCTAGCATGTAGGGGTTTCTTATATATATATATATATATATATATATATATATATATATATATATATATATATTCCTAGACACGTATAGGACATCCTTATGTCCGTCTTTATAATAACTCTGCATTGCATTGCATCTCCACGAAATTTTTTAGCATACCATTAAAACCAAAAATATTTTTGCATACCCGTGCATTTTCCTACATACATTTGAATTTCATGCATTTCCATCTTTGTCCAACATATAATCCAGCTAGAAGATTTCCCGATGCTCAAGAACAAGTTCCAAGTATGCTTCAAGAAAGTTGCGAAGTAATTTAAGTAAATCCTAAATTGTTGAAGGAGAAATTCAACTATTGAGCTTGGTCCTACAAGTCCTACAAAGGAGAGAAGACGACCCTTCTTCATATAAGGCAAAGTCCTACACAATGCCTCAAAGTGCAACTATATGTCGTACACCAATTTTTCCCCCTAAGATTCATTCATACTTCATACCATTGCATTGCACAAAGATCACAATTTGAATTTACCTCTCTCTCTCTCTCTCTCTCTCGTATCTTTGGCTTTGTCCTTAGGAGATCACCAAGCACCTTGTGTATGTGTTTATTTCTTGTGTGTGATGATTGATACTTGGCTAACAATGATATGTGTACACTTTGCTCTCTAAATGTTGTAAGTGAATGGTGCACAAATCTCTTATTCAAGGAGTCAATAGGTTCATGTGTTTATTTCCATGCCTTCTCTCCTCAATTTTTAAGAATTTTGAAAGTATTGTCTGTTATTGAATATTTCTCTTGTCATCAACTATGACATGTCATCTTGAGTATGTGCTTCGTGTTTGAAAGATATCATCAAATTCAAAGAATTTACCATTCTATGGCCATCTACCTTGAATTAGGGTTTTGGACTTATGAGGACCATATCTTGGTGTTTGTATGAAGTTTATGGATGATTTCAAAGTCATTTGATTCTCAAGAGGACTTCTAATATGAATATGCTTGGATACAATGAGTTTGATTGATGAAAAGATTGTTTTAGAAGTTTATACTTGCTCATTCTCTCTATTGATGCTACATTTATCTTGTATGACTTCAAAGTATCATAACTTGGTCATCCCTTGTCTCCTTGAGCTCATTTTTATTTCACAATGAACCTAAGGATGTCTAATAAAAATTAGTTCAATTGGTAAGAAGAGAAAATGCTTGGAAATTTTCCTATGAAGTCAAAAGATTACAAGTCCTTGATGCATTTCTTAATTGTTGGTCAATCAACTTCAAAAGATCATATCTTGATCATCACTTATCACCTTGAGCTTATTCTTTTTGCAAAACAATCTTGAAGAAATGAAATTTATCTCCATACAAATTTTAAATATTGAAAGTGTTTGGAAGTTTCTTGAAGAAATCAAAAGATTATAGGTCATTTCATGAAATTTCATCAACTTCACAAGGCCATAACTTTCTCAATTTTTGGAATTTTTGGGTGATTCTTTTTGAAAATGTTCCTTGAGAGGTCTACTTTATATCATATTTGAAAGTCAAGACAAAATTTTGAGTGGAAGAGCATTTTTGAAGAGAAAACATTATAGGTCATTTTTAGAATGTGGCATGCTTGACCAAGGCCTGGCCATAAATATCAGTGTTTTTTTCATAAATCCTAAAGGCTATAACTCTTAACTCAAGCAATAATTGGATTTGATTCTTTTTTATTTGTGTTCTACTCTTTGAATACTTCATTTGGCTCAAAGAAAATTAGAAAACGCACGAGGGAATTGGATTTGACCTCAGTGCAAAGTTTGAGCCAAAATCTGTTTTACACTCACCATCAGTTTGTGCATTTGCGCGTGTAACTTGTTTTTAAGCCAAGTTAAGCTTTGATTTCGTGAGTAATTGTGATTAGGAACTTCTCAGGATTAATTAGCACATCAAGACATAAGGAATGATTGAGTTTTGATGCACATAAGGTCACACTTTCTTCATGAACACGGGTGTGCATGATTTCTACTCAAATGTCATCATTCACCCCTCATTTTGATTCCATTCACTTCTCCTATAAATAAGGGACACATTCCACTCATTTCCTCAAGATTTGATAGCTAGAAAACCCCTGCCAAACTCTCTCTCGAATCAGTTTTTCTGTAATTTTGTTTTCACTCTCAAAGCCATTCCAGTTTAAAATTAACCGTTCATTCTTCTTCCTTGAACCTCACTGAAGCTAACAGAACAAGAATCGTGCATTGAAGCTTCCTAAATCGTGTTATCCAAGTCCATTTTCAGAGCTCTAAAAGTGAACTTCATTCAGGTAGAAATCTCTATCAAACCTTGTAAAATAAAACATCATTGCACTCTCCTCTTCTCCCTGATCCTTATGATCTTCACCATCTGTGTTTTCACCAAGTATTGATCGAGAATTTCTGGAAACAAGGGCTCGTTATTATTTTTGATTTCTCCAAATTGTTCATGGTACGAGTGAAATAAATTCTTCGCGAGGGTACCATTAGAATCGTCTTGAAGAGACGAAGCGAATGACACTGGTCTGAAGAATTTATTTCACAGTTTGAAAATTGAGCATGGATGATGGCTGGAGGTTGAAGACGACCTACGTTGTCTTCAACCAATAATGGCTTGACATGTAATTTTTTTGAATTCAATCCGATGTGTTTGCTTCACCGTGCGCGTGTTATAGGAGCCCTTGGACCTGATTACTTTTATTAGTCAGACTCGATCTAATGCGCAACATTATTTCTGATTTAGTTTTTTAAAACTTAATTTAAATTGTAATCCGGTGTGAAAATCAAAGAGGTCCGTATCAAGTACAACGCGTGTGATTCTTTGGATCTGCTTACTCATGCGTTTTGACTATGATCAGATGGTCCATAATTTTTTGGCTTTTATTTTATTTTCTAATTTTATATTTTAAATGTTTTAAACTTCAAAAAATCATATAAAAATCATTTATGGCTCAAAAATTATGAAAAAATTCACAAAAATATTTTGAAATATTATCTTTCTGAATTTTATTTTTCATAATTTTATTTTAAGATTTGATATTTTTTATGATTTTTCTCTTTTATTTGATGTTTTTAATTGTTTTAAAATACTTTTTGACATTTTAAAATTTTGGAAAATTATGGAAGGATCCAATAGTCATTTGACAAATATTGGTGACCTCATTTTATTTTTATTTTTGATTTAATTTTTTTTGCCATTTTTGGTTTATTTCACCTTTTATTTTATTTTTCTAAAAATATTTTCTGACTTCAAAAAATTCTTAAATTTTTTTGTCAAAACACTTGTTGACCTTTGTTTGACTTTGGGTAATTTTCTTGGAATTTTATTTTGATGAAAAAAATACTATTTATGTATTTCGTCAATAAAGTCCAATTAAATAACCTAATTTCAAAATTACTTTTAATCCTTTTATTTGATTTTACTTTCATTTTTATTTTGCTGACTTTTAAATTTATTTTGGAGTCACAAGTTTCCTCAACATCAATGGAATTTGGGTGTTGAAAGGTCTCTTGACCAAATCCACCAAGAAAGTTGATTGATTTTGACGAAGTTAGACCGAATAAATTCATCTGATGCAAAATAAATTTGGGAATCATTTCTTCCTCTTCATCTCATTTTTCTCTTGTCCCAATTCGGTGAAAGTGATCAATTAGTGGCATGAACTTTAATGTTCTAATATAAGCCCCAAAAGATGTCTTGAGCTTTGATCTTGGTTCAACACTCGTGGCGCTTGTCATGTGGTCGCGTTGATTTCTAATCAAGCTTCTGGATAGTTTCCACTAACCTTGTCCATTTGAAATTCTCCATCATCTTTGAGCAAGTGATGTGATAATTCCAAAACAGATGATATACTTGACAAAAAACTATTGAAACTTGTCGTGTGGTCGCGTTGATTCCATCAAGCTTCTGGAAAGTCTTCATGCGTAAGGTTCAAGATGGTCACCTTGCTGACGATTAACAATTAACAATTCGATGATATACTTGACAAGTTTCAAGATGTTCATCTTGCTAACCTTTATTAATTGTTTTTTATTTTCCGCTCTTTGCTTTTCACTTTTACTTTTATGCTCTTTATTTTTACGCACTTTATTTTTAGCATTTACATTTCATGCCATTTTTTTGTTTGCTCACTTGAGCATTTATTTTATATGTCATTTTTCCTTTGCTCACTTGAGCATTTTATTTTCTTGTTATTTTGAATTTGCTAACTTGAGCTTTATTTTTCCTTTTCAAAAAAACCTAATAATTAAACTTGACCATAAAAAACTTTTAATTGGACTTGGTTACTATCCTTGAGCTTGAAGCTTGATCTTTGGACTTAGGATTAGGACCTCTACCTCATCTTGGAGATTTCTATGCCCTTCGTGTTATTCTATCTTGTCTGGTTATTATCTTTGTATGTAGGTTATTCTGTTATACTTGATTAAGAGTGGATTTCCTCCAAATACAACCGTTACTCTGCCTGGTTTTGTTAAGACAAGAGTTCATCTGAGGCACTGACTTATCTGAAGCTTGGCTTTTTTGTCTGGTTATTTGTTGCTTGTGTGGTAATCCAAATAATGGGATATGGTATTGGCTCTTGATGTCAAGTACTAATTTTCTCATCCGCTTAAATCTTTCTTTACCCTTACCTTTTACTTTATGTACTTAGGTTAGCCTCTTCATCTCCTCCCCATTCTTTAATTTTCAAAATCTTCCCTCTTTTTCAAAGGATTCTTGTTTTCAAAAGTCGAACCGCTTTCATAAAAAACTTGGACTTTGGTCCATGCATTTTCAAACTTGTTTTCTTAATAAACTTTCAATCCATTTAATAATACTTTGACTTTTCTTTTCATAAGACTAAAAAACACCTAACCTCATTCAAACTTTTTGAGATCTTTGTGGCTTTTCTAAACTAACATTTTTCATAAAATCAACCAACACACAATTTTGGTCTTTTTTAGTCGAACTACTTGGTTTTGATTTTAACATTGCACATTGTTGGTATGTAGGCCTGAAACTCATTGGAAGTTCTATCAAACGAAAAATTATAAAAAATACTTCTTTTCTCCCTCACCATCCATTTTGTATATATACTCTTTTTTAGCACACATATACAAATTTTCAAAAAGGTTCCTGCAGAGTACCGTAAATTCTTTGGGTGCCTAACACCTTCCTTTTGCATAATTAACCCCCGTTCCTAGATCTATGATCTTTTCTTTATGATTTTATTTTCTCTTTTCCTAGTCCTTTGGATAAAATAAAAGCGCGGTGGCGACTCTTTTGTTAGTTTTTTGAGTTAACTCAATTCAATGACTTATACTCACAATTTTTGCCGCCACAGAAAAGTGACGACTCGTTGGGGATGTTTGACCTATTGCTGGATAATCTCTAAGTGGGTTGACCCTATTTTTGTTTATTTGTATATATGTGCTATATTTTGTATATATTGTGTACTTTTTTGTCTGGATGTTTTTCTGGTTTTCAGGGGTGCTTGGTGATCTTCTTTTTGAGTCTTATACCCGGACTCGGGAAAACTTAAGATAGGACGAGCGGTATAGTCATGTTAACTTTTAAGGAGTAATCCCAAAGAAGGAGACATGGTATCCCCCACTCAGTGGAGACCTCCTTGACAGTGGTATTTTGTTTCCCGAGCGATCGAGAAGACATGAATGCTTTCGACCTGAGAGTCCCTGAACCTGAGTAGCCGTAGAACCCTTAACCCATCTTGGCCTTGTTAGGGGTAGTGCAGGGACTATTACAGAGTTATCTAGAAGTAGTTGCTACGCGATACTGCACTCAGACGAGTTTCACCTAAAGGTATTGCTAATTACGGGTACATCGGGAAGTTGGTAGTATTGGATGGAGGAATGAAAACTCTGGGGATTCCTTTAGAACATTGATCTACATGTGAAAAGCTTAGAATACCTTGTGGGTAGTACCTTTTGACTCCATGATCGTGACGTCGAACCTATGGACCCCCATGTTTGTGATGTTTGTGTGTGATTGTTGCATCATGCATTCATGCATCCATGAGACTCTTTTTCAGTCGGTTTTCAAGGGACCTAGAGATCTTTTTATGTAAACCTCACAAGTTTCATTAAACTCATTGGATCTTGGGTGTTGATGGGGTGAAAACTCTAATCCACCAAAATGGATGATTGATTTTGATGATAACTTGATCGATGCTTTGATCCGATTCGAATTTATTTCTTATCTCGAGTTCCTTGAAAGTCAAATAAAACCAATATTTGCATATCATGCATCATTTCGCATTTAACAGAGTCTCTTAGGTGTCTTATCCGTTTCTCTGCTTCGTTTAGTCTTCAAGTTGTTGCAAAGGTATAACACTCGAGCCAACTCCAAGAAGAAGATGGAAAATCTAGAGCAAGAGAATCGCAAGTTGCACGAAGAGGTTATCTCCCTGAGGACCGGTATGGTTAATTTGACTGCTATGGTGGAACAGTTGGTGGCTGCTCAGAATTAGACACTACCTCCTCTGCCTTCTCCTTGTACCGTTCCAACTCAACAAACAATTGTTATCTCTGAGATTCAAGATGCTCATGTTTCTGTTGTGCCAGTAGTTTTTACCGTCCAACACCGTATGCCTCCTGTTTATCCTTGGGGAATGCCAGAGAATTTCATGCCTGAAGGTTACAACCCTGCTGCTTAATGTTATACCCCAAAATTTTCCCTCCTATTTCTCAAGTCAATCCACATCTCCATACTCAAGAATTTCTCAAGGGTTGACCAGATGAACCCACTCCTAAGAAATCAACCCCACAACTAGGCTTTTGATTCTCTCAAATAAAAAATGAGTTCTAATGCCTCAAGTGATCATCATAACTCCTCACATGTCTCAAGGTATCACCATACCAAGTTTCAAGCCTCAAAGCTCAAGTTTGCTCCGTCAATTTCTTAGATGGTTGAAAATTAGTTGTATTGGATAATAAGTCAAATGTGGTCAACATATAGGCAAACATCATCATTTTTGGTCAACATCAAGATGTTGAAGTCACATTCATCATTTGATCAAGGGTTGATCATGATTCATCAAGAAAATTCAAGATTTGATCAAAAGTCAAAGTTTTTAAATTAGGGTTTCTTGATAAAAAGTTTACATAACTTTGACCAAGCATAACTTTCACATACTTTATTAGAATTTTGTCCCCCAAAGCTCATTTTGAATAGAATTCAATTCTCTACAACTTTGCGGGTCACAAGCTTTGGTAAAAATGCTTCATTTGAGAGTTATGGATCAAGATGTTATAGGTCTTTCTAAAAGTCAACAAAAAGTCATCTTTTTTCAAAGAAGAGTACATGAACATGGAAGCTTCAATGAAGATGAAACCAAAAGGAGTGTGTAGAGGATATTTTGAGATTTCTAAAAAGTCCAAGAACACTTCAAAATGTTGAAAATTGTGTAAGATATAACTTGAGCAAGTTTGGGAAATTTGAAGAAGTGCATGAAGAAAACATTAATCAAAACTGAACTTCTTCCAAATGGGCCTAAGCTTTTGTGATCCAAACTTCTTTCTAAGATGGTCCATGACCTCTAAGTCCATTTACACGCCCTTGCATCATTTATTTAATTTAATGTTGAATTATTTCATTAAAATTCAATTTTAAATAAAATAAAATACAAAACAAGAGGCAAGGCGTGTTGGGCTTGGTTTCTATGTTCCTTGAGGTCTAAGAGAGATCATGAAAGCTAGAAAAAATGCATGGCATGTGATTGAAGCAAAAAAGGAAGCTTTTCATGCAAAATTGAAAGACTAGAAATCAAATATTTTCACATTGAATGCCATATATTTTCTCCATACTTCTTGACCTAAATTGTCCCTCTATAAATACACAAGAACATAAGATGCAAAGGACACGGTTTGCAGCACTCAAAAACCCTAGCCGGAGCTCTCAAATTTTCCAAGTTTTAGGCAAGTTCGAATCATAACTTCCAGTCACTTTCAAGCCAAACCAACCACTCATTCACTCTCCCAAGGTGTGCAGGAATCGATCCAACCATTCATACGATCCCAAAGCAAGTCAGAAGCCTCTCACTCAAGTCGACCGGTTTTTGGTAAAATTTCTTGGATCGATTTAAATTTTCATGCATCTTTAATGTATTTGATGTGTTTGTTCATGTTCAAGATGTCATTTAGAACAGGTACAACGTGTTATATGTAAGCTTTATGGCTTAAATTGTATTGTGCCATTGATTGGGAATTCCAATTCAAAGGCTTCGAAACCGTAGATACAGGAGCTTTCAGGTCAACAGGACACCACCATTGAATTCACAGCTCTCGATTTAAGGGGGTAGGGTCCCTCTTGATAATTTATTTGTCTTATTTTGCAGGTTTAGAAGGTTGAATCGCTGGAGAAGACAACTAGAGCTAGGGCTACGACGTCCCTCTGACCCTTTGACTTTGTTTGAACGATCGGAGGCAGGCGTGACAAGTTACGATTGGACCATTTAAACTCCCTAGGTCCCACGCGCGTGATCTTGTTTTGATTATAATTTTCTGATTTCAAATTCAAATATATATTAATCCTTGTATCTAAATACATGGATGTATCACCACCCCAGTGGTTAACCATGCGCGCGCTAGTCCTCTCACTCTCTCAGAGCGTGAGTTCGATCCCTGCCTTTTGCCATTTTTTTTCCATTTTTTCTGATTTTCATAGGTACCACATACATAGTATTGGAGGCGTGTTATTTACAACAATGCAGATGGCGCAGTGGTCTGATTTTGGACCAATGGCCTTAAGGTCCTGGGTTCAACAACTTTCAGGGCCAAAACAATTTTTTTACCACTTATTTCCTTAACTTTTTCTTATTTCTTTTAATTTTCTAACCAATTTTAATTCTTTTCACAAATTTATTTTTCGCACATAAAAAACCCTAAAAAATGTTTTGATTTTAGATTTAGGTTTAAAAAACCTTTATTTAATTTTTGACAAAAAATATATATTTTTCCTTTCATTTAAAATTATTTTCTTAATTAAATCCAAATTAACTTAGAATTAGGTTTTCTAAATTAAAATCAACCTCAGAAAATGCCAAAAATATTTTTTCCTTTTAATTAGGGTTAGTACACTTATGTCTTCCTTCAAACATTTTTTCTTTTATTTATTTATTGCTTTTTCGCATTTAAATTCTAGAAATCAATGTATAGGTTGCAAGGTTGTTTTTGTAATAGCGTAGATTTAATTTCTCGCAATTTACTTTCCGCACCTCTATTATGTAACTGCCCCAAAGCCCTGTATTAGCTTAGGACTTTACTTTTCCGCACTTTTACTTTCTGCACCTTTATTTCCTGTACATATATACTGCTTAGATGTATGGCTAATAGGATTGCATGACAAGACATAAAATCAAACTTAGATCACTCTAATTCGAAGATAAAATATCTGAAAAACAACACACTTCTCAACTTGCACCCTTAAGGTATCCTCTCTTGTTGCCTTCAAATACAATGGTCATGTCGTTCGAACGTAGGGGTACCATTAGCAAAGTTTCCTACGAATAAAATCATCACAAAGATCATAGTCCCTCGATGACCCTCGATGTTGCCTACAAATTATGATCTCGTCCCTCGGTTGTTGCCTACGAATAAGCGATGATCGTCCCTTCGAATTGCTAAGCTATCCTTATAATGTTGCCTTCGATGACCATACGATGACCCTATTCCTGTCCCTTCACATCCAATGGATAAAGTTACCTACCAACTAATGGTATGGATAGCGCTATCCTAAAGGAGAAGGAAAATAAAAAGAAATGACCATTCTTAGTAGGTAATAAGACTCTATTACTTGCTCCAATCAAACAAATCACTTTTCACACCTCACACTTATTTTCAAAATACTTTTCAAACACTTTGTATACATTCCAACGAGAATAATTACAAAGTTAAACATTTTTTCCAAATATATATTTCTGAACACTTCGTATACATTCTTGAGGACTGATACAAGAATCATTACGAAGTCAAAGCGAAATTCTTTTTTCAAAATACTTTTCAAAACACACACACACACATAAATAAATTTTTCAAAAGTGAGCTAAGCAATTAAGAGCCCGTAGATAACTACGGTTGGAAAGGATGCTAATACCTTCCCTTTTCATAATTACCTCCCGTACTCAAAATCGATAAAAGGTCTTTCTTGTTCTTTTCACCTTTCCTTTATTGGATAAAAGAAAAGTCGATGGAGACTCTTTCTATCCGCAACATTCACGATAAAATGCAAACAAACAAGTCAGTTTTCTCACCGTGTTACACTTAAGTGATCTTCTTTCCCCAACCTGCTATTGTTTCCGCACCTCCTATGGTACATGCTACTCCTGTTTTCAACAAAGAGTTTGATAATCCACTCTCTACTCCGAGTAAAAGCTTAGACTTCCATGATCGAATGGATGGTTTCCAGGAACAGTTTGACAAGATGAAGAAAGAGCTGAAAGCCCTCAAAGGGAAAGAGCTTTTTGGTGACAATGTCAATGATCTGTGCTTAGTTTCCAATGTGAAAGTGCCTGCTAAATTCAAAGTTCCAGAGTTTGAGAAGTGACCAGTGGTTTTCACACATATATTTAGCAGTTATTTTAGTTTTTGTTTCTTTTACTTATCAAGTGTTTATTTCATTTTATCGCATTTTATGCTTTAGTTTTGTGTTTTAGTGTTTCCAGGTTCGCATTAATAAAACAGGACAAATCAGGGGGGGGGCAGAAGAGGCAGAAGTGCAGAAAAAGATGAGAAGTGGAAGAACTGAAGACCAACACGGCCCGTGTCTGCTACCACGACCCGTGTTGGAAGTGTGCTCAAAGCCTAGTACAAAAAATAGAGGCCTGACACGGCCCATTTCAGGAGGCCTAGAGCAAAAATAAAATCTTCAAAATCAGGACCAACACGGCCCGTGTTTCACAACATGACACGCGTTGTAGCGCGGACAAGGTTTTATATTTTAGGTTTTTTTAGTGAATCTGAACTTTGAAGGGAACTTTGGACATTTTGCTTGGCTGGGATTTGTATGTAGACTATTTAAGTTAGTTTTTGAGTTTTAGAAAAAGACTTTTGACTTTTGAGATCAGAAGATTATGAGAGAAGAAAGCTGGAGCATTCAAGAAGAATTGGAGAAGAAGACTCTTTCATGCGTGGAAGCAATTGGAGAATGTACCAATCCATATCTATTGTAATGTCTAAATTTATTCAATTTGTAATTTGTTCGACTAAACCCCCGAATGCTAGGAGGTGTCCCTGATTTGACTCTATAATGACTTGAATTCTTGAGTGATCAATTTCATGGTTTATATTATTCAATTTAATTGTTCAATGTTTTTATGCTTTCTTGATAGGACCAATTAGGATTGATTTACGGTTAACAATTAGCTGGACCGCAATTGTTAAGGTTTTTGTACGATTAAACTATAGTAGATATCACCTAGGACTAGGGATACCCTATAGTTACCAGATTTAACCCTTGATAAAACAAAGGCTTGATTTCATCATAAAATTCTAAGGACTTAGGATTTAGGATTGAAGGTTCAAAGGTTTTCCCACTAAGGACTTAGGGGAAGTAAACCTAAAGAGATGGTAATTGATATTATGAACTTGTTGAATAGATCAGGATTCAAGGGCAGATTATACACCTTACTCTAGCATATTATTCATCATTAGAAAAAGTCAACTTTTACTTTCTGTTAATTGTTTCATTATAGAAGTTAATCTCAAACCAACACCAACTGTATTGTTTCTGTTCAATTGACGTAATTATCCAACTCAGTATTTCTTACGCAGTCCTCGAGATCGATATTCGGGGTAAAATACATTATTACTACATCGATAAAAATAGTACACTTGCTATTTTTCTGATCAAGAAGCTCAAGGGAAATTCTTGTCCTCGTGAACATTTGATGATGTATTTGAGAAGGTTGTCCACTCATACCGAAGACCATCTCCTGCTCATTCACTTCTTTCAATATAGTTTGACTGGTGCAGCTTTGAGATGGTACATAAATCTTGACAGCAATGACATCCATACGTTCAATGATTTGGGTGAAGCTTTTGTGAAGCATTACAATTACAATATGTACATGGCTCCCTACCGTGATCAACTAAGGGCAATGATTCAGAAAGACAAGGAATCCTTAAAAGAGTATGCCCAACGGTGGTGTGAGCTTGTTGCATAGGTTATACCTCTGCTAAGTGAGAAAGAGATGACCAAAGTTTTCCTGAAGACTTTGGGTCCCTTCTATTACAAGAAGATGGTGGCCGTTGCACCTAATGATTTTTCTTAAATGGTAAGCAAGGGAGCCCGTCTAGAAGTGGCTGCCCGAGAGGGACGATTGTCAAAATAAGAAGGATCGAGTGGGGCTAAGAAGCCATCTTTTGGATTCTCCAAAAGGAAAGAAGAAGTTAATGTTGTTGTCCAGGAAAGGAGAACCAGACCTCCTAACATACGTCCTCAAAACCAACAGGTTGCTGTTGTTACCTCAATGGTTGCTACAACTCCAACTACTATCCCTTATAACAAAGCATCTCAGTAAGGGCAAGGCCTAAAGAGAGAACCGTTTGATCTGATTCCAATGACTTATGCAGAGTTGTATCCAGCATTGATTCAGAGGCACTTGGTGCAACCAAGGGCACCTCCAGCTCTTCCAAATCCTTTTCCATGGTATTACAAGGCTGATCAGACTTGTGCCTATCATCAAAGAGCTCCAGGGCACAATATTGAGAACTCTTATCCATTGAATTCAGAAGTGCAAAAGATGGTCAGATCAGGTCTTTTGTCTTTCAAAGACATGGGTCCAAATGTGCAAGGGAATCCATTACCCAAACATGGAAATAATGTGAATATAAATGATGGAGAAATTAGGGTTTATGATGTGAAATCGACCATTGGAGATCTTGTGAAGATGCATGTTGCTCTATGTAAAGTTGGTTATTGCACTCATGATCATGTTGCTTGTAATGTATACAGCGAAGATACTCGTGGATGTGATAAGATAAAGAGTGATCTTCAAGATATGATGAACAAGAAGCTTATTCAGGTTATCTAGTTGAAGGATGAGCCTGAAGTTGAAGTAAATTCCGTCTATGGTCCTCCTAGAGAAGTTCGAATCCGTGATGTGAACGAGACTAATACTAATTTGGTGAATTTGCACTCCGAGTTCAATTTCATTGAAGGGCATGAGGTACACCAATACAGTGATTGCTCAATATGTAGCACATATCATCGTGGTTGTGGTGTCGTGAAAAGAGATATTCAACGTCTTTTATAGGAGGGCATTATTTAGATTGTAGTAAGTAGGGTTGGTTTCAACAATAGAGTCAATATGATTGAAGGTTCGTTTGATGAATCTGATGATGAATACATTTTTTATGATGAGTATTTCTTCGCTGATGAGTCTGGTGAAGAAGCAGATGTAAATGTCATTGTGCCACACTTTGATATTCCCACTCCTGTGGAGGTGACCTATTACAACAAACCCCTAGTTGCTCCTTTGGTTATTAGCTTACTTGGACCTGTCCCGTATAGTTCCAACAAGGTTGTGCCATACAAGTACAACGCCAACATTCTAGAAGGAGATGTTGAAGTTTCAATTCAACCGTTACCTCAGATAGGAAATATTGTTGATGCTAGTCAAATGACCAGAAGTGGTCGTGTATTTGCTCCTATATTTTCGAAGTTGGCTGATGATGGTGAGAAGATTGTGGAAACTAGTGCTGAAACCAAGAAGGTTGAAGGGAAGACTAGTGGGGTAACCTAAGAGAAAGAGATGGATGATTTGTTAAAGATTATCAAGATCAGCGACTATAAGATTATTGAGCAATTGATGCAGACACCGTCAAAGATTTTAATCCTGGCTATGTTGATGAATTCTTCAGCTCACAGGGAGTCTCTAATGAAAGTTTTTGATCAGGCATTTGTTGATTATGATATGCCTTTAGAAACTTTTAATAGTGTGGTTGGAAATATCACAGCTTGCAATAATCTAAGTTTCAGTGATGATGAGTTGCCCGTTGAGGGAAGGAATCACAACATGGCTTTGCACATTCCATGAATTGCAAGAATGGTGCATTTTCCAACGTGCTTATTGATAATGGCTCCGCGCTGAATGTTATTCCCAAGAGTACCCTTTCAAAGCTTAAATATCAACGTCTGACGATGCGTCCTAGCGGTATCATTGCGAATGCGTTTGATGGTTCTCGTAAATATATTATTGGGATAGTAGATTTTCCCATTCACATTGGCCCACATCTGTTTCAAATTACCTTCCAGGTGATGGATATATTTCCTGCTTATAAATGTTTGATTGGACGACCTTGGGTTCATGAGGCTGGTGCTGTGACTTCGAGTCTCCATCAAAAATTGAAGTTTTTCCGTGAAGGTTCTGTGATTATTGTGGAAGGTGAACAAGCTATGCTAGTTTCTTATTTATCCTCCTTTTCCATAGTAGAAGCTGATGAAGCCATTGTTGGAACGCAGTTCCAAGCTTTGTCTATTGATAGTGTTCAAAGGAGTGAAGATTCTATTGCTTCGTTGAAGGATACCCGTAATGTGGTTCAGAAAGGTTCTAGCAATGCTTGGGGACAAGTTATTGAGCCAAATGTGAATAAGAATGGTTTTGGTTTAGGTTTTTCCACGAAGATCAGGAGAGAAATGCTGAAGTTAGGACCTGTTGCTGCCAAATGTCCAGATGTTTTCTGAAGTGCTGATTATCTTGATCCTACTGTTCTAGGAGTCAATGCCATTGTTGAAGATGGACAAGAGAAGGAAATGCCCGACTTTGTGACGCATGGAACTAGAGTTTGTAATTGGACTACTATTGAAATCCCCACTTGCATTCACGTGTCTAAGTAATTCACTTTTGCTTGTTTTAATTTTCAAATAATGATCCTTTCACTCCGCCCAAGGTGAAAGTGATGTTGTATGGGCAAAATCTGTTTGATTTGACACTTAAGATCATCAATTAAAGTTTTTTTTCATTCCAAATTGTGTCTTTTATTTTCTGCTTTTTTTTTCTTGAAAAATGGTAATCAGAAAAAAACTTTCATAAAAAGTAATAATTGCATTGAATCTGCATAATCACTTGTCATATATGTCAGTTTCTAAAATCGATCATAAACATATGTGCAGATTAATTCATAAAATCGTTGAAAATAATGACCCCGAGCCCTCTTCCAGCTTTGAACATCCTGTATAGTAGCCGAAGAAGAGGAATTTGATAAGATCCCTGAAGAGGTTTCTTGGTTGCTTTAGCGCGACGAAAGCACCATTTAGCCGTACAAAGAGCCGTTGGAAGTCATTAACTTGGGTTATGATGAAGATGTGAAAGAAGTCAATATTGGAGCATTGCTACATCCTGAGGTGAAGTTCCGTTTGATTAAAATGCTGAAAGAATATATGGATATCTTTGCTTAGTCATATCAAGATATGCTAGGGTTAGATACTGATATCATGGAGCATCATTTACCGTTAAAGCCAGAGTGCACGCTAATCAAGCAGAAGTTAAGAAGAACTCATCCTGATATGGCGATAAAGATTAAGGAGGAAGTTTTAAAGCAGATTGATGCAGGTTTCCTTATGACATCAGTCTATCCTCAATGGATTGCCAATATTGTGCCAGTACCAAAGAAAGATGGAAAAGTCCGCATGTGTGTTGATTATCGATATCTGAACAAGGCTAGTCCGGAAGATGATTTCCTTTGCCACACATTGATATGCTGGTGGACAGTACTGCAAAATGCAAAGTGTTCTTGTTCATGGATGGATTTTCCAGATATAATCAAATTAAGATGGCTCATGAGGACATGGAAAATACAATGTTTATCATACCCATGGGAACATTCAGTTACAGAGTGATGCCCTTTGGGGTTAAGGACGTTGGTGCAATGTACTAGAGGGCCATGACGACCCTATTCCATGATCTAATGCACAAAGAAATTGAAGTATATGTTGATGATATGATTGCCAAGTCCCAAACTGAAGAAGATCATTTGGAAGATTTATTGAAACTGTTTCAGCGTTTGAGGAAGTATCGCCTCTGTTTGAATCCTAATAAATCTACGTTCAGTGTCCATTTTGGAAAACGGTTGGGTTTTGTTGTCATCCAAAAAGGAATTGAAGTTGATCCTAATAAAGTTAGGGCAATTCAAGAGATGCCGACACTAAGAACTGAAAATCAAGTTAGAGGGTTCCTCGGACGTTTGAATTACATTTCCAGATTCCTTTCCTATATGACCAAAACTTATGAACCAATCTTCAAGCTGTTGACGAAAGATCAAGGTTGCGTATGGACGGATGATTTCCAAAGGGAATTTGAAAGTATCAAAGAGTATTTGCTTGAGCATCCTATCCTGCTCCCTCCCGTTGAAGGAAGACCATTAGTTCTATATTTGACTGTGTTGGAAAGCTTCATGGATTGTATTTTGGGACAGCAATATGAGACAGGAAGGAAAGAATATTCCATTTATTACCTGAGCAAGAAGTTCACCGATTGTGAGTCACAATATTCTATGTTGGAAAACACTTGTTGTGCCTTAGCTTGGGCTGCAAAGCGTCTGCGACAATATATGTTGAATCATACTACTTGGTTGATCTCTGAATGAATCCGATCAAGTACATCTTTGAAAAGCCTTCTCTTACGGAAAGAATTGCTCGTTTTCAGATGTTGTTATCTGAATATGATATCGAATACCGCACCCAGATGGCTATCAAAAGTAGTGTGTCGGCAGAATACCTAGCTCATCAGCCGGTTGAGAATGATCAATCTGTTGAATTTGACTTTCCTAATGAGGATGTAATGTATTTGAAAATGAAAGATTGTGATGAACCCTTACCTGAAGAAGGTCCAGATCCAGAATCCCGATGGGGGATAGTTTTTGATGGAGTTGTGAATGCTAGTGGAAAAGGAATTGGTGTTGTGATCATCACTCCTCAAGGAGCTCACATTCCTTTCACAGCAAGATTGATGTTTGATTGTACAAATAATATGGCAGAATATGAAGCTTGTATCATGGTATTGAATAATCCATTTGTTATATCCCAAAATTTTCCCTCCAATTTTTTAAGTCAATACACATCTCTATACTCAAGAGTTCCTCAAGGGTTGGCCAGATGAACCCTCTCTTAAGCAATCAACCCATAAATAGGGTTTTGATTCTCTCAAGTCAAAGATGGTTTCTATTGCCTAAATTGAGCATCATGCCTCCTCATATATCTCAAGGTATCAACCATATCAAGTTTCAAGCCTCATAGCTCAAGTTTGCTCAGTCAATTGCTCAGATGGTTGAAAATCAATTGTATTGGACAAAAAGTCAATTATGGTCAACATACAGTCAAACTTCATACTTTTTTGGTCAACATCAATATTTTGAAGTCACATTCATCATTTGATCAACGGTTGATCATGATTCATCAAGAAAATTCAAAGAATGATCAAAAGTCAAAAGTTTCTAAATTAGGGCTTCTTAAGGGAAAGTCAACAGAACTTTGACCAGACATAACTTTCACATACTTCATCAAAAGTTATTCCAAAAAGCTCATTTTGAAGAGAATTCAATTTTCTACAACTTTGTGTCTCACAGGCTTTGCCCAAAAATGCTTCATTTGAGAGATATGAGCCAAGGCATTATAGGTCCTCATAAAAGTCAACAAAAAGACATCTTTTTTCAAAGAAGTGTACATGAGGATCGAAACTTCAATGAAGATGAAACCAAAAGGAGCATTTATATGACATCTTAAGATTTCTAAAAAGTCCAAGGAAACTCTCAAATGATGAAAATTGAGAAGTTATGGCTTGAGAAAAATTGGAAATTTTGAAGAAGTGCATGAAGAAAACATTGATCAATCTTTAATTTTTTTTCCAAATGGGCCTTTGTTTTTATGATTTGAACTTATTTATAACATATCCCATGACCTCTAAGTCAAACTACACGCCCTCCTTTCATTTATTTCATTTATTTTTGAATTATTTCATTTAAATTCAATTTAAATAAAATAAAAAGCAAGACAAGGTGCAAGACGTGTTGGGCTTGTTATTCAGATGTCTTGAGTTCCAAGGAAGTCCAAGCAAGCTGGAAAAAATGCATGGCATGTGATTGAAGCAAAATAGGAAGCTTTTCATGCAAAATTGAAAGATTGGAAATCAAATATTTTTCCATCAATGCAAAATATTTTCTCCATATTTCTTGACCTAAATTATTCCTCTATAAATGCACAAGAACATCAGATGCAAGAAACAAGATTTGTTGCACTCAAAACCCGATACGAAAATTCCAAAAAAATTGCAAACCTAGGGAAAACTCAAAACCAAACTTCCAGCCGTTCTCAAGCCATTCAAAGCACTCATTCATCATCCTGAAGTTGCCATCAATCAGTTTGGTAAAAATCATGAATCTCAAACTTTTAATTTATGCAATATAAGAAATTTCAATTCATATATTCATGTTCATACTGATGTTTGTGATTATTTAGAACCATCGTTTGCAAGGTTTTAGGCCAAAATCGTGTTTCACCATTATAAGGGCACGAAGCTTTTGCTTCATCGTATCCATGGATACAAGCCGATTCAGACAAAACTAACCACACCATTAGATTCGCAGGGTCCTAAATATGTGATATGGGCTATTTGCTTTTGTTTTTTGATCGATTATTGCATGTTTGATGTTTGGCAGATCGGAGAAGACAGCCGAAATCCCGTTCCGGCGTCTCTGACTGGTGTTTGACTTAGGGAAGCATGTTTGGAAACCATGGGACCCAGCGTGCGATTGGTTTTGATTGTTTGATTTTCTAAAAATAACATCTCTTATATATTTATCAATGTGTCATTATTAATGTATCTTTCACCACCCCAGTGGTTAACCATGCACGTGTTAGTCCTCTCAATCTCTCAAGGCGTGAGTTCGATCCCTGCCTTTTGCATTTTTTTCTATATTTTCTGATTTTTTTACAGGTTTCACACATATGCAATTGGAAGCGTAGTTTAGACACCACAAGAAAATGGCTTGGTGGCTAACTTTTGGCTCAATAACTTTTAGGTCTTGGGTTCAACACTTCCATGGGCCAATTCTGTTTTTTAACACATGGTTTCCTTGCATTTTTCTTATTTCTTAATTTTCTAACTTATTTTAAATTATTTTCATAAATTAATCTTTCACATATAAAAAACCCTAAAAAATGTTTTAATTTTAGATTTAGGTTTTAAAAACCTTTATTTAATTTTTTACACAAAAACATTTGTTTTTCTTCTCATTGAAATTATTTTTCATAATTAAATACTAATTAATTAGAATTAGGTTTTTTCTATATTAAAATCGATTTCCAAAAAATACAAAAATATTTTTATTATAGTAATTAGGTTTCTAACACTTTCCTAACACTTAGAATATTTTTTTACTGTCTATTTATTTCGCATTTTTAAATTCTAGAAATGGCTGTATAGGTCGCAAGGATATTTTTGTAATAGCGTAGATTTACTTTTCTCGCACTTTACTTTCCGCATCTCTTCTTCTGTAATTGCCCCAAAGCCATGTAATAGCGTAGGACTTTATCTTTCCGCTTTTACTTTCCGCACCTCTTATAAACTATCTATATACACTGCTTAGATGTATGGGTAATAGGATTGTATGACAAGATTAAAATCAACCGTTAGATAACTCTAATTTCAAAGATAACATATATGAACTGAATCACTATTTCACACTTGCACCCCCTTAGGGTATCCTCTCTTGTTGCCTTCGGAAAATGGTCATGTCCCTCGAACGTAGGGATACCATTAGCGAAGTCCCTCAGTTAAATCATCACAAAGATCATAGTCCCTTGATGACCCTTGATGTTGCCTACGAATATATGATATCGTCCTGCGATTGTTGCTTACGAATAAGTGATTATCGTCCTTTTATGCTAAGGTATCCTTACAATGTTGCCTTTAATGACCATACGATAACCTTACGCCCGTCCCTTCACATCCAACGGATAAGGTTACCTACCAACTAATGGTATGGATAGCACTATCCTAAAGGAGAAGGGAAAGAAGAAAGAACGACCTTCCTGAGTAGGTAATAAAACTTCTAATTGATTTCTACAATGAAAATCATTTTCACACCTCACACTGTTTTCAAAAATACTTTCAAAGAAACACTTTGTATACATTCATACGAGAATCATTACAAAGTTAAACTTTCAAGAAACATTTCCAAACACTTCGTATACATTCTTGAGGACTAATACAAGAATCATTACGAAGTCAAAGAGAAATTCTTTTTTCAAAATACGTCGCAAAACACACACACACAGAAAGAAATTTTTCAAAAGTGAGCTAAGAAATTAAGAGCCCGTAGATAACTACGGATGGAAAGGGTGCTAATACCTTCCCTTTTCATAATTACCTCCCGTACTCATAATCGATAAAAGGTATTTTCTGTTCTTTTCACCTTTCCTTTATTGGATAAAAGAAAAGTAGGTGGCGACTCTTGCCATCCGCAACATTTTGCGATAAAATGCAAAACAAACAAGTTAGTTCTCCTACCGTGTTACAGAACTGGCGACTCTACTGGGGAAAACACCCAAAGAGAGGTTACCTTAGGGTTTTAGATCACTTTTAATCGCTTTTTGTTTACTTTGTATGCTTTACTTTTAAGGGTTGTTTGGGTATTATATTTGTGGGACATTTTGGATGTCCTGATGTTCCTCACGTTCAGTTGAGGAAATATTTGTCATCTCCAATAGAAGGTAGTGAGATAGTCGGCTTCGGTGCAGACTGAGTTTGGTTGATACTCAATGCTACGCTCATTGAGATTCGAATTTCTGGATATTTCGGTCGACCATTTGGTAGCCATACTGAAATAAGGTCTGCGAGAAAGATCCATGATATGAGATTCCTAGAAACCGGTTACTATTATAGGACAGGTTGAACCAACTTAAACTCTGGTAGGGTAGACACCTATACCTCATGCAAGCCTTAAACCTAGGATTTTTGTGTGAATTGCTTGTGCTTGTTGTTTAAACATGACATCATGACATCATAACATCATAACACCGTAACATCATAACATTTCTAACCATTTCAAGGACCTAGGGATTTAATTTTGCTTTATGTTGTAGGGTTACGTATTACAGGAAGACTATCCGTATCAACTTCGTGGGTATACCATCTCAAGTCAAGGAGTTAGTCTCACAAGTTCCCGATCACTCTCAGTTTATCAATAGGCATGGTTATCTACTCGACTTGGTTACCTCCGGTATTGAAGAAGATATTATGAGTGTTGTATTTCAGTTCTTTGATCTGAAACATCAATGATTTACCTTCCCAGACTATCAATTGGTACTTACAATGGAAGAGTTCTCTAAACTACTTGGGATACCTATCCTCGATTAGATACCTTTCACCGGTTTAGAAAAAGTTTCGAGGTTTAATGACATTGCATCATCCTTACATCTAAAGCGGTCAAACATTGAAGCTAATTGGGAAATAAGAAATGAAGTTACGGGTTTGCATGCTAAGTTTTTGATAAAGAAAGCTCGAGAATTCTTAAAGGCTATGAGTTTCCACGCTTTCGAAGATATTTTGGCTTTACTAATCTATGGTTTGGTGGTATTCCCTGATCTAGATCAATTCATAGACGTAAATTCCATCAAGATATTCCTCACTCTAATCATGTGCCTACTTTTCTCAGAGATATTCTGCATTCTCTTTACACTCGTACAATGAAAAGACAAGGGACTCTCATGTGTTGCATACCGTTATTATCCAGGTGGTTTATTTCGCACCTTCCTCAATCAGTGATGAAGAATGAACAAGGTCTGAAGTGGTCTCAAAGGTTGATGTCACTCTCTCATTCAGATATCCGTTGGTGTCTCTACTCTCAAAAGGACTTCATTTTCATTGAGTGTTATGGATAATTCTCGAATGTAACACTCCTTGGTATAAAGAGAGGTATCACTTACAACCTTTCTCTAGCGCTACGAAAGTTTGTTTATGCTCGAAGAGATGGTCCTCATGATATACTTATCCAGGGTATTATATTTGACTACGACAACAATCTCCAAGGTTACCTTCGAATATTTGTGAACGCTTGGGGCATGGTGAAGAAAACTGATACCAAGACCTTGGGGTATAAAATTTCATTCCTTGGGAACCTTACCTCAAATGAGTGCGGCCTCGTGCTCAAATTCTCATGATGCCATATGCTTCTATTCTACCAGTAGCTATGGAACCTATTGTCGAAGGCGATGAATCTTACACCATTCTTCATCCATATATGCCTACCGATTTCAAAGAATTGAAGAGATCCTGGATTCAACTCAAAGAAGAAAGGGATACGTTCGAAGCTCAATGTTATGCAAGCGAGAAAAGAGTATTGGAGCTGAAGAAGCTACTTCACGAAGAACAGAGCATTAACACCTACGTCACACAAAGAGGAAGCGTCCATGGGAGGCCTAAACACTAGGAGTTTTACTTTTGTACTTAAACTATCTTTTGTATTTACTAACCAAACTAATAAAAAAGTTCATTCTTTCTTGTTTACCAAATTTAAATTCCTAAGGTCCTTGAAAACATTGCATAACATTGCATATGATAGCATATCATTTCATAACAGGTACCCTGAAGACCAGTTTTCTTATTCTCTCGCTGTTTATTTCAACAGAAATGGATCTCGAACAAACTGTCAAAGATCTCCAGGCTCAAAACGCTCAGTTCTAAGAGATGTTCACCAACTTGGCCCAAGGAAAAAAATATATGAAAGAGATCATCATCAAAAAGAAAAAGAAGAATATCGCTTGTATTCTCAACATGGGGAAAAGGTTCAGAGGTTCGATCAAGGTAGTCAGACAAGTTGAATTCTCAGAAAAGAGCAGCGCAACTGAAGAAAGTGTCAAGGCCGATGAAGGAAGCCATCATGGGTCTGAAGAAGAAGAATGGGAAGACTATATGAGCGAGCAGTATCCTCTCGACAACGAGAAGTGTAGGCAACTTGAAGATCGTCTGAATGCTGTGGAAAATCTAAAAATGTCAGGATTGAATTTTGATGACTTAAGTTTGGTCCCTAGAGTGGTCATTCCCCATAAGTTCAAAGTTCCTACTTTTGCTAAGTATGATGGCATTTCTTGTTCGGAGTTTCATCTGAAGTCCTATGTTCAGAAGATTCAACCACACACTGCTGATAGGAAGTTGTGGATGCATTTCTTTCAAGAGAGTTTGTCTGGAGCACAGTTAAAGTGGTATTATCAGCTAGAAAATACCCATATCCATACCTAGACTTATTTGGCAAATGCTTTCTACAAACAGTACCAGTATAATGCTGAATCGGCACTAACCCGCATGTAGCTTCAGAGTATATTTATAGGTCGTGATGAGAAGTTCAAAGAGTACACTCAAAAATGGAGAGATCTAGTAGGCAGAGTCCAGCCACCCTTGTCTAATAGGGAGTTGATTGACATGTTCATGGGAACACTGACAAGCCCATTCTTTAATCATATGATTGGAAACTCTTCACCCGGATTCACCGAATTGATACTGGCAGGCAAACATATTGAAGATGGAATTAAGAGTGGAAAGATTCAAGTTGATACTTCCTCAAATGCTGCAAAGAGATCTTTTGGCAGGAAGAAAGAAGCCAATGCTGTGTATGATCAGAAGAACCGTGACAAAGTTTATCGCGAACAATCTATAGGGGTAGTCCTGATCTCCAATCCCACACCAGTGCAACCTCAACAAGACAACACGAGTAGACAGAACGCGCCAAGAAGATAGTTTACGAAGATCAACATGTCGTTGTCTCAAGCATCACAACACATGTTGAAAGCAGAGCTGATTACTTTGAGAGATCCTCCTCAGCATGTCAGCATATCTTCTCCGAAGTACAATCCCAATGCAAGGTGTGCATACCACTCCAATAACCCTGGGCACAACAAGAACAACTGTTGGGCCCTGAAGAACAAGATCCAAGACATGATTGAAGCTCAGGAAATGGAATTTGACCCTTCTATCAAAACCCCAAATGTGATCAACGCACCTATATGACAAGAGTACCAACGCCATTGATAACGACTCATATGTCTTTGTTGTGAATGAGTTAGCCACTCCCTTGATGACTGTTAAAAAGAATCTGCTACAAGCTGACTTATTTCCAAGATATTTTGACAACTTCCGTTACTGCGCATCCGAACCCAATGGATGTGCCTGGTTGGAGAGATGTATTCAACACTTGATAGACAACCAAGAAGTTCTATTCATGAAAACTCCGTCTATAGAAAGATTGTGCGAAGATGTTTCCAAAAGCTTGAAAAATCGAAGACGTTATAGTTGAAGAAGCCATACCTGAAGTCTGGGATACCTTGGGGTAGTCAAGCGGGAAGTTTGATTTCATGGTGAAATATACCGCCCCTGAAAGCTACAAGATTGCAGCAGGTACAACCATCATGTCTTTCCATGCAGCACGTGAAAGCTCCTTCATTTGACTCATTGCTCTCTCCCATCTAGGGACTATTGTAGCCCTAGCCTCCCTCCATAAAGCTTCCTTCATTTGTTCCCCAGGATATTTCTTTCTCCAGTTCCCATATAAATGTTTAACACACAATCTGTGTTCAACATTTTGGCTAGTCTCTAGAATAGATGTTGAATGACAAAATGAATTTAAATGAATCACAATCTATGTTTAACAAAATGAATTTAAATGACAATTCTGTTGAATGACAATTCTTTTGAGAAACCATAAAAAGTTGAGAAACCTTGTGTTCAAATGACAATTCTGTTGAATAATGAACAAAATGAATAATAATTAAATACCTTCTGTTGATCGGATATAAATCCATAACCCTTGGGTTGAATAGACTGTAAATCATCAAGTAATAAGTTGAGAAACCATTGCCACAAATTCTTTGTTTCAACTTCTACAACCGCATAAGTTATTGGTATCATCTTATTATTTTCATCTTTACCAACAACACCTATCAACTGACCTCCAAACTCCCCTTTTAGAAAATAAGCATCCAAACCAATTAGAGGTCTACAAGTTGTTGCAAATGATGCTTTACATGCTTCCAAGCATATGTATATTCATTCAAACACAAGCCCTCCAACAGAGTTGTCACACTAAATTTTAACGGTGGAGTTAGGATTTGACTTTAACAATTCCTCAACATAGCTCCTAAGATGTTTGAATTGTTCCCGACCAGCACCGGAAATCATCTCTATTGCTCTTTTCTTGGCTCTATAAGCTTGATTCATTGATAAATTAACCCCGACTTCTCAATACCTATTGCAATCAACCCTTTAGTTTTCAATTCAGGTGTGTGTCTTAATATATACACAAATTTGCGAGCCAACCAATCCGTTTTTGCTTGTCTATTCCTAATTGTCCTATGACAATTATGTTGATCAGTGAAACTAACAAGTTACCAAGACTAATTTTATTTTCTCATGATAAACCTTATATGAAATGGACATCCATCCATACACTTAGCAACCATTATCTTCTTGTCATTTTTCTTGAATACGAGATTCTTCTTATTTTCCAGTGCATATTCTTTTATGGCATCTCTTATCTGCATCTTATCCTTGAACATCATCCCTATTTCAAATTTTGCAGTTTCTTTAAATTTTGGAAACCTTACCACATCATCTTCATCATCACTAGCAGGTGGTGTATAAATTTCATCCGAATCACAACTTTCAACATCAGAAATATCATTCTTTCTTGAAATTTTCTCTGCTGAAGCGTTTGGAAGAACACTCGTCCAGTCAACACCAACATCAGGACCTAAGTTCCACTCATCACTATCATCACCTTCCTCGTAATCATCTACATCATCATCACAGTTTTCAACATCAACATCCTCAAAAGTAACATCTTTGCAATGAGCATCTTCGTCATTGACTTCTTCAACATCAACATCCTCAACATTTACATCTTCATAATTTGCATCTTCATCATTGACTTCTTCAACATCAACATCCTCAACATTTACATCTTCACAATTAGCATCTTCATCATTGACTTCTTCAACATCCACATCCTCAACATTTACATTTTCACAATTAGCATCTTCAGTATTGACTTCTTCAACATCAACATCCTCAACATTTACATCTTCACAATTAGCATCTTCATCATTGACTTCTTCAACATCAACATCCTCAACATTTACATTTTCACAATTAGAATCTTCATCATTGACTTCTTCAACATCAACATCCTCAAAAGTAACATCTTCAATATTGACTTCTTCAACTTTGTGTTCAACATAAACGTCAACCACTTTAAACCCTCTAACATCTTGCACGAACTTTAACACATCTTGATCATTATTCAAAGGCCGAAGTCCAAGAGAAAATGTGAACTTAGGGTCCCGATACCATAAACATCGTATATTCCAATACCCTTCACCTTTAATCAAACCTTCAATATCCATGTAGGACATTAGGTCCACATCCCAATCCCAATTCATTCTGAAGTAATCACCCCAACATACAACTTTTCTGGATGATAAACCAAATGGCCCCTATGGTGTACTCTAAGTCTAACCAATTGGTCCTCAGTTGGCCTATACAAACAAAATAAACATAATCAATGCCAAGGAGACATTATTCTGCATAACAAACTTAAACAATGCCAAACACACATTATTCTGCAAAACAAAGCACAAACAATGCTAAAGAGATAAAACTGGGACCACAACTGAAGACAACAGTGCTAAAAATGGGACCACCACCAAACATAAATTGGGGATTTTCAACCAAACCGAAATAAAAACCTAGTAAATACCTGCAAACAAAAGTAGGTTTTGACATGTCAGGCTGTGTACGATTGCATTGAAGAAGACAGGAAAGGGCACGAAGCGTGACGAAGACGAGAAAGGGACGAGAAAGGGCACGAAGTAACATGGCTTCATTTGTTTTCTGAAGCGAGATTGGTGATTTGAGATGAAGAAGACGATTTCAATTGTTTTTCTGAAGCGAGTTTCATGATCATGCGCAACCTGCCATTGAAATTAGATTCAATTGTTAAAAAAATTAATTGTAATTAAAAAATGACGTGGAAATTAAATTGGTGAACTTGGACCTGCCATGTCATCAGTCAACCCACCATGTCATAAAAAATTAGAGTCAAATTGGTAAGGGGACCACAAGTAAAAAACAAAACTGAAAAAGGGACTAAAAGTCAGGAGTTTAAAATGAGGGGACTAAAAGTTCAAAAAAGGAAAAATAGGGGGACCAAAAGTGTAATTAAGCCTTTTAAAATTCTGGAAAAATTATGGAAGGATCCCATGGTCATTTGACAAATATTGGTGACCTCATTTTATTTTTATTTTTGATTTTACTATTTTTTAAACCATTTTTTGGTTTATTTCACCTTTATTTTATTTTCTAAAAATGTTTTATGACTTTAAATAAATCTAAAAAAATTTGTCAACACTTGTGACCTCTGTTTGACTTTGGTAATTTTCTTGGAAATTTATTTTGATGAAAAAATACTCTTTATGTATTTCGTCAATAAAGTCCAATTAAATAACCTAATTTCAAAATCACTTTTAATCCTTTTATTTGATTTTTGTTTTCATTTTATTTTGCTGGCTATTGAAATTATTTTTAGAGTCACAAATTTTCTCAACATCAATGGAATTTCGGTGTTGATAGGTCTCTTGACCAAATCCACCAAGAGGGTTGATTGATTTTGACGAAGTAAGACCAAAATAAATTCATCTGATGCAAAATAAAATTGAAAATCATTTCTTCTTCTTCATCTTATTTTTCTTTTGTCCCGACTCGCAAAAAGTGATCAATTGGTGGCATGAACTTTAATGTTCTAAGATAAGCCCCAAAAGATGATCTAAGCTTTGATCTTGGTTCAACACCTGTGGCGCTTGTCGTGTGCTCGCGTTGATTTCTAATCAAGTTTCTGGCAAGATTCCACTAACCTTGTCCATTTGAAATTCTCAATCATCTTTGATCAAGTGATGTGATAATTCCAAAACCGGTGATATACTTGACAAAAAACAATTGAAACTTGTCGTGTGGTTGCATTGATTCTGTCAAGCTTCTGTCAAGTCTACATACGTAAGTTTCAAAATGGTCACCTTGCTGACGACTAACAATTAACAATTTGATGATATACTTGACAAGTTTCAAGATGGTCATCTTGCTAACCTTTAGTGATTGCTTTTTATTTTTCCCTCTTTACTTTCCGCGTTTACTTTTATGCTCTTTATTTTTATGCACCTTTATTTTTAGCATTTACATTTTATGCCATTTGTTTTCTTTACTCACTTGAGCATTTATTTTGTATATCATTTTTCCTTTTCTCACTTGAGCATTTTATTTTCTTGTTATTTTGAATTTACTCACTTGAGTTTTATTTTTTTAGATACCTAATAATTCAACTTAGACATAAAAAAAAACTTTTAATTGGGCTTGGTTACTATCCTTGTGCTTGGAGCTTGATCTTTTGACTTAGAATTATGACCCTTACCTCAGCTTGGAGATCTTTGTATCCTTGGTGTTATTCTGTCTTGTCTGGTTATTATCTTTGTATGCAGGTTATTTCGTTATACTTGATTAAGAGTGGATTTCCTCTAAATACAGTCGTTACTCTGCCTGTTTTTCTTGAGACAAGAGTTCACCTAAAAGCATTGATTTATCTGAAGCTTGGTTTTTTATCTGGTTATTTGTTGCTTATGTGATAATCCAAAGGATGAGATATGGTATTGGCTCTTGATTTCAAGTACTAGTCTTCTCACTTGGTTAGATCTTTCTTTACCCTTACCTTTTATTTTATGCACTTAGGTAAGCCTCTTAATCTCTTCCCCATTCTTTAATTTTCAAAATCTTCTCTCTTTTTCAAAGGATTCTTGTTTTCAAAACTTGAACCGCTTTCATAAAAAACTTGGACTTAGGTCCATGAATTTTTAAACTTTGCTTTCTCAATAAACTTTCAATACATTTAATAATACTTTGACTTTTCTTTTGATGACTAAAAAACACCTAATCTCATTCAAACTTTTTAAGCTCTTTGTGGTTTTTCTAAACTAATATTTTTCCTAAAATCAACCAACTCACAACTTTAGTTTTTTAGCCGAACTACTTGGTTTTGATTTCAACATTGCACATTGTTGGTATGTAGGCCTGAAACTCATTGGCAGTTTTATCAAACCAAAAATTATAACAAAATACTTCTTTTCTCCCCCCACCATCCATTTTATACATATACTCTTTTTTAGCACACATATACAAATTTTCAAAAAGGTTTTGCCGGAGTACCGTAGATGCTTTGGGTGCCTAACACATTCCCTTTCCATAACTAACCCCCGGTCCCAGATCTTTGATCTTTTTTTAGGATTTTATTCGCTCTTTTTCCTAGTCTTTTGGATAAAATAAAAGCGCAGTGGCGACTCTTTTTTTATTTTTTGAGTTAAGTCAATTCAATGGCTTATACTCGAAGTTTTTTTCCGCTACACTCCTCCAATAAAAACTTAAATAATTCAACTTAAAACTACAAGAGCAAAACAAGCGTTCATTCCCTCGAGTGCTACATATCAGAGAAAATGACACCAACTCGAACTAATAACAGAAATAGTTACTCTCCTTGATTACCTGCATGTTACCCACGTAGAGGCAACATCATAGCAGAAGGGGTGAGATATCGAATGGTATAAGCAAAAAAATATGACAATTAATATATTAGACAATAATCATATAAGTTTTCACCGCTTCACAACAACAACTAAATAACAATCAGCAAGGACACAACACAACGACAACTCCAAAAATACAACTCGGAGCAGAACTCTCAACTTAAACATATGGCAGGTTATTGAGGCATTTCAACAAGGCATAAGCCTTCAAATTTCAACGTGGTGCCATCAAGGCCAACTTAATCATGCAATGATATGATATTATGAATGTCATACAGCAACAACATCAACAACAATAATAACAACTTCAACAATAACAGCAACTTCAACAATAACTTAAACATGCATCAATTGCGTCAACTTAAACCAACATTGGTCGTTCGATCTAAACTCAAACATGCCCAAAAATCGAAACAATTCAACTGATCGGTTGTACATGCAATTCAAATTATATGTCGTCGTTTTGACAAAACAATTCAAACACAACTACCTACTAATATATACTAACTACCTCAACAATTTTATTGATTGATTCCGAACGACTAATTTT
The DNA here is from genome assembly GCA_021764765.1 of Vicia sativa. NCBI lineage: Eukaryota > Viridiplantae > Streptophyta > Magnoliopsida > Fabales > Fabaceae > Vicia > Vicia sativa. Next base: position 147,779,692 of record CM038796.1, read on the forward strand.
ACCACCTATTTTACTAATTCAGCTAATTCCGACACTGTTTTCCTTTCCTGCTCTTACTATCAACTATGAACTATTTACTGCTATTTAAGTTACACTGATTTCATTAACTACTGCTACTAAATTTCCCTGTCAGCAAAATTTACTTCTACTGCAAATTACTTGCATCTAGTAAAACCTGTTATTCAATCGGTTCTTTGTTGTTCCTGCTACATATAATGATTATGATCAATTCTACTAACTTGACTATACCAATCACACACCCTATATCACAACTATTCTAACTATTCAAGGATTCCATTCTTATAATTCTTGATGCAGTATAAGACTTAGTTAATGCTACAAGACCAAGTTTTTGTTAAATTAGGAAGATAATACCTAATCCAATACACACAAGCATGAAAATAAAAGATAGAAAGGTGGGACTCCCATCCCTCCTTATTAGGGCTTCCGCACTTGAGTATGTATGTATCATTATTTTATTTCTTCTTATCTTTAGCATATGATCCATAAAAATGTGGCCTAATTTCCAAAAATCTGCTAAACCAAACAAATACTGAGAATGCAGGTAACTAGGGAGGCATAGGGCAAGGATGGTGGGGCGCCCACCACACTCCCTGGGGCATCCTCCCCCTAGCCTAATACATATATACTTTTTCTTCTACTTTTCTTTTCAACGTGGGGTTCCTGTAACTCACTTGTGGGCCCCCCATCCAAATGCTTCTTCTACTCATTCATACTTCTTAATCTGCATTCTACCTATTCTAATTTCCACCTTTGATTTCAAAACACAACACAGAATAATCCAACATGTTTATTATGTATATCAAACCAGCACCATGGCAATAATAACACAACAAGAATTCAACACAATTTCATCGATCAAAATTCCAGTTTATCAATAATCAAATATCACAAATTCAACGCAGGAAGAGAGTAGAAAAACTATAATCCTAATCCCACATATCAACCATCATATTCCCAGTTATAAAATTCGAACCCCACCCTTACCTTGGATTGAAGGCAGCTCGAATTAACAGCAAAAATTGGCGAATCTAATTGAACCCTAATTCTGCAACAGATAAACTAATATGAATTTATGGTTTTTACTACAATTAATCGACATTAATTTAATACTACCTGGTATAATTTGAGTGGCTTTTCCTATCTTCCTCTCTACTAGCAGGTTTGCTCTTTCTCTCACGTAGCAGGCAATTTGTTCTTTCTTCCAACCCTAATTACCTAGCAAGGCTATTATATATGTACTACTTGTTTTAACTAGTTTTTGTTCAATTTCTTAATGCGCTTACAATTAACACCTCTATTTTTCTATTTGCCACACACAACTTAACCCAACTATTTTAATTAATATTCTAATGAAACTAATATTATTTTCTAATATTAATTTCTTCCGGCTAAATCGACTAATTACTCGATTATCTGCTTAACGCTCAACTAACATATTAATCCAATAATGCCTCTTATAATAATTATGATAATTCTTGACTTCGACTAATTCCAATAAATAAATCCTTTATAATTCATTTAAATAATTAAATGAATTTCAGGGCGTTACAACTTCCCCCACTTAGTATATTTTCGTCCTCAAAAATTTATCCGACACAATCATTCTTAACGTCTCCTCTATATCTAACCTTATGATATAACTACAACTCACTATAATTAAAATCCAATGCACACGTGCAACTCTATTAAAGTCACTCAGCAGCAATCATAGTAATTAATGAATTACTATCTATGAAACATGTACCTCTAGCAGGTCCGTCCTCATTAGTTGTATGAGTACTAGCCAATGCGAACACTTTCCCACCGGTTTGCGCCTCCTTTGGCTTCTGACAATTACTACCAATGATGTTGCCTCTATGTGGGTAACATGCAGGTTCTGAGGATAGTGGTGTTTCGCACGACACTAGTTGAAGGAGTTTACTTAGTTTATTCCTTACACTAGGTAGTTGAGTCATTGCTCTGGTCATATAACACGAGATTTATTTGGATTTCTGCTTTGATGAGATTTGTTATGTATTCTCATCTATTTTGATTTGTATGATTGAGATACTATGTTGATGTGTCCTTGGTGTCGATGCATGAATTCTGATGACTTGGTTATATTATGGATTCATTACTTTTTCATCCAATGATTATAGTATGGGATGTAATCATTGATAGTATCCGTGAATATTAAATGATCCGCTATGAAAATGCATGAATTGTTCAAAAGCATGAGATTCGAATATGTGTTATGATTATGACCAATGCGTATGTATGATTTTAATATTGAAAGAAATATAATGTGACGCCCCCTTGTTATGCATTTTATTTACTCTGATTGTATAATATATATATATATATATATATATATATATATATAATATTTGGGGAATTAGAAGGGGGTGTTACATTGGGTAGAGTGAAAGGGTTGTTATTTGAAAATTTAAACAAGCAAAAGTGAATTACTTTGACACGTGAATGCAAGTAGGGATGTCAATAGTAGACAAATTACAAACTCTGGCTCCATGTATCACAAAGTTGGGCATTTCCCGCTCTTGTCCATCTTCAACAATGGCATTGACTCCTGGAATGGTTGGATCGAGATAGCCAGCACTTTGGAAAACCTCTGGATACTTGACAACAACAAATCTTGGCTTCAACACCTCCTTCCTACTCTTCATGGAAAAGCCTAAGCTGGCACGAATCTTGTTCACTTTTGGCTTAATAACTTATTGTCATACCCCAAAATTTGCCCTCCATCTACTCAAGAGATTTCATACATCTATACTCAAGGATTCCTCAAGAGTTGATCAGACAAACTCTCTCTTAGACAATCAACCCAAACTAGGGTTTGGTATCTCTCAAGTCAAGATGAATTTACAACATCTCCAATGGTCTTCATGCCTCCTCATATGCTTCAAAGATTCTCCATGTCAAGTTTCAAGCTTCACAGATCAAGTTTCCTCAGACAATTGCTCAGATGGTTGAAAATCAGTTGTATTGAACAAAAAGTCAACTGTGGTCAACATACAGTCAAACTTCATAATTTTTGGTCAACATCCTCATTTTGAAGTTACATTCATCATTTGATCAAGGGTTGATCATGATTCATCAAGAAAACTCAAGATTTGCTCAAAAGTCAAACTTTCTAAATTAGGGTTTCTAGGTGAAAAGTCAACTGAACTTTGACTGATCATAACTTTCTCATACTTTCTCAGAAAGTTTTCCAACACCTCTTGTTTTGAAGGAAATCCAATTCTCTACAACTTCATGTCTCACAAGAATGTCCAAAAAATGCTTCATTTGAGAGGTATAGCTCAAAACATTACAGGTCATTTTCAAAGTCAACAAAAAGTCAACTTTTTGTTTTGAAGATATATTGAGCATGAAAACTCCAATTGAGATGAGACCAAAAATGTTGGTTAGAGGACTCTTAGAGATTTCCAAAAAGTCCAAGAACACTCAAAAATGTGGAAAATTGAGCAAGATACACCATTCAGAAGTTGGGCAATTTTGGACAATTGCACAAAAGGACATTTTGGTCAAAATGCAAAATCTTCCAAATGGGCCTAAAATCTTTTGGTCCAAACTTGTTCATGACAATATTTTTGACCCATAAATGCTTGGCCTTGGTAATTTTCTATTTTTATGATTTATATTTGAATTTTATAACATTTAATTCAAAAATAAATTATATAAAATATGAAAATTAAGTTTTTTTTCAAAAGGAATGGATTTATATCTTTCTTAAAGTCCAAGAAAGCCCAAGACTCTTGCCAAATTCGTGCTAGCCATGGCATTCATGAGAAAATCAATTTTTTTCAAATATTTGATTTGTTTTAAAGAGAAAATATTTGCACATTGATTATTCAATCTTTTTTCACTCTCTTTGCCATCCAAATTTTCTCTATAAATACCTAGCAAGTACACAAGCCAGCAACACGAAACCCTAGCCCAAGAAAGAGTCCTTATTTTGCCAAAAAATTTCATAAACTTTTGAAAATCGAATTCTATTGTGCAGCCACTTTCAGCCTTTTCCAGCCATTCCATCGTGCTCAGAGGGTAGGTTTGAGTAAGTATACACTCTTATTATTAATCAAACCATCCAGAATCAAGCTATATACATGCATACATAATCGATTCTTTCTTGAAATTGCACTTTTATTACCTGCTTGTTTCAATTGTTTTTGATGATTTGGTTGTGTTCTTAAGAATCCATATGGTCGATCTGGGCAAACGTGGACGGGTTTGAATGTCTAGAAATCGTATTGCCATGCTTAGGGTTTCAAAACTGTGGAGCTTCGAACTGGCTCGTACAGGCATTTTCCATCGAAACTAATGGTGCCATTGGACTCGCAGCCATCGAATTAGGTGGGAAGGGTGGTCCTTTGCTTTTTATTTACGTTGTTTTGCAGGTTTCAGGGATCGGGGTCGCCGGAGAAGACGACCGGAGCTAGGGCTCCCGGCGTCGTTGACATTGGCTTGACCGGCGTGGCTTGCGTGGCGTTATAACGCGTTCTGATTCGCTCCTTCATAAGTCAATGGACCCCACTTCGCTGACTGTGTTTCAAACATGCCTATGACACGTGATCACTTATATGTCATTGATTTCTACCTTCAGAACACCAGATGTCACTTGGTCCAGTGGTTAAGGCGCATACTGTTTCCAGATACTCTCCCATGTCCTGAGTTCGAATCCTGCTTGCACCGGTTTTGTTTTGTTTTCATAAACTTTCAACTTTCCAATAGTTTTCTATTTTCTTTTTATTTTTAATATTTGCATACTATTTTAATTTATTTTCATATTTTATTTCTGCATTAAAAAATCATCAAAAATTAATTTTCTTTTTACATTATTCTCATAAAATCTTTATTTAATTTAATAAATTAAGAAATATAATTTTGCATGCATATTTATTTTTATTTATAATTTTGCATTTAAATCACTTTTAATTCATTTTAAATTATTAAATTGCATCTAAAAAATCCCAAAAAATTTATTTAGAATATTTATATTATTTCCAGCATGTAATAATTTTCTCATATAAAAATTTACATTTTTCTAACATTTTTTCTCTTATTCAATTCATCTCGTATTTTCCGATTTCTCATTCTTTCACAGGTTGTTCCGATTCAGACGATTTTTCCTTTATCATTTTATTTTTTTTCAATAATGTAACTGTATATGGGATGTAATAGTTTAAAATTAGGTCTTTACTTTCCGCATTTTTAAAATTATGTATCTGCCCCAAAGCCTTGTAATAGCGTAGGATTTACCTTTCCGCATCTTTACATTCCGCATTTTAATTTCCGCACTCTGTCAATTGCTAGTAACTAGGCGTGTATGGCAAGATAACAATGAACATAGCCCACTAATTTGCAAGATAAAATACTTGAAATCAACACACTTCTATCACACACGCACCCCTTAGGGTAATTCTCTCTCGTTGCCTTACGAATTTAAAATGGTCATGTCCCTCGAACGTAGAGGTATTCTAGCACCGTTGCCTTCCAAACAAATCATCATAGTCCCTTCGATACAAAGATCATAAGACCCACGATGTCGCCTCCGAATACATGATCTCGACCCTCGATTGTCGCCTACGAAAAATGATGATAGTCCCTTCGAATGTGCTAGAATACTTCCTACAAGTTGCTTTCTATGACCATCCGATGTCCTTTCGAATGTCCCGTTTACATCCAACGAATGGAGCTACCTACTAACTAATGGTACGGCTAGCGCTATTCTAAAGGAACGTAGAAGTACGAAAACGACCAATTCTGAGTGGGTAATAAGTCTTTTAGTTGCTCGCTCTATCAAATGCTTTTCACACCACACACTTTTTTTTTTCAAAGTTCAAAATTCTTTTCAAAACAAAAGCATTTCCAAACACTTTGTATACACTCCTACATGAGTCATTACAAAGTCAAAACGAAATGCCTTTTTCAAAACATTTTTGTCAAACACACAGAAAGCAATTTTAAAAGGTTATCTAGAGCAACTAAGAGCCCGTAGAATAAACTGCGGATGGAAAGGGGTGCTAATACCTTCCCTTTTCATAACCATTCTCCCGTACTCAGAATCTAAACGAAGGTCTTTTTCTGTACTTTTACCTTCCCTTAATTGGATAAAAATAAAAGTCGGTGGCGACTCTTGCTATCCGCACATTTGGATACAAAAAATCCTACAAAGTCAGTTCACCGTGTTACACTTATCCCCAAATGTTGCTAGAACCTTCCTGAACTATATTCTGGGATCCTTCAACGAAGCAATAAAATCTTCACTCTTTCGGACATGGTCAATAGATAAAGCTTGGAACTGCGTTCCAACAATGGCTTCATCAGCTTCTACTACAGAGAAATAGGATAAATGAGAAATTAGCATAGTTTTCTCTCCTTCTACAATAATCACAGCACCTTCGCGGACAAATTTCAATTTCTGATGAAGAGTTGAAGTCACAACACCGGCCTCGTGAATCCAAGGTCATCCCACCAATCAGCTATAAGCAGGGAATATATCCATCACCTGGAAAGTGATCTGGAACAAATGTGGGCTGATATGAATGGGTAAATCCACTTCCGCAATAACAGACTTACGAGAACTATCTAATACCTTCACAATGATACCACTAGGACGCATCGGTGAACCTTGATATTTGAGCTTTGAAAGGGTACTTTTGGGAATAACATTTAATGCGGAACCGTTGTCAATAAGCACGTTGGATAATGCATCATTCTTGCAATTCATGGAAATGTGCAAATCCAAATTATGATTATTTCCTTCGGCAGGTAGCTTTTTGTCACTGAAACTCGGATTATTGCAGGCTGTGATATTTCCAACCACACTATTGAAGGTTTCTAGAGGCACATCACAATCAACAAAAGCCTAATCCAAGACTTTCATCAAAGATTCTCTATGAGCTGAATAATTCATTAGTAAATCCAAGATTGAGATTTTTGATGTGTCTGCAGCAGTTGCTCAACAATCTTATAATCACTCATCTTGATAATCTTCAGAAGATCATCCATTTCTTTTTGTTGAACCATCCCACTAGTTTGCCCTTCAGCCTTCGTGGGTTCAGCACTAGTTTCCATAACCGTCTTACCATCATCAGTCATCTTCGGAAATATAGGAGCAAATACACGACCACTCTGGGTCACTCGACAAGCTTCCACAATATTTTCCACATGAGACAAAGGTTGAATAGGGATCTCAACATTTCCTTCCAAAGTGGTGGAATTATACTTGTATGGCACAACTTTGTTGGAACTATATGGGATGGGACCAGGCAAGCTAATAACCAAAGGAGTAACAGGCGGTTTATTGTAGTAGGTTACCTCCACAGGAGTGGGAATATCAGAATATGGTACAATAAAGTTTACATCTGCTTCTCCTTCCAACTCAGACTCATCGGCGGAGAAATACTCATTAGGAGAGACATATTCATCATCAGATTCTTTAGAAATTTCCTCAATCATATTGACGCCATTGTTGAAGCCAACTCTACTCACAATAATCTGGATGGTGCCTTCATCAATTACGCACTAGATTCCTCTTCTAACAAATTCACAAGCACAATGATCTCTACTACATATAGGACAATCACTATAATTATGCGCTTCTTGACCTTCCAAGAAGCAAAATGCAACATGCAAGTTGACCAATTCGACATTTGTTTTTTTCACATCAAGGATTTGAATTTCCCTAGGAGGACCATAAACGATATTCACTTCATTCTCAGGCTCATCTTTTAACCTGATAACTTGAATAAGGTTCCTGTCCATCATATCTTGAAGATCACTCTTTATCTTATCACAGCCACGAGTATCCTCGCTACACACATTACAAGCAGCCAGATCATGAATGCAATAACCAACTTTATAGAGAGCCACATGCATCTTTACGAGATCTCCAATGATCAAATTCACATCATAAACCCTATTTTCTTCGTCAATCATATTTACAGCATTTCCATGTTTGGGCAAAGTATTCTCTTGCACATTAGGACCCATGTCTTTGAAAGACAAGAGACCAAATTTGACCATCTTTTGCATTTTTGACTTCAATAGATAATAATTCTCAATATTGTGTCTAGGGTCTCCTTGATGGTAGGCACAAGTCTGATCAGCCTTGTAATACCATGGCAAAGGATTTGGAACACCTGGAGGAGCCCTTGGTTGGACCAAGTGCCTATGAATCAATGATGGGTATAACTCTACATAAGTCATCGGAATTGGATCAAACGGTTCTCTTTTTGGGCCTTTCCCTTCCTAAGAGGCTTTGTGATAAGGGATAGTAGTTGGAGAAACAATCGGAGTAACAACAACAACTTGTTGGTTCTGAGGACGTCTACTAGGGATCCTAGTCCTTCTTTCTTGAACAACAACATTAACATCTTCCTTTTTTTTTTGGAGAAACCAAAGGTTAGTTTCTTGGATCCACTGGATCTTTCTTCTTTCGACAAATGTCCTTCTCGGACAGCTTCTTCTAGACGGACTCCCATGCTCACTATTTCAATGAAATCATTAGGGGCACTGGTTACCATCTTTCTGTAATAGAAAGGAACCAAAGTCTTCAAGAAAACCTTGGTCATTTCCTATTCACTCAATAGAGGAATAACCTGTGCAGCAAGCTCACGCCATCGCTGGGCATACTCTTTGAATTACTCCTTATCTTTCTGAACCATTGCCCTTAGATGATCACGGTCGGGTGCCATGTACATGTTGTAGTTGTAATGCTTCACAAATTCTTCACCCAAATTATTGAATGTGTGGATATCACTGCTATCTAGATTCATATACCATCTCAAAGCTGCACCAGTCAGACTATCTTGAAAGAAGTGGATGAGCAGGCATTGATCTTCAGTATGAGTAGACATCATTCTTTAGTACATCATTAAATGATCACGGGAACAAGAGTTTCCCCTGTACTTCTTGAACTCTGGAACTTTGAATTTAGCAGACACTTTCACATTAGGAACTAACCACAGATCATTGACATTGTCACCAAACAACTCTTTCTCTTTCAGGGCTTTCAGCTCTTTCTGCATCTTGTCAAATTGCTCCTAAAATCCATCCATCCGATCATAGAAGTCCAAACTCTCGCTCAGAGGAGGAATAGGATTATCAAACTCTTTGTTGAAAATAGGAGTAGCATGCACCACAAGAGGTGCAGCAGCCAAAACATGCATCACAGGAGGCGCAAAAATAACAGCAGGTTGGGTTGTAACTTTTGGGCATGAAATTCTCTAGAATTCCCCAAGGATAACCAGGCGGCATTCGGTGTTGGACGGTAGAAACCATAGGCACAACAAAAACATGAGCATCTTGAATTTCAAAAATAATAGTTGTGTGTTGAGGTTGAACAATATGAGGAAAAGGAAAAAGATAAGATGATGGATGATTCTAAGCAGCCACCAACTATTCCACCATAGTAGTCAAGTTAGCCATACCAGTCCTTAAGGAAGTAACCTCTTCGCGCAGCTCGCGATTCTCTTGCTCTAGATTTTCTATTTTCTTATTGGAGTTGGCTCGAGTGTTATACCAATACAACAACTTGAAGACTGAACGAAGCAAATAAATGGATAAGACACCTGTGAGAGTACCAAAATGCAAGAATGTCTACGTCATGATGCATGACATGCAATTCATATGATTTGTTTATTGTTCTTTTTATTTTTCAAGGAACTTAATAAAGACAGTTTAATTTGCAAATATCAAAGTATAACACATTTGAAATATTGAATAAGCTCATATCATTAATTAAATATTTGAGGATTACAACTCTTCAATAAAAGTTTCATTAATCCTAAGTACAAAAGAGAGAAAAATATAGAAACTATGAGCCCTAAGGAGCCAAATCTACAGAAGACCCTTCTTTAGATGAACGTTTCCTCTTGAGCTTCATGGTCTCTTCCTTCAGTTGATCGTTCTCCAACACGTACCTGTCAACAAAACCTTTCCAAGCACCAGGCTCGGGAGGAGTTTGAGAATAAACAGGAGTACTAAGAACTTGGCAAATACTAGAAGAAAATAAACCCTCTTGCTTCTCCATCATCTCTACAGCACCACTCTCAAGAATCTCAATCAAATCATCCTTTTCCTTCAACTTCGCTGCATGAGACATCTTCAAAGTATAATACTTGTTCTTCAAGCTTCCTTATTTTGTTGCATCCTAACCAAAGCAAGTTGAAGCTCCTCTATATCACCTAAATCATGAGTAGTAGTCAAGAGCAAATCCGCGAAAGGCTCTTCGCGAGAATATGGGATCTTCAACTCAATAGCTCTTGCTTGTACCCATAGAAGATAAGGCTCCAATGAAACATCTCCTCTATGTCCTAGATTCTCTCTTCCTTTCCTATGAATATGACGCTAAGCTTTCTCTATATCCTTACTTGCTGCTTTGTGGTCGTCACCCTCTTTAAGAAAGAAGCCACTTAAATGAATTCCCTTTGGTTTATCCCTCATTGAATAACCAAGCTGACGACGCGCAAGAACAGGATTGTAACTAATGCATCCGTTTGTACGAAGAAGAGGAACATTGGGAAAGCTACCACAATTATCAATAATCTCTACATCATAATAAGCCTACTGATACCATACAATATCAGAATGAGTAAGATCCATAATCTTCGGTTCCCAACGAGGTTCCCTCCTAGGATCCCAAAAAGCATTAGATCGAGGCAAGTGAGAAACAAACGAACAATATAGCAATAATGCACAATAGATGATCTCCCCTTCTCGATAGAAGTTTTGGAGATGAATAATATAATAAGTCTCAGCAAGAAGCGTGGGAACTGGATTCCCAATTATGAAGATCATGATAGCATTAACGTCAAAAAAGTTGTTAACATTGGGAAACAAGAACAAACCGTAGTCAAGCAAGGCAAAGATGGCTTCAAAATCCTCCATACTCTTCATATCAGCAAAGTAACGAGCTTTCTTCAACAGAAATGCAGCTGGTAATCCTCTTATACACCCCTTGGTAGTCATATTGTCTTCAATCTCATACATTTTCAGATGGGTAATGTTGTACCCCAAAATTCGCCCTCTTCTTTTTCGTATTTCTGGATTATAATTCGATTGCATAAACATACATGTAGGTGCATGCATATCATTGATCATGGGGTTACCAGGTTCAAAACATTCCAAGTCTGAAAAGCGGCGTGTTTCAGCTATCTCAGATCAGTTTGAGCCAAGAATCAATGTTTCTCGGTTCGTACGGCTATTTGCAAGATTTTTTGGTCAGGAAGCTATTTTGGCTTGGTTCCACAATCTCTAGAATCATATCAATATGTCCTTCGGATTATCTGTTCAGGTTGGAGGTCATTTCGTCAAGAAAACTAAATTTATTCGCTTATTTCTCAATAAAGTGGATTTTGGGTTTTCAGTGTGTTTCGGGCACTCCAGAGAGCATATCTCACAGCTCGTCGGTATTTTCTGATGAATTTTGACTGGCATGTCCCTCTCATTTTATCTACAACTTTTGTTTGAAATCCGAAGCAAATTATGTGAGGAAGGTCCCGGAAAATTCAAGATCTCAAGAGGATTAAATGAATTTTAGTGCTGACCGTGTGTTTTGCCCACTAAAAGTTCATATCTCTTAGCTGGAAACTTCGAACTGAGCGGGACCAATTTCTAAAATTCTGTATCAAATCCTTCTACAACTTTCATTTACAACTCGGGAGCTGATTCCTCACCGTTTAAGACCAGTCTTTTATTCTTGGACACAATGTTGAGTTGGACGAGCAATTTTCATCGATCGTGAACTTCAAAAATCATATCTCGCTTGTTTTTATCGAAGCGAGATGGGACCAGTGCCAAAAGTTCATAAATTTTGTTAGATTTAGTTGTCTCATAAACACTCAATTGCAAATTTTGATCAGAAGATCCTCGTTCGAGGCATTTTCCCGAAGCGCATTGAGAATTCTGCATCGTCGGACGCGATCTTTGAAACTTTAAAAATTCATATCACCTTGACCATTCATCTGATTGCGTCGAAATTTTGATTCACATAAGCAAAATCGCGTTCTGGACATTTTCATTTACATTCCGACTTCAAATTCCGCACGGATTAGGCTGTTTTGGATTGTATACGAAAATCATTTTGATAATCGCGATTAGGACTTAATTGTGGATCCGACACTCCAAAGCCCAATTTTCATATTATAAATATATTTTACCACTCACAAAATTGATAGAGAATCATTTGTTAAATTTTACCCAAGAGCTCTCACTTTTCTCTCTCAATTCTCTCTTAACTCAAAGTTGCACAACCACTCCAACCACCAACAACCACCTCAAACCACCAATAACCACCACCGATTCCAAAACCACCGCGCGGAAAACTTTTTCTTATTTTTTCTTCTCTCCTTCTCGGTACAGCCTCATACTCTTCAATTCCTTTCAATTCTCAAGGATCAAATCAAGTTTTCATCAATCAAGAATATTGAAGAGCGTTTATGGTGTCGAGATGAAGAGTTGAAGTTTTCCTCATTGATTCTCCAAGGATTCAAGATTCTCCACTCTTATTATCATCAATTAAACTTTGATTTGGTATTTTCTTGGAGAATTACAAGATTTTCCTCATCAATTTCAACTCAAAGCTTCAAGTACAAGTAAGTGCTTATTTACTTAAGTGCTTATTTCAATCGATTTTTCAATTGTTGAATTTCTTGAAATTGAATATTGAGATCCCTTGCAAATTCCGTGTGGATTCCGATTATAGCATTTGTTTTGTCGAATTCATTGATCATGATCCGTTTTTGGAGCCTTAATGGTGTCGGTGTCAAACTTTCTACACACTACACACACCTACACTTGTGTTGTGACTTTGCATTGTATTTAGGTACTTGATGTGAGCATTTTGCATCACTAATTATATGATCATGCATCAAGTAATATGTAAATTCTTTGACATGCATTGAATCATTAATTTGAGGCTTATTTTGTGCATTAAAATTATGTTGAAATGTAATAACTAACACATAGTTTTTAGGTACACTTGCATTACACCTATACATTGCACACAACTCACATACACACACTTGAATCCATACATTGTGACATAATTTGCATCTTTGCATATCCATACATTTGCATGTAGGATAGTTGAATTAATTTGATGTGGTGTTGTTCAACTTTGATGACATGAAAATATGTTGAAATTTCACTTTTCACAACACTTTACCACTTTGCACATCTAATTTCTTTCAACATTCTTACATGTTTGCATAGCATTTAGGTAGTATTTGCATTGAGTATGTATCACTTGCACATGATATCACATACACTTGCATTTTTTATTCATCTAAATACCACTAAAACACATTGGAAACAAGTTTATTTGAGTTTGGTGAAAAATAACATGACACTTGAAAATTGATAAAGTTGGACATAATATTTGTTTTGGCTCTAACTTTTGATCCGTAATGAGTTTTTTCGACTTTTCTTAATGTAAATCATGTTTCTCAAGCCATCTGAAGCTCTCCACGCGAACGGTTTCTTGATTTGGACATGTTTCGGTCAATTCTGGGAGCTGCTGACTTTTGTGCGAAAATTGTATTTTTGAACGAGATTTGATCGAACCGTTCGCATTTTTGAGACCGTGCGCATGTGCATAGCTTCCGATATTTTTGATAAATTATTTTGATTGTTTTCATTAGCTTGTGCCTTGTGTTTTGGTTCACTTTTCATATTTATCCTTAATGGTGATTTTTGGACTCGAAAGGTGTCGGAGCGAACCTTTTTGTACACTACGCACACATACACTTGTGGTGTTGATTTTCTTTGTATATAATGTCTAATAATTGTTCTAACCCTCAACTAACCTCTTGACTAATATGTTGTCATGTTTAGATAGTTGGCGCTTTGGTTTAGAACCCTTAATTGAGTCATATAATTAGCATCTCATGGTAGAACTAATATAATTGCATTTGAGAACTATTGTAATGGACTTGGCTCGATTTGATATTGTTCATGATTTGTTTTGCATTATGTGTGTGTTGCTGCCGGTTTTCCATTCTTATGTTGCTATACACATTTACATTCCATTTCTTCACCTTTGGATCATATTTTGACATGTGATGTGAATATGCAATTATATTTCCGCTTCCTTGTTATTTTTGACATGTTTGTTGACTTGTGCAAGGTACATTGAGGATATTTTGGTTAGGTACCTAATCTTGGTACACTAACCTACCACTTCTCATGTGGTTACCACTTCTCTTGTGGTTCTGTTTGCGTTTTAAACGCATTTTGCTTTGTGTTTTCTCATATTTCCGAGAAACACGTATTCTGTTGTTTTGTCTGGATATGTACCTTTGTGCAGGTGTTTTGATTGTTATGAGGACTTGCTTGCTACATGCACATGTTTCACGATATCACCTTGTGGATTATATTGATCGAGCTGTTTCTTATTATTGCTTTGTTGATGGCAGTTTACTCGAAGTTTTCCGGAGTATTTCTATAGCTTGCGTTGCTCTTCGGGTTTAAATATCCGTCGGGTATTTATTCTACTTTATTTACCGCATTTCTTTATCGCTTTTCTAGAGAGAATGAGAAGTAGGATTTTATTGCTTTCCTTGCCATGAGAAGTAGGAATAGAGATGTATGAAGGGGCTTCCGTAGTTGGAGCATGTTCAGGAACCCCTCTGGTTTATTTAAAGACCCGTTTTGGGCAATTCTGGTTTGCTAATTGTGTTTGGTTTGTTTTAAATCCTCCATCTGCATAGGGAGGTAATTTTCAGTAAGTGTTTACATTTGTGCTTGCATAGGTCAGAGTGGTTAGGACGCCCGACGTGGTACCACTAAGCAAAGTCCCGCTTTTTATATTTCTTGTCATCGAGTCATTGATATATGGGCAAGTCGGAAGGTAGGGTCCGTAACCAACCCCCGCACAGTTCTAGTCCGTGTCAGCTCAGCACACGCGAATCGTGTTGCTTTCCTTTATCGAGTCAATAATAAAAGTGGCAAGAGTTTCCTATTCTGACTCTCCACGCCTTCTTGGGGTTCGCATTTATTGCAGAACTCGCATCATTCGCTCAACAGGAATTGGATGTGTCGGCTCCTGGTTGACTCACGGTATGCTCGTTACTGTCGAGGCTATGGGACTTCCTCCTTTTCTTGCGCTTGTGTGCCATTTGTTTGTTTGCATTGCATTGTTTGTGTGCTTCTGTCAAAGCACTTGTTTGCTTCATCCCTTTTGTCGTCTTCGACTCTACTTTAGTTAGTGATTCGAGATGGACATAGACTTAGGTTGTAAACATTTTCCCTCTGTTTGTCGTCTTGACTCCATTCTAGTGGTGATTCGAGATAGACATAGACCTAGGTGGTAAACCTTTGCATGTTCCTTTAGGATTCTCTCGACTCTATCTTAGGTAGTGATTCGAGTTAGACCTTAGGATGTAATCCATGCATGATGACATTAGGGATAGTTATAGATAGTTTCCCTTGATTGTTTTCATTTTTCTTTTGCATACTTGCATGTAATAAAACTAAAAATTGTTTTCTTTTCCCTTTTTGCAAAATAAAAACACTTAATAATGGTTCAAACTCCTTTTTCAAGGTAAAAAAAACCAACCAAATGCAAACTTTTTGCCTACGGGTTTTCTTTTGTTTTTTTAAATTATTTTCATAATTAAAAAACACATAACCCATCAAAACATGTGAGCGAACTACGGCGCTCGACTTTCCCATTGCGGGAATCGTAGGCATCTTGTCACGGGCTCGACCGAGCAAACTTTGTAAATATTTCCTTCTTTTCCCCGTGTTTTCTTTATTTTCCTTTCTTGTTTCACATGCATTCTCTTTCAGCATACAGTTATAGCAATTAAGCAGTAAATAGATGTAAACACACCCATTAGACGAGAAAGTAGAAGTGGATACCGGTAAGTACTACGGTGTGTAGGTGCTAATACCTTCCCTTCGTAATAGATTCCCTTACCCTATCTCTCGTTCGCGAGACCGTGCCTTATCCCTTTTAGGTTTTCGCGATGCGTTCACCTTTCTCCTTTTGCGAGATAAAAAACGTTCGATGGCGACTTCATTGATATAGTTATCGGATGATGTTCATAGGGTTATTTGGCGACTTCAGGGGGATCGTGCGGACTGTCTTTGGTCCGATCGGTCGATCTAGCTTTTATTTTCATGTCTATTGGGTGTTTATTTATTTGTTTATTTATTTACCCGCTTTATTCTATCATCCTTTGTATGCTTGCATTGTATTCTATGTGGCATATTTATTGCTTTCATATACTGGTTGGGCTGCTGTACAGGTTGTTCTCTTGATTGGGTGGGTGTTACCATGAGGTAAAAGGCCCAATACACAGGCTATGAGTGACATATAGGAACACATAGGACTAGAGTGGACGCATGATTGCTATGTGACGTGAGGTCTAAAATAGCGCATTCATGTGGTTCCGCTCAGACGAGGTTGACGCGTATTATCATCATCACGTGGTGTTACGATGATATTACTTAGCGGGAGGCTTTCTGAGTCACCTTGACCTTACCACGGCCTAGATTACACGTGTGGGGGGAATATTTTGAACAGGTACAAATGGTGACTATGTTCTGATGGTGACTATTTCTTCTGATGGTGATTGTTTTGGTCCTTATGTGACGTTCTGTTATTGATGACCGTGTGGCTTATGATACTTGGTTCTTTACACCTGGTTTTCTGGTATTTTCTATGATATTCTGAAATGATGTCGGATCTTTGATTCTATGATATTCAGACTTGGTTATTCTATGGTATTTTGAATTGGTGTCGAACCTTTGATCCTGTGACATTCGGATTGTTCAGATATTATGCGGCCATTATTCAACGGATTGTACAGATGATACCCGTTGTTATGCTGGAATTTTGAACCCATGGTTAATGTACTTGCATATCATGTTTATTTTTCAAAAGAAATGTCAGAAAAAATAAATATGCACATATCTAACTTGCATATTCATTCATTTCATGCATTCATAACAGGTGTTCAGAACTTGGGGACTTCTCTTATTCAGACCTGATATTGTCTCTGCAGAATTACAAATCTTGACTTCTTACCACTCTTCGATCCGATCAGAATTAAGTGATGGAACAACTTCGTGGGGAATTAGATGAAATGAAAGAACAAATGGCGTTTTTGATGCTAGACATACAAGATTTGGTTAATGGGCAAGAACTCTTGAAAGAGGAGAACCATCAGTTGAAGACTCAGTTGAGTTTGGTTATGGAAATTCTGAATACTGTATTGAGAAAGGAAGACAAACTTGCACCCGCTTCCGCAACAAGAGTTTCTATTACGCCCTATACTTTGGGGGATTCTTCAAGTCTTAAATCAGTGCATGCATCTCCTCTTCCACCTTGTGTTCTAGGGTATTCTCATCCAGAACCAGGTTTCTGTTGCTCAGAGGTATCCAAAGGGTAAAGCTCATCAACCAGGGTCGTCACAACCTGAGAGGAAATTTGATCCCATTCCGATGTTGTATGCTCAGTTACTTCCTCAATTGCTTAAGTTTCAGTTGGTTGAGCTTCGAATTTTCACGATGCATGGAAAGCTTCCGCGTGATTTTGATGAAAATACTAGGTGTGATTTCCATTCGGGGCACCTGTCATGATCTGAGAAGCGTGGCATTGAAACATAAAGTTCAAGATTTACTTGATGAAGGAAAATTACATTAATCCACGGGTTTGAGTGTACAAATAAATGTTACCCCAAGTGCCTATGCGACTATTTCGGCTGCTGCTGCGCCTTAAAAGCAAACTTATGCTACCAAGCAGGATAATCAACGACGACAAAAGGTGCCAAGGAAATTTGATCCTATCCCGATGTCGTTATGAATTGTTTTCTCATCTTATGGGCGAAATTGATTGAATTGCATACTTGGAAAGTCGATCCAAATAAGTTGCCAAATAATTTCAATGCCAACGCTCGGTGTGCCTTCCATTCTAACGGGCAGGGGCATACTATTGATAATTGCATGGCTTTCAAGCACAAGGTGCAAGACCTACTTGATTACGGGGCTTTTAACGGGACCACACCAACATCGATGTTAATCAACAACCATTATCAACTCATGCTGATGCTACTGTCAATGCTATTGTTGAGGATGGAAGTTTGAATCTGGTTAAAGATGTAAATCTGCTGACAACTCCTGTATGCTTTGTGAAAGAGCGTTTGTTGAGAAAGGGTGTATTCCCAGGTTGTGGTATTGACTACAAAGATTGTATGATCCATCCAGGAGGTTGTCAATCCTTGAGAGATAGAGTGTAAGACCTGCTTGATGCAAAGGTTATCAGTTTCACACCGGATGGACAGATTTGGGTGCTCCTTTGACTCAGTGAAGGTCAAGACTTCAAAATGCATTGTCTGAAGCAATAAGCCCATTCGGAGACTACTCTCCTCATTGATGGAAATTTCCAGTTTTATTTTGCATTCTCATTTGTAATTTTTTCTTGTATGTTCATTACTTACTTGTATGCAAAACTTGTTCATTCTTGAATATTAATCATAATGCATTGAATAATGTTTGTCTTGAATTGATCCATTCGTATTCACTCTTAAATGTTTTAAATGCTTTTGATGCTCAACTCTTGTAAATGAAGCAAAACCTCTGATGATATAAGCCTCATCGATATGGCTGCTATTGTTGAGGATGGAAGTTTGAATCGTTAAAGATGTAAAACAACTTTCTTTGAAAGAGCGTTTGTTGATGTATTCCTGAGAACAAAGATTGTATGATCCATCCGGAGGTTTCCTGAGAGATAGAGTGTAAGACATGCAAAGGTTATCGATCGGATGGATGATACTCAAAGGTCAAGACTTCAAAATGCATTGTCAACCCATTCGAGACTACTCTCCTCATTGATGGAAATTTCCTTTATTTTGCATTCTCATTTGTAGTTCATTACTTACTTGTATGCAAAACTTGTTCATTCTTGAATATTAATCATAATGCATTGAATAATGTTTGTCTTGAATTGATCCATTCGATTCACTCTTAAATGTTTTAAATGCTTTTGATGCTCAACTCTTGTAAATGAAGCGAGGGAGGATGATGAAAAATATACCAAGAATCTCAAACGGTATGGCTTTCAATAAAAACTTTTGATGATGCATTGTTTCAAATTCCCAAACACCGGAGATATAAGGGAGTGAAACCCTCGTTAACCCCTTTGAGCCTTGAAGTAGGAGTTTCTTTTCTATTAAAAAAAACCCTTAATTTTTAACCCGGGGCAGGGTAGTGTTCAATTAACCTGATCGAGCACTTAAATTTCATCAAAAGAGTACATTCAAGGGTCAACCACAATTGTTATCCTTCATTTATCAAGAGGTCGAGAAAATGATAACACCCAATGGGTGTTCATTGATCATCAAGGAAATAAGGTAGTCACACCTTAACAAAGAGTCGAACGACTTAGTTTCACACGACTTGTTCAAAAAAAGATAGAGAAAAAAAAAGATGATAAAGAAAAAAAAAATGAAAAGCGAAGAAAAGAAAAGAAAGAATATGATATCGCAAATCAAAGAATAAGGTCGTGTGATCAAATACTGAATAAAAGAGGTGAGTGACTACCATGTCCAAAAGAAGATACCTCGTTGGTTCCCCGATTATTGTAAACTCCCTGTGAAATATGGGTGCTCGTATTGAGTTAATTGAACGTAGGAATGGAGAACATCACGGAGAATGGGTGGGCACCAAATACTTTGAGCCTTAAATCTTTTTTTCTAAAACCGTGAACCAGGCCACGTTACAACCCTTGAAAGTCCTAATTGAAGCATGGGTTAATTTGAAAGCTAAACTGTGACGAGAGTACGGTATCCTGACTCCTAGGAGGCTTGTTAAAATTTTGAGTTGGTATCACTCCATCTTTTTACTTTCTTTGAACAAAAAATTCGATGTTTTGACATCTTTTCAATAAATGTTTTTATTTTCAAGACAAGCATATGATTTGCATTAAAATTATCATTCATAAAATAAAACATTCTTTGCATATGAATAAGTAATTAAACATCAAGTAAGCTTGCATAATGAGCATCAGATGAAAATTGATTATCCCCAGAGACAAACTGCTTCAGTGATGTGTTGAAGATTTAACCATTTTTTGAAGAGCGTTCCTAATCTGGGGCATGCTCTCTATTGACTCCGTTGAGTATAAGAAGACCAGTTTTTCAGATGATTTGAAACAGATTGTATGCAAGTTTCTGGTTACATGACAGTTTCTGTTGAGATATTGCATATCACTTTCAGTTCTTCCCAAGGGGTTGATTGCTTAAAATGTCTGCTTGAGCACGAAGTAGATGATGTTGAGAAGCACAATTGTGTGTTAGCTTGTATTCCAGATATAAGACAATTACCCTGATGAGGTTTCATCTTCAAAATCTGTGAGTCTCTTTTGAGAAGATTTGGATTATCAAAACCCCGCGAAGAAGGGGAAATATCCCGATGATGGTACTCTTTTGAGAAGGATTATCTCAATGTTCGATTTCCCGGAAGGGTAGAGAAACATGTTAATGCTCTGTGGAGTGAGTTATGATCAAACCGGGGCAGTTATGTCGAGATTCTGACAATCTCTCAAAGTGATGATCGATCCGGTGAAGTTATGTCGAGATTCAGAAATCTCTCAAGTGTTGATTAATCTGGGGCATTCAAGTCGGGATTATATCCCTCAAAGTTTCAGTTAAACTGGGGCATTTGTGCCAAGGACTAGTCTCTCCGAGAATCCGTTGATAAAAGGAGAATCTTTTCAGAATCCGAAGACGCAGGGGCAAGTTGTCTCTCTGTAATTCTCTCTGGGCTTGGAGACGTTGTTATGACTTGCAACTTGCAGATATGTGATGGGTTATCAGTGTGGGGTCCATGTTCCCCAATGAAGAGTACATCTTAATCCAGGTTCATCCCCTGTGAAGCTAGTTCTCAAGTAGGATTTATTCCCAAAGGTCCTGATAGACCGATCTTATTACCGGTGATTCGTGCTTCGACATAATATTGTCGTACTCCCCAATATAAATCTCGATGTTGGTTGAAGCTTATCCCTAGTGAGTTTGATTCTCAAGCAGAATTCATCGCCAGAAGGATCTGATGGGTCGATTAGTTCCCCAGTGATACACACTTCGACACGTCGACATTATCATAATCCCCGGTGCAAGTTATGGGTACCGATCTCAGGTAAATCCCCGGTGAGGTCATTGATATCTATTCCAGGATAAATTCCCCAGTGAATGCCCGTCGAATTCTCAAATTATTCCCAATAGAAGGTTGTAACCTTTATTCTCAGTGAAGTTGGTGTTGGACTGTTGGCTTAGGGTTGACATCCCCGGTGAGTATGTTGTGACAGATAATTTGTTATCGTATTCTCCAGTGAATAATGCATTATCACATCAAAGTTCCCATTGTGAATTGCGCCCCGGTCAATTGATTATATTCCCCGGTGTAAGTCGCACTCTTCCATATGAAGTTATTCTAAGCATCTTCAAGAGTTTTGTTCTCAGATCATCCATGTTGAGACAAGAATATTGGTTTCCCCAGTGGAGTTGGATATCTGAATGTATTCCCCAGTGGAGCTTTCTATCCGAATCAGATTCCTCTTCCTCAGTGAAGATTAATCATTTATTCCGGTATTTCTATACCGATGTGCATTCCTCAGTCGAAGTCTCCCCAATGTGGTCTTGCTATTAAGATTTTTATTCTTGGAGACAAAAGTTGTTATGTTCTCCCCATTGGATTCGTTGGTTTAAAAGCTCCATATCCCCGCGTGAGGATTGATTCCCTGATGAAGTCTACTACCATTTGATTTATTCAAGATGCTAATGGTTACTCATAGATGTTTGCGAACTTCCCCATGAAGTTGTGTTCCCCAAAGTTTGCGAATTTGAAGTCTCAAATTTGAAAGTAGGAGAATTCTCTAGAGAAGTCTTCCGTATCCTCAGTGAAGAGTAATGACTCCCTCCCCAGGAAGTCAAGATTTGGTTGAAGTCCAATTCATTTCTCCCCAAGTGAAGAATGCTTCCCATATTGGATTTGTAATTTATTTTTGCAAGTGTTCTCCAAAATCCACTCCTCAGTGGTATCTCTCCCTTGGATGTTAATGGCTTCTCAGCAACCGATTGTTGCTACTATTACTTCTCATTTAATCATTCAAGCATGCATTCATTACATTGCATCTACCTTAAACGCGTAGCATTCCGTTGATTGGGAGCATTACGCCATGAAAATTCAAACATGCATATTAAATGTTTGCCAATTATGTATTTATCCAGAAGAAATAAACAATCTCTATGTGGTTTACCCTCAAGTTTCTTTTCTCAACGGATCTCTGATTCCCTAATCGTCACTTCAAATTGAGTGTCTTATGGGAACTTATTCTCCCTCCAGTGGAGTCTTCTGCGACTTTCTTTACCTCAGTCACGTCGGGTCGTGTTACCCTTTCCCCAGTAAGTCGTAGACTTTCCTTGTTTATGCTAGCCTTTGGTTATATTACCCGTGTTTGTATCGCCATTAGAGTGTGAGTAAGAGTCGGTGTACAACATTTCTTACTTTTCAAGTATTTGAGTATCCATACTTGGTGTGTGGTAATTCAGATAATTGCCACTCTTGAAGAATTATACCCCGCCTTTGGCCTGAGGGATATTATAGTTCTTGTGATTTTGCAAGTACCTTTTCAAAATCCAACTTGTTTTGGAGAAGTCTGAGTTTTGGGTCGGTTTCTTTTGTAAGTGCATCTTTATGTGTTTGTTTTTTGCGTAGACTTTGTTGCGTGTGGTTATGTTACCCATGTTGGTATTGTCGTTAGAGTGTGAGTAAGAGTTGGTATTCAACCTTTCTTGCTTTTCAAGTGTTTGAGTATCCATGCTTGGTGTGTGGTAATTCAGATAATTGCCACTCTTGAAGAATTATACCCCGCCTTTGGCCTGAGGGATATTATAGTTCTTGTGCTTTTGCAAGTACCTTCTTAAAATCCAACTTTTTTCGGTTTTGCGGTCTCTTTCTTTCATAATCTAAGTTTTGCTTCGGTTCTTTTTGTTTAGGTATTCCTTTTGTTAGCTTAGCTAACATTGTTTGCTAGAGTCCCTTTAGTTGGTCTCCTTTCATGTAAATTTGCTTTCGATCTATGATTTGATCATTCTATATACCTTCTCCTTAGTGAGTCCATCATTGATTATCTTTTTGGTTTATGATCTTTATTTCCTTTTAGCTTAGCTAACATAGAGCTCTGTGATCGGTCTTTTGGGTTACCTGTAGATTTATTTCCTTAGCTTAGCTAACATAGAGTTCTGGATTTTTTTGGGTTAATTTAGATGGTATGTAGCTTAGCTTTAGAGGTTTTGTTCATTCCTTTTGGTCGGTTTTATCTTAGATCGGGTTTTCCATCCGTTAGCTTAGCTAACGTTGCGTAGTTCCGATGGTCTCTTCTTTTGCGGTTTGTATCTGGATCGCCTCCGTTATCTTAGCTAACACGCAATTGGAGGTTTCGTTTGGATCGATTCCTTTTGGTCGGTTTACTTGTATCTTAGATCGGGTTTTCCATCTGTTAGCTTAGCTAACGTTGCGTTAGAGTTTGTTGATCGTCTCTCCTTTCTGGTTTGTATCTTTGATCGTGTTTTTTTCGTTAGTATAGCTAACATTGCAATTAGGTCTTGTTTGGATCAATTTTTGGTTGGCGCTTGTACCTTAGGTCGTGTTTTTCTGCTTAGCTAACATTGCAATTTAGAGCCCTTTGTGCCTCTTCAAAATCCAGTTGTTTGGTATCATTGGTCGACAAGTGAGTCCTTCCTTTTAAGAGCCCTTTAGTGCCTCTTTGAAATCCAACTGTCTGGTATCCTCGGTCGGACAAGTGTCCTTCCTTTTAAGAGCCCTTTTGTGCTTCTTCAAAATCCGTTTTGGTATATCTTGGTTGGACAAGTGTGTCCTTCCTTTTAGAGCCCTTTAGTGCCTCTTTGAAAACTAGTGGTCGGTGAGTCTTTCATGGGTGTCTTGTATCATCCCTAGAGGTCGTTTCATACATTGTTCTCGTGGAGTGGAGTGTAAGTTTTTCCTCTTCACATCTTATGCATCATCCTTGATGGGTTGTTTCAATATAAATGTTCTCGTGAGCGGAATGCGAGTTCGTTTGTGGAACTTGTCCCCTTTATTTGTCATCCTCACTGAAGTTGCCCTTTCATGGTGTCCTCTCTTCATCATCTCGTGTGTCACTTTAATACAAATGTTCTCGTGAGGAATGCCGAGTTCGTTGGTACAAGTGTGTCCTCCTTATGTCCCCGGCATATGTTCAAAAATCCAAAATATTAATGCCGCTCGCCTTGAGCGAATTTTACGGTTCATTTAATATTCAATCCTTTTGAGTGTTCGAAGGCAATCTCACCGGGTGAAGAAATTGAATAGGCATGTTGTTTCGCCTCTTTTTTCGTATTTCGATTATAATTCGATTGCATAAACATACATGTAGGTGCATGCATATCATTGATCATGGGTTACTGTGTTCAAAACATTCCGAAGAAGCAGTGCATGGTCTCTCGATCATTTGAGCCAAGAATCAATGTTTCTCGGTACGGCTATTTGCAAGATTTTTGGTCGGTATATTTTGGCTTGGTTCCACAATCTCTAGAATCATATCAATATGTCCTTCGGATTATCTTCAGGTTGGAGGTCATTTCGTCAAGAAAACTAAATTTATTCGCTTATTTCTCAATAAAGTGGATTTTGGGTTTTGGTGTGTTTGCACTCGAGAGCATATCTCACAGCTCGTCGGTATTTTCGATGAATTTTACTGACATGTCCCTCTCATTTTTATCTACAACTTTTGTTTGAAATCCGGAAGCAAATTATGTGAGGAAGGTCCCGGAAAATTCAAGATCTCAAGAGGATTAAAGCAATTTTAGTGCTGACCGTGTGTTTTGCCCACTAAAAAGTTCATATCTCTTAGCTGGAAACTCGAAACTGAGCGGGACCAATTTCTAAAATTCTGTATCAAATCCTTCTACAACTTTCATTTACAACTCGGGAGCTGATTCCTCACCGTTTAAGACCAGTCTTTTATTCTTCGGACACAATGTTGAGTTGGACCGAGCAATTTTCATCTGATACGTGAACTTCAAAAAATCATATCTCGCTTGTTTTTTATCGAAACGAGATGGGACCAGTGCCAAAAGTTCATAAATTTTGTTAGATTTAGTTGTCTCATAAACACTCAATTGCAAATTTTGATCAGAAGATCCTCGTTCGAGGCATTTTCCCCGAAGAACGCATTGAGAATTCTGCATGCGTCGGACGCCCCGAAAACAGTGCTGAAACTTTAAAAATTCATATCACCTTAACCATTCATCTGATTGCGTCGAAATTTTGATTCACGCAAGCAAAATTGCGTTCTGGACATTTTTCGTTTACATTCCGACTTCAAATTCCGCACGGATTAGGCTGTTTTGGATTGTATACGAAAATCATTTTGATAATCGCGATTAGGACTTAATTGTGGATCCGACACTCCAAAGCCCAATTTTTCATATTATAAATATATTTTACCACTCACAAAATTGATAGAGAGAATCATTTGTTAAATTTTACCCAAGAGCTCTCACTTTTCTCTCTCAATTCTCTCTTAACTCAAAGTTGCACAACCACCTCCAACCACCAACAACCACCTCAAACCACCAATAACCACCACCGGAATTCCAAAACCACCGCGCCGGAAAACTTTTTTCTTATTTTTTTCTTCTCTCCTTCTCCGGTACAGCCCCATACTCTTCAATTCCCTTTCAATTCTCAAGGATCAAATCAAGTTTTTCATCAATCAAGAATATTGAAGAGCGTTTATGGTGTCGAGATGAAGAGTTGAAGTTTTCCTCATTGATTCTCCAAGGATTCAAGATTCTCCACTCTTATTATCATCAATTCAACTTTGATTTGGTATTTTCTTGGAGAATTACAAGATTTTCCTCATCAATTTCAACTCAAAGCTTCAAGTACAAGTAAGTGCTTATTTACTTAAGTGCTTATTTCAATCGATTTTTCAATTGTTGAATTTCTTTAAAATTGAATATTGAGATCCCTTGCAAATTCCGTGTGGATTCCGATTATGGCATTTGTTTTGTCGAATTCATTGATCATGATCCGTTTTTGGAGCCTTAATGGTGTCGGTGTCAAACTTTCTACACACTACACACACCTACACTTGTGTTGTGACTTTGCATTGTATTTAGGTACTTGATGTGAGCATTTTGCATCACTAATTATATGATCATGCATCAAGTAATATGTAAATTCTTTGACATGCATTGAATCATTAATTTGAGGCTTATTTTGTGCATTAAAATTATGTTGAAATGTAATAACTAACACATAGTTTTTAGGTACACTTGCATTACACCTATACATTGCACACAACTCACATACACACACTTGAATCCATACATTGTGACATAATTTGCATCTTTGCATATCCATACATTTGCATGTAGGATAGTTGAATTAATTTGATGTGGTGTTGTTCAACTTTGATGACATGAAAATATGTTGAAATTTCACTTTTCACAACACTTTACCACTTTGCACATCTAATTTCTTTCAACATTCTTACATGTTTGCATAGCATTTAGGTAGTATTTGCATTGAGTATGTATCACTTGCACATGATATCACATACACTTGCATTTTTATTCATCTAAATACCACTAAAACACATTGGAAACAAGTTTATTTGAGTTTGGTGAAAAATAACATGACACTTGAAAATTGATAAAGTTGGACATAATATTTGTTTTGGCTCTAACTTTTGATCCGTAATGAGTTTTTTCGACTTTTCTTAATGTAAATCATGTTTCTCAAGCCATCTGAAGCTCTCCACGCGAACGGTTTCTTGATTTGGACATGTTTCGGTCAATTCTGGGAGCTGCTGACTTTTGTGCGAAAATTGTATTTTTGAACGAGATTTGATCGAACCGTTCGCATTTTTGAGACCGTGCGCATGTGCATAGCTTCCGATATTTTTGATAAATTATTTTGATTGTTTTCATTAGCTTGTGCCTTGTGTTTTGGTTCACTTTTCATATTTATCCTTAATGGTGATTTTTGGACTCGAAAGGTGTCGGAGCGAACCTTTTTGTACACTACGCACACATACACTTGTGGTGTTGATTTTCTTTGTATATAATGTCTAATAATTGTTCTAACCCTCAACTAACCTCTTGACTAATATGTTGTCATGTTTAGATAGTTGGCGCTTTGGTTTAGAACCCTTAATTGAGTCATATAATTAGCATCTCATGGTAGAACTAATATAATTGCATTTGAGAACTATTGTAATGGACTTGGCTCGATTTGATATTGTTCATGATTTGTTTTGCATTATGTGTGTGTTGCTGCCCGGTTTTCCATTCTTATGTTGCTATACACATTTACATTCCATTTCTTCACCTTTGGATCATATTTTGACATGTGATGTGAATATGCAATTATATTTCCGCTTCCTTGTTATTTTTGACATGTTTGTTGACTTGTGCAAGGTACATTGAGGATATTTTGGTTAGGTACCTAATCTTGGTACACTAACCTACCACTTCTCATGTGGTTACCACTTCTCTTGTGGTTCTGTTTGCGTTTTAAACGCATTTTGCTTTGTGTTTTCTCATATTTCCGAGAAACACGTATTCTGTTGTTTTGTCTGGATATGTACCTTTGTGCAGGTGTTTTGATTGTTATGAGGACTTGCTTGCTACATGCACATGTTTCACGATATCACCTTGTGGATTATATTGATCGAGCTGTTTCTTATTATTGCTTTGTTGATGGCAGTTTACTCGAAGTTTTCCGGAGTATTTCTATAGCTTGCGTTGCTCTTCGGGTTTAAATATCCGTCGGGTATTTATTCTACTTTATTTACCGCATTTCTTTATCGCTTTTCTAGAGAGAATGAGAAGTAGGATTTTATTGCTTTCCTTGCCATGAGAAGTAGGAATAGAGATGTATGAAGGGGCTTCCGTAGTTGGAGCATGTTCAGGAACCCCTCTGGTTTATTTAAAGACCCGTTTTGGGCAATTCTGGTTTGCTAATTGTGTTTGGTTTGTTTTAAATCCTCCATCTGCATAGGGAGGTAATTTTCAGTAAGTGTTTACATTTGTGCTTGCATAGGTCAGAGTGGTTAGGACGCCCGACGTGGTACCACTAAGCAAAGTCCCGCTTTTTATATTTCTTGTCATCGAGTCATTGATATATGGGCAAGTCGGAAGGTAGGGTCCGTAACCAACCCCCGCACAGTTCTAGTCCGTGTCAGCTCAGCACACGCGAATCGTGTTGCTTTCCTTTATCGAGTCAATAATAAAAGTGGCAAGAGTTTCCTATTCTGACTCTCCACGCCTTCTTGGGGTTCGCATTTATTGCAGAACTCGCATCATTCGCTCAACAGGAATTGGATGTGTCGGCTCCTGGTTGACTCACGGTATGCTCGTTACTGTCGAGGCTATGGGACTTCCTCCTTTTCTTGCGCTTGTGTGCCATTTGTTTGTTTGCATTGCATTGTTTGTGTGCTTCTGTCAAAGCACTTGTTTGCTTCATCCCTTTTGTCGTCTTCGACTCTACTTTAGTTAGTGATTCGAGATGGACATAGACTTAGGTTGTAAACATTTTCCCTCCTGTTTGTCGTCTTCGACTCCATTCTAGCTGGTGATTCGAGATAGACATAGACCTAGGTGGTAAACCTTTGCATGTTCCTTTAGGATTCTCTCGACTCTATCTTAGGTAGTGATTCGAGTTAGACCTTAGGATGTAATCCATGCATGATGACATTAGGGATAGTTATAGATAGTTTCCCTTGATTGTTTTCATTTTTCTTTTGCATACTTGCATGTAATAAAACTAAAAATTGTTTTCTTTTCCCTTTTTGCAAAATAAAAACACTTAATAATGGTTCAAACTCCTTTTTCAAGGTAAAAAAAACCAACCAAATGCAAACTTTTTGCCTACGGGTTTTCTTTTGTTTTTTTAAATTATTTTCATAATTAAAAAACACATAACCCATCAAAACATGTGAGCCGAACTACAGCGCTCTGACTTTCCCATTGCACGCGGGAATACGTAGGCATCTTGTCACGGGGCTCGACCGAGCAAACTTTGTAAATATTTCCTTCTTTTCCCCGTGTTTTCTTTATTTTCCTTTCTTGTTTCACATGCATTCTCTTTCAGCATACAGTTATAGCAATTAAGCAGTAAATAGATGTAAACACACCCATTAGACAGAAAGTAGAAGTGGATACCGTAGAGTACTACGGGCGTGTAGGGTGCTAATACCTTCCCTTCGCGTAATAGATTCCCTTACCCTATCTCTCGGTCGCAAGACCGTGCCTTATCCCTTTTAGGTTTTCGCGATGCGTTCACCTTTCTCCTTTTGCGAGATAAAAAACGTTCGATGGCGACTTCATTGATATAGTTATCGGATGATGTTCAGCCGGGTTGTTTCAGGTAATAACAGAAATGTCATGGGACTTAGGCTCTTCCTTCAAAACGGTGAAAGGAACAACAATATTAATAGGTCGACCAAATAGATAAGAATACTCCTCCAAGGTAGGAACTAACTAGTAGTCAAGAAAGGTGAAGCAATGGTACAACTGACCATAGAACTGGACCAATGTATAAAGAAGACCATCCTTCATCTTAAGCTTCATCAAAGGTATAATAGTCTCATACTTCTTCCAGAAATCCTCTGGACTCTCATTCTCATCAACCAAGCTCATCAATACCTCAATCTTAGGATCCTTGAAACTGTACTTCCGAGTTCTCCTCTGACCAAAATCCATGTTCAATGTATACCTGAGATATTTGCAAAGGTCAGTCTTAAGTTCCTTGAACAGTTTGTTTGAAAGAATACATATGAGTGCATGATGCAACAATCACAGAAAGATCACAAACATGGGGTCCATAGGTTCGAAGTCACGAGCATGGAGTCAAAGGGTACTACCCATAAGGTATATTAAGCTTTGTCACCTATAGATCATGGTTCTAAAAGGAATCTACAGAGTTTTCATTCCTCTATCAAATACTACTAATTTCCTGATGTACTCGGTAATTAGCAATACCGTCAGGTGAAACTCTTCTGAGTACAGTATCACGTAGCAACTACTTCTGAATAACTCTGTAATAATCCCTGCACTACCCCTAAAAACGCCAGGATGGGTTAAGGGTTCTACGACTGCTCATCTTCAGGGACTCTCAGGTCAAAAGCATTCATGTCTTCCCGATCGTTCGGTAAACAAAATTCCATAATCAAGGAGGTCCCGATTGAGTAGGGGATCTCATGTCTCCTTCCTCGGGATCTCAGGTCTCCATCGCGCTTTTATTTTATCCAAAGGACTAGGAAAAAGAGTGAATAAAATCAAAAAAAAAAATACCAGACATATGGGACCGGGGGTTAGTTATGCAAAGGGAAGGTGTTAGGCACCTAAAGCATCTACGGTACTCCGTAAGAACCTTTTTTGGAAATTTGTATATGTGTGCTAAAAAAGGGTATATATACAAAATAGATGGTGGAGGTGAGAAAAGAAGTATTTTTTACAATTTTTGATTTGATGGATCTTATAATGAGTTCCAAGCCTACATACCAACAATGTGCATTGTTGAAATCAAAACCCATGTAGTTCGGGTAAAAATACTAAAATTGTGTGTTGGTTGATTTGAAGAAAATGTTTTTGAAGAAAAGCCACAAACGGCTCAAAAAGTTTGAGTGAGGTTATGTGTTTTTTAGTCTTGTGAAAAATGGTCAAAGTTTTATTAAATGAATTGAAAGTTTAATAAGAAAAGAAGTTTAAAAATGCATGGACCTAAGTCGAAGTTTTTTTTATGAAAGCGGTTCGAGTTTGAAAACAATAATCCTTTGAAAAAAGAGGGAAGATTTTGAAAATTAAAGAATATGGGAAGAGATGAAGAGGCTAACCTAAGTGCATAAAGTAAAAGGTAAGGGTAAAGAAAGATCTAACCGGGTGAGAAAGCTAGTACTTGACATCAAAAAGTCAATAACATATCCCATCCTTTGAATTACCACACAAGAAACAAATAACCAGACCAAAAAAAACAAGCTTCGAATAAATCAATGCCTGAGATGAACTCATGCCTCAAGAAAAATGGGCAGAGTAACAACTGTATTTTGAGGAAATCCACTCATGATCGAGTATAAACGGAATAACCTGCATACAAAGATAATAACCAAGCGAGACAGAATATCACCAAGATCACAAAAATCTCTGAGCCGAGGTAGAGGCACTAATCCTAAGTCCAAAGGTCAAACTTTGAGCATAGGGATAGTAACCAAGTCCAATCAAAAGTCATTTTATGTTTAAGTTGAATTATTAGGTGTTTTAGAAAATGGGAAAATGAAGCTCAAGTGAGAAAAATTCAAAAATGGCAAGAATATAAAATGCTCAAGTGAGCAAAGAAAAAATGACATGAAACGTAAATGCTAAGTAAAGTGCATAAAGTAAAGAACATAAAAATAAAAGCGGAAAGTAAAGAGCGAAAAATAAAAGGTAATTAATAAAGGCTTGCGCATGAATCTTAGCGACCACATGACAATTTTCAATTTCTTTTTGTCATTTATATCATCGTTTTTTAGAACAATCACATATCTTGATCAAAGATGATTGAGAATTTCAATTGGACAAGGTTAGTGAAAATTTGCCAGAAGTTTGATTAAAAAATCATAACGACCACACGACAAGCGTCACAAGTTTTGAACCAAAAGCAAAGCTCAAGTCATTTTTTGCGTCTTTTGCTTGAACATTAAAGCTTATGCCACCAATTGATCACTTTTCCGATTCGGAACAAAAGAAAAAAAGGATAAGATGGAGAAGAGGGAACAAGCTTCACAATAAAAAATGCATCAAATGAATTTATTCAGTCTAACTTCCTCAAACTCAATCAACCATCTTGGTGGATTTGATCTTGAAACCTATGAACACCCAAGTTCCATTGATGTTGAGGAAATTTATGACTCCAAATACATTCAAAATTTAGCAATGAGTTTTTTATTTAATAAAAAAAACAAATAAAAATAGTTTAAAAATGAATTATTTAATTGAATTTTAATTGATGAAATACATAATGATATCCATGCACCAAGATAAAATTCCAAAGAAAATATCCAAGGTCAAACAAGACCCAACAAGTGCTGACAAAAAATTTCAGAATTTTTAAAAGTCAGGAACTATATCTTTATATTTTTCAAAATTAAAGAAATTGACAAAAACAAACCAAAAATTGACAAAAATAGCAAAATCAAAAATAAAAATAAAATGAGGTCACCAATATTTGTCAAATGACTATTGGATCCTTCCATATTTTTTTCAGAATTTTTAAATGTCAAAAAGTATTTTAAAACATTTTAAAACGTCAAATAAAAGAAAGAAATCATAAAAATATCAAATTTGAAAATAAAATTATGAAAAAATAAAAACAGGGAGAGAATATTTCAAAATATTCTTGTGAATTTTTTCATAATTTTTGAGTTAAAAATGAATTCTCTATGATTTTTTGAAGTTTAAAACATTTAAAATATAAAATTAAAAAATAAAATAAAAGCCAAAAAATGTAGGCCATTAGATCACAGTCAAAACTCGTTAGTAAGCTAATCTAATGGATCAGACGTGTTGTGCTTTATATGGACCTCCTTGTTTTCCACACCGGATTGCAAGTTAAATTAAATTAAAAATAAAATAAAATAAAATAAGAAATGATATCACGTGTTGGATCGAGTCTAACTCACTAAAGTAATCAGATCCAAGGGCTCCTATAACACGTGTACGGTAAAGCATCATCACTGGATCCAATTCAAAAAAATTACATGGCACGCTATCATTGGTTGAAGATAGACACGTAAGTCATCTTCAATCTCCATCCATCCTCAAATGCTCGTTCCACAAACTGTGAAATAAATTCTTCAGACCGGTACCATTGGATTCGTCTCTTCAAGATGATTCTAATGGTACCCTCGCGAAAAATTTATTTCACTTGTACAAAGAATGATTTGAGAAATTGCATAAAAATAACAAATACTTGTTTCCATAAATTCACAGTCAATTCTCAATGAAAATATAAATGGTGAAGATCACAAAGATCGGGGAGATGAGGAGAGTAAAATAGTGCTTGATTTGAAACAACTTGGCCACAAATCCTACCTGAACGAATTTTAATTTCAAAGCTCTGAAACTTGACTTGGATAGCACGATTTAGGGGACCTCAAGGCACAATTCTTGCTCTGTTAGCTTCAGTGAAGTTCACGGAAGAAGAATGAATAGTTAATTTTAAACTGGAAGGGCTTTAAGAGTGAAAATGAATTTGTAGAAATGTGACGTTTGGAGTGAGTTTGGCAGGGATTTTCTGGCTCTCAAAGCTTGAGGAAATGAGTGAGAAAGGGTCTTTTATTTATAGGGAAGTGAATGATGATGAAACTGAGGAGAAATTGTGATCAAATCGTGCAAACCAAGTTAATATGTGTAGTGTGAAATGTGTGACTTGCACATGATCAAAACTCGTCCAAATCGTGTGATTCAACCCTCTAATCAAGCTTTGTAATTTTGTTAATCATGTTTAAGTCAAAAACACGCTTCAATTTGGTCATTATAAGTCACATTATGAAAAATAAAACCTGAATTCGAGCAAAACTTCAATTTCATGATGCCCTATTTGCAGCCATGGTTCTCATTACTCAGGGACCTTTATTATGTCATCTTGGACTCTTTGGAAAGCTGAGGTTGCATACCTTGCAATGTGCTTGGAAAGGTATCATTTAGCATCTTGAGCTAGAAGTTGTGCTCCTCTGAAATCGTGAGAAATCATCTGATTTTCTATACTTAGAAAAAATTCCAAGTCTTTCACAAAAAATGACTTATAATCTTTTCATTCCAAACAAAATTTTGCTTTTGGAATTCAAAGATGACATGAATTAGATCTCTCAAAAAGCATTTTTCAAAAAGAACCAACCAAAAAATCCAAAAATTGAGATAGTTATGGCCTTGTGAAGTTGATGAAAAATCATGGAATGACCTATAATCTTTTGACTTCTTCAAGCAACTTCCAAACACTTTCAGTCTTTGAAACTTAAATAGAGATAAGTTCACATCTTAAAGATTTGATCACTTGAAGTTGATTGATAATCAAGATATGATCTCTTGAAGTTGATTGTTCAAGAATTGAGAAATCCATCAATGACTTGTAATCTTTTGAGTTCTTAGGCAAATTTCCAAGCATTTTATCTTCCTACCAATTAAACTAGGTGGTACTAGACATCCTTAGGTTAATTATGAAAAAATAATAAGCTCAAGGAGAAAAGAAATGACCAAGTTATGATCCTTTAAAGTCATACAAGATAGATTAAGTATCAATCTAGGGAGTTTGCAATCATAAACCTCCAAAAAAATCTTCTCATCAATTAAAATCCTTGGATCAAAGAATATTCATATTATAATTCCTTCTAAGATCCAAATGGCTTTGAGATCATCCACAAAATTCACACCAACACCAAGATATTGTCCTTAGAAGCCCAAAACCCTAATTTCAAAGGTAGATGGTCATAGCATGGATAATTCTTCAAATTTGATGATCTTTTTCCCACATGAAGCACATACTCAAGAAGATAGATCATAGTAGATGGCAAAAGAAGTTTTCAATGAGAACAAGTACTTCAAAAACATTGAGAATTGGGGAGAGAAGACATGAAAATAAACTCATGAACCTATTAACTTCTTGGACAAGAAACTTTTGCATCATCCACCTACAACATCTAGAGAGAAAATAATATACACATCATGATTAGCCAGGTATCAATCATCACACACATTCAAAAGTGCTTGGTGATCTCACAAGGGCAAACCCAAAGATAAGAGGGAGAGAGAGAGAGAGAGACCTACTTTGTGATCTTTGTGCAATGCAATAGTATGGGATATTAGAGAATATTATGGGGGGAAATTGGGGTACAACACTAGGAACCTAGGCCTTAGACATTCTTTTGTGAGAAAATTTATTAAAGATGTAATCATTTAACTCACATAAATGATCAATCTATAATGTAACTTATCCATTTACTAAGCCATTGGCCATAGACTTAGTAAAAACAACCTCGAGATGTATCAGTTTGAAACTCCTTGAGTTAGAGTTCCGACAATGAAGGTAACCCAATCTTACGTTAACATAACATTAACCTCAAGATTCATTGAGTAACAAGAAGACGTTGATTTGGATAGATGTCTAACATTTCATAATAATGTTGACCTTAAAAATGAGGGTTGAGTTTTATTTTAAAATCTTAATAAAGTTCAATACCAACAACACATGTCTCATGGAAAAGGACACAATATGAACTTCACCTATGTGAATTTCAAGATGGTTCCATCTCAAAGTGAGAGTTAAAGTTTCTCTCATGAAAAATTCATGAAACAAGATAGCATATGGCCATAAATAAGTGATAAACGAGATATGTAGCAGAATAACCCTTAAAGAGCGTGTGTAAGGTAATGTCGATCTAATCATATGGATTATTGGTTTTAAAGCACTCCTAACTATCATTTTGATTAAACTTTGCATTGTCTTCACCAAGGTTAAGTTTTAAATCGAAAAATACCTAATTATATTAACACTCTTTATACTTTATTTTTTG
This sequence comes from Vicia sativa, assembly GCA_021764765.1. NCBI lineage: Eukaryota > Viridiplantae > Streptophyta > Magnoliopsida > Fabales > Fabaceae > Vicia > Vicia sativa. The sequence continues at coordinate 147,815,321 of CM038796.1, forward strand.
GAATTAGACTTGTCATTATTATATCAAGTGGGGATTGTTGGAAATTAATGAACAATTAATGTCCATAGGTGTGTTCAAGTATGACAAAGTTAAAGAGGATAAAAGGAAAGTTTTGGTAAGTTTTTGCAGTAAACATCCACATGTCGAATCTACCCTTAAATTTGTCTAAAGGAAATTTTGGTCAGTTTTTGCACTGAACATCCACTAGTGGAAGTTTCTTTTTAATTTGTCTCGGGCTACTGAAAGTTTGAATTTCAAATTCAAAATAAACAATGTTGAAGCGGTAAAGCAACAAGCAAAAAGTAAAATATTGTTTTATCGGGTGATATATAGTTTATATCATATCATGTCCATATAGATTAGTGTTATCGAGTCACCGTTCAACGAAGCTTTCGTTAATGAGTTTAGGGGTTGAATGGATTGTTTGTATATAAAGGAAAATATATGAACATAATGTGAGTGCAACTTCACTATTAGATGTTTTGCATAATGTCAAAACTCAAAAAGCTTGCATTTCAGTATGGTGGACGGTATCATTATGTCTTGTGGCACTCCCTTGCATTAGAAGTCTTAGTAATCATTTAAAATAACTTTAAAATTGATCCCAATCATGAACAATCACTTTTTGCACAAAAACAACACGTATGTGTCGACCTGAAATTTCTATTTGTCGACACATAAATTCTGCATTTCTGCATTTTCTTAAAAGTTTCAATATGTGTCGACACATTACTTTTTCAGATTGACACATGTACTGCAATATTAAAGTTTTTTAACCTTTATACTTTAAAACACAAGCACGTGTGTCGACACATACGATTTTTAGGTCGACACATGTATTACATTTTTAAAGCATGTAAGCTTCTGTAAGTCACAGGTCGACACATACTATTTACTAGGTCAATTTTCATTCTAAAACTACCCTCTTTTACCTAAAAAGAGTCAAACTATAAATATATCATTCATGCATCTTTCCAGATTGATCATACCATAAAATTAGTCTACATTTTCTCTTCTTCTTCTTCAAGCTTCCAATTTATGCATACACACCAACATTATATTAAGATGATGTTTTGTCGGGGTTCCATCTAGATGAAGAATTGTAGATTTCCAATTGGTTTGGGTTGAGATTGGTAGGGGTCTTCATTCGCATCGGGTTTTTCCTCCCAAATCATTTGTTGAATAAGGGATTTTTGTGCAAGATCGTGTAAGAAAGAATCGTCCATGTGAAAAATCCCTTGGAGTGTTTGAAATCTTTTTAAGGAGGTAGCAAGAATTGGATGATAGAATTGGTAATCTTGTGTTGATAGTGTGGAATAAGATTTACTCAAGTGAAAAATCCCTTGGAGTGTTGGAAATCTTTGCAAGGAACGATGGAGTGTTTGAAATCTTTTAAAGGAAGTAACTTAAGCGACAACGTACCCACATTAGAATTGGGCGCAAACGTACCCACATGCAAGGACGAAAGTGGAAAACTGTGTAAACAAATACTTGTGTCTCTTTTAATTTTCTATTTTAATTTCTTTGATATTCATCAATCAATTTATCAAATAGTATTATGTTATCAATTAAATTGTAAGAATTTTCCTAACCGGTTTTTATTTTAACTCAAGTGTGGATATAACTTATAATCACTTTTGATTATAAGTGGTTTTGTATATCAACACTAATCAAGGAAAAACTCTGAAAATTAACTTGCACTCTAAGTGTTTGATAAATTGTTTGGTTTGTTTAACTCAAAGGAAAATTGTAATGTTCTATCTCTTACTGTCATTTACTTTCTATATACAATTTGTTGTATGTGTTGTTGGATCGGTTGATTCATATAGAATTTCTCTTTGATTATGAAAGTTTAATTTTCTTTGTGTAGTAGATTATAATCATTTTGATTGTAAGTGCTTTTGCATGTAAATAAAACTCAAAGAAAATTATAAAAAATTGATTACGCGTCACATGTTTAATAAATTGTCAAGTTATGATTTCAATATGATTTCATTGGAAATAGTAAACCATTGTGTTGGATATTAAACAATTAATTAAGATAGTATTAGATTAATTTATTTTATCATTATGTTAATTCTATATGGCTCATGCTTATCCGAGTTTCCAATAACTAGGTTTGTTTAGACTACTATATTGATCAATGCCAAAAGCCTTCAGCTCAACATTGTTTTTCAAATAAGTTTTAAATAACCATTTTGAAAGGAAGTTTTTATTTGGGGATTTATTCACCCCCTCTAAATCTGGTGCCATAGTCTAACACAGAAAATAAATGCAAACAAAAGAAAATGAATAACTTATCAAGCATGCATATAATCCACTTCTCACAAACTTAAACATATCGGCCAGTTATACTCAACCTAGAATATTCATTGATGTCATCACGTGTCAAACACAACACCTATTATATCACCTTAGTGGCGATCTCTCAGCCAACCTCAACAACATAGAAGTCAATTGTAATACTCACTCAATGATCTCTCAGCATGACACAACCAACACAGAGGCATTAATCACAGACACCTAAGTGAATAACAACACCAAATGTATCTCTAGAATCTAGACACTATCAGACAATCATTCTAGATAAGAATTCGAGCAGTATATCTATATAACAACCCAAATCCCAACCACAGAGTAAAAAATCTAGGAGAATAATCGACAAATATTTGTAAATTAAGTTTATACAACGCCAAGGGCGACGAATATACATTAGTTCAAAGTAAATACATATACAAACCCAAGCAATAGAGAATACACAAAGCAAAAGAGAATTTGACCATAAATCTATCGATTTTTCAGCGCCGATCAATGAGCAATACACATCGGATCATTCGTATGCAAGCTCCATAGTTGTTATCTAAGCTAATCCACTATAAAAATGAGGCTGATGGAATTGGGAGAACGAAAACCACCCCTAAAACCATAACCTTACAAAATGAAACAAAAATGAAATATAAAGAAACTTTGTCTCGCATGCATCGCCTAACTTTGGAAAACGTCTCCCAACGACGACTCCTAAATACAAGTCCCAACTTGCGTAATGTACACAATTGGCCAAAATATCTTCTCTTTCCCGACGATAGACACATGTTGCCCGACGCTGCTACTTCTTCTCTCCCATGGACACAGCAACGAAGTAAGGCATAATCAATTGGAAAATTGGTCCCTCTCGCTCCATAGTAGATCAGCGATGGAGACATGATTCATCTCACCTGACCATCACTCGATGATGCACACCAGAAGAGCAAGTTTTGTTGCTTTCACTGCACAACTTCAAATGACTTCTTTTTTTCCTTATTTCTTTATTGATCAAAACTGCATTTTAGAGCTCCATTTGGACTTTATTCCTTAATGCTCAAATGATGCAACAAATTCCTACAAAATAAATACAAAACTATCAAATGATACACTATCTACACAAAATGCACTATACACAAACTAAATGAATTTGCGAACAAAGTCGAGTTTATTCAACCAATATTAACAACTAAGAGTCGATAAGTGCAACAAAAAATATATACATAAATAGCTACAATTTGCACTTATCAAACTCTCCCCAACTTGAAACATTTTTTATCCTCAAACAAAGTCAAATAAACCTAAAGAAACAAAAGTAATCAACTAAAGAATCATGAATCAACAAGTTTCAAATTACAAAAAAAAGTATGGTTCAAATACAAAAACCCACACGCAAAGTAAATACTTACCATAATACTACAACGACAACATGTAAATGAAACAAATCCTAAGTATAAAAATCATACTAAACATTCTAAAACAAAACAAGTTTAATCATGAATCATACCTAGTAAAAATTCATCGGTAGATGAAGAATACACAAAGGAGTGGGAGTTTTGACACTCATCCATAATCTTGCAAAAAATAGACTAAATTATGCCTTCATCCAAAAATTCATACTGAAAATATAAAGGCAAGAATCACAACGGCTTTTCAAGGTTCAATTAAATATAAACAAGTTTATTTATAAATTATATGCAACATATACATTAATTACAAAACTCAAAAACAAGAGAACCATCGTGATGAGAAACAATAAAAACACCAATCCCCAGAAGCTGCACCATTTTGCTGAAGCAGCAAAGCAGCAAGCAAAACGTAAAGTATTATTTTACTGGGAAATATATAGGTTATATCGAATTGTGTCCACATAGATTAGTGTTATTGAGTCATTGTTCGACAAGTAAATGCAAACAAAAAATATATGAACAGAAAATAAATGCAAACAAAAGAAAAGGAATAACTTATCAGGCATGCATATAATCCACTTTTCAAAAACTTAAATCTATCGACTAATTATACTCAACCTACAATATTCATCAATGTCATCACGTGTCAAACACAACACCCACTATAACACCTCGATGGCGATCTCTTAACCAACCTCAACAACACATAAGTAAATCGTGTTACTCATATCAACGATCTCTCAGTACGACACAACCAATACAAAGGCATTAATCATACACACCCAAATGAATAGTAGCACCAAATATATCTCTAGAATCTAGTAACTTTTAGAAAATCACCCTAGATAAGAATTCGATCAGTATATCTCTATAACAACCCAAATCCCAACCACGAAGTAAAAATCCAAGAAAATAATCGGCAAAGATTTGTAAAGCAAGTTTTATACAACGTCAAGGGAGACAAAGAGAATACACAAAGAAAAAGAGAAATGAACCATAAATCTTCTGGTTTGTCAGTGTTGATCGATGAGAAATCCACCCCAGATCATCCGTATGCAAGCTCCATAGTTGTTATCTAAGCTAATCTACTATAAAAATGAGGTTGATAGAATTGGGAGAACAAAAACCACCACCTTACCAAATGAAACAAAAATGAAATATAAATAAAATTTGTACCGCACGCGTCGCCTGATGTTGGAAAAGCATCACCCAATAACGACTCCTAAATACAAGGCACAACTTGCGTTACGTACGCTACTGGCCAAAAATATCTTCTCTCACCCGACAATAGACACACGTCGCCCGATGCTGCTACTTCTCTTTGCCCAACGATACAACAACAAAGTAAGGCATAATCAAATGGAAAATTGGTCCCTCTTGCTCCAACGTCTTTCGATGACGCAGACGTGATGTATCTCGTTCGACCATTGCCCAAAGATTCACACTTGAAGAGCAACTTTTGCTACTTTTACTACACAACTTGAAATGGCTTCTTCTTTTTCCTTTATTGATCAATACTGCATCTTGGAGCTCCATTTAGAATTTATTCCTCAATTCTCCAATAATGTGACAAATTCATACAAAATAAATACAAAACTATCCAACGATACACTATGTACATAAAAATGCACTATACACAAACTAAACAAATTTACGAACAAAGTCTGGTTTATTCAATTGATATTAACAACAAAGAGTCGATAAGTACAACAAAAAGTATATACAAAAATAGCTACAATTTTCATTTATCACACAACACCTCATGAAGTGATGCATTGTATTATTATAGGTGAACCATTGCAAACATATATTAAAAATGTGTTGTTTCATCAAGAGTTGCAAACTTATGAAATAACAAATGCATGGCCTCTAAATACATAATTCTGAATTCGAAGTTATTCACTCATAATCTTACATCCTCTTAGATATTCCAGACATTATTACTTACGGTGTTCCTGCTCACATGTGGCACTATGATTTCTTCTTGGAGTTGGAAAATTCAATGGGTTCTTTTGTTTGTCTTGATGAAAACACATCTAAGGGAACTAATCTTGATATCGCTAGAGTCTTGGTGAGGGTGACTTTGTCGTTCAGTTTATCAGAAACTACTCGCATGAATATTGATGGCAAGGAGTTTTTGTTAACGCTCAGAGAAGATTCTTATGGTCTACATCGAAGTGTAATAGGTAATCCAAAAACTCAAATTATAGTTTCAACTTCCTTTGATTTGGAGGAAGGTTGGTCTTACAATTTTTTCAAAGGGGGGTGATACTCGGAAGGAGGAAGAAGAATATAATATTGAGGATTTCTATATACCTGAGGTGGATGTGGAAGTTGGCTCTAAAACAAGATGGTGTGGAAGTCTAACATTTACTATATTGTAAATTTATATTCTTCTTGTTATTTTACCAATAAAACGTTGTTGGGGAGGAAGTTGTTGGAGCTAAAGGAGACTTATAAGGTAGGGGAATGGATCTTTGAAGGAGATTTTAATGCAGTCAAGAATATTAGTGAAAGGAAAGGTAGGGCAGAAGTGGTTTGTAATTTGGAAATGATATCTTTTTCGGAATTCATTGAGAAAATTTGTTGGTGGATGTTCCGTGTAAAGGAAAAAAATCTTGGTATAGTGGAGATGGCAATTCTATGAGTAGAATCGGCCATTTCATTATGTTAGATGTTGTGGTGAATAAATGGGGTGTGATCGGCGAACTCATCGGTTTTAGAGATATACCGGATCATTGCCTAATTTGGATAGTTACGTACAACATTAATTGAGGGCCAAAACCTTTCAATTTCAATAATGAATGGTTCACTTTTGATTCCTTTATTCCCTTTGTAGAGAAGGAGTGGAAAGATTTAAAGGTTGAGGGAAAAGGATATGTCGTCCTAAAGGAAAATTTAAGATTTCTCAAGGAGAAACTCAAATGGTGGAATAAGGAAGTATTTTGAAGGATAGATTTGGAGGTGGGGGATGGAGTTAGTGATATTAATTTTGGTTATGATTGGTCAGAAATTGAAGAAGTTGATTTGAATCATGATATCATAAATAATAGGAAGGAAGCGACTAGTCAATTTTGGAGGAATTTGAGAATTAAATAAAACATGCTTATCCAAAAACCAATATTGAAATGGCTCAATTATGGAGATTCCAAAGGTGGTTTCTTCCATAAGGTGATGAAAGAAATAAGAAGACACAATCATATAGGCCATATTCTTTCTTTTAAAGGCTTATTGGAGTCGGTTTCGGAGGTCAAGGAGGAGGTTCAAAATTACTTTTTTAACAAATTTATTGAAATAGAGGAGGAGAGACCTTTGTTGGATGGTATTTCTTTTAAAAGTATTAGTGAGGAAAAGAATTTGTTTCTTGAAAGGCCTTTTCAAGAGGAAGAGATAAAAGAGGCTATTTGGAGTTGTGGAGGATCTAAAAGTTTGGGGTCGGATGTGTATTCTTTTCTTTTTATTAAAAAGTGTTGGTCCTTCTTTAAAGAAGATTTTATTCAGTTTTGTAATAGCTTTCATAATGGTAATGAGGTTTCAAAGGCAGTTACTTCTTCTTTCTTAACTTTGGTTCCTAAGTCTCAGAATTCAGTTTGTTTGGACGACTATAAACCTATTTGTTTAGTTCGTTGTATGTACAAAGTGATGGCCAAAATTTTGGCGAGGAGGTTAAAACGAGTTTTAAATTCTATTATTGCACTGTGTCAAAGTGATTTTGTTCCGGGTAGACAATTGCTTGACGAAGTTTTGGTGGCTAGTGAAGTGGTTGATTATGCTAAGAAGAAGGGTAGGATTTGTCTTCTTTTTAAAGTGATCTTTTAAAAGGCTTATGACAAGGTGAGTTGGAATTTCTTAAGATATATGATGAAGAAATCAGGTTTTGGGTCGTTATGGAGGAAAGAGATGGAGTTATTGGTCTTTCAAAGACCTCGTGTTAGTGAATAGGAGTCATACTTCGGAGTTTGTTGTTGAGAAAGGTTTGAGACAAGGTGATCCTCTTTCGTGTTTCCTTTATGTTTTTGTGTGGGAAGGATTGCCAAGATTAGTAAAAAAATCGTTAGAGGTTGGAGAATTTGGTATCTTTGTCATATAAGGGAAATGAATAGTTGATATCCTCCAATTTATGGATGATACTTTGTTGGTGGGAGAGGGGACTTGGAAGCATGTATGGGCGATTAAGACGGTTTTGAGGGATTTCGATATTATGTCGGGTCTTAGAATCCCACAAAAGAAAGTTGATTTCCATTAATTCTAATCCCAATGTTTTGGAAGTGGCCTATTTTGCTCTCTCTTGTAAAGTAGAAGATTGCAATTTATTGTTTATCGACATTCCAATTGGTTTGAATCCAAGGATTTTCTCTACTTGGAATCCCCTTTTGTTAACGATGAAGAAGCGGTTATCGGGTTGGAAAAATCGTTTTCTCAATCTTGGTGGAAGGATTACTCTTTTAAAGTCTATCTTATGTTCACTTACTATTTTCACGATGTCTCTCTACAAAATGTCGTTGAAAGTAGCTAAGAGTTCACGAAGATACAAAGAAATGTTTGTGGGGTGGTGTCGAGGAAAAGAGGAGAATTCATTGGGTTAGTTGGAAGGATGTTTGTTTACCATTGGAGAAGGGAGGTTTAGGAGTAAAAAGTATAGCAAATTTTAATTTAGAACTCCTTACTAAATAGAGATGGAGAATTCTTCAAAGTCATAAATCTCTTTGGTTAAACTTATTGAGAGCCCGTTATGAAGATATTTCTACAAATAATTTTTGTGGTGAAGAAACTAAAAAAGACTCTTCTTCTCATTCTTTTTTATGGAAGGATATCATTTCAATTGGTAAAAATTCCTTCAATGATCCTATAGTTTCAAATTGTAGGTTCAAGGTTGGAAGAGGTTTCACCACTCCTTTTTGACAAGCTAGTTGGCTGGAGTATACAAATTTGAAGGAGATTTTTTCGGCATTGTATATTGTGTCTTGCTTGAGGAAAGACTCTTTAGCAGGTATGAGGGGTTGGGTGGACGGAAGATGGAAGATGGATGTGGGGAGATTTTGGTATTACGAGATCGGTGACGCGAGACCCACATCTCACGGCCAACTTGGATGCCATGAAAGATCGACTCGATGTTCATGGCATTATGGAGGAAGCCACCGATATTATGGCTTGGGATCTCGATTTAGTAGGCGGTTTCTCAGTGGCTTCTTGTTATGCTTATCTTTCTTTTTTTCGTATCCTGTTTGGATCTTTTAACAGGTACGATGCAACTTTGAGCTTCATTTGGAGAATGGAGGTGCCTTTCAATATAAAGGCCTTTGGTTGGAGACTTCTTGTTAATAGACTTCCAACAAATGACCTTTTGGTGTATATAGGTATTAATTTTCCTATAGATTCTACGAAGTGTATATTTTGTGGGTTAGAATTGGAAACTAGGAACCATTCCTTTTTTACTTGTAGCGTGGTTAAGATGATATGGGGGAAATGTCTATTTGGATAGGTAAATCGGAAAAGATGGAGGAATAGTGCATTTTAAATTTTATGAGTTGGTACTTATTTTGTCGTGTAAAAAAGGTCAAAGAGGAAAAATTAGGGATTGTTTGGCTAGCCACTACTTGGATTCTTTGGTTATTAAGGAATGTTGTTTGTTTTCGGAATGAAGATTGAAATATTAACAATATGGAAATAATCTTTTGTGGAGATATTACTTATTTTAATTGTAGTTTTTACGAGTTTAGTAAAGATATTTTACTTTACTTATCATAAGCTTAATTGATTTATAATTTTTTTCTTTTGTCGGATTGATCTCACTTTTGATATAAACACATTGAAGAACCTTAATTCTTTTATATATATTCATCTGACTAAAAGAAACTTTAGAGTAGGCCCGTATTCATTGATTTGTTAACACATCAAGCTAAAATTCGTGTGAACACACGACTAACACATTAGTACCGTGTGAATGCACGGGTAACCAGGCCAAAATCCGTGTGAACGCACGGGTTATTATATTTTTTGTATAATTAAAGAAAATAAAAGTAAGTATATTTAAAATAATATATTAATTCAAATATGAGAAAAATGTGTTGTTTTTTTTAATTATTTATGTATCTAATATTTTTATTTTGAAATTTATTTTTATTTAAAATACAACAATTTTTAAGATAACATATTAATAATTGAAATACATATTATTGATGTCTTTCTTTTAAGGTAATATATTAATAATTTTTAAGATAATATATTAATAATTGAAATATATTTATTTTTATTTTAACAAGTGTCTTTCTTTTAAAAATAATAAATTACTTTTGTTAAACTATTTTGTTTTTTTTATTTACACAAGTGTGTACCACACTAGTACTAGTGCGAACATATGAGTAACACACAAATACCGTGTGAACACACGGGTAAGTAGATCAAATTCCATGTGACCGCTTATATAACACATCAGTAGTCGTGCGAACGCACGCATTATTACATTGAATACGCATTTTTTATGTGAGATATACTACTGAATTTTCATTTTTTTTTATATTTTACACCATAGTCTAAATTTTAATAAACCCTTTCATTATACAACTCTATCAACCCTAAAAAACAATTTTTTCTATTTTTCACAATTGTTTTTTACAACGTATTTTTCTACTAATTATAATTTAAATATTTTTCTATTTTTTTAATTTCAAAACCAAAATGGTATCAATTCCACGGTCCACAAAATTGTTACATATAAAAGGGTTAAATACGTTTTTAGTCCCTATAAATATGTGACCTTGTAATTGTGGTCCCTCTAAAATTTTCCTTGGAATAATGATCCTCACAAACTTTTTATTCATGCAGTTTTAGTCCCTGCTGTTAAATTGATGTCTATTTTTTAATGATTATTTTACAGACATGTGTAGAACGTTATAAAAAGTTCCTCCAAAAACAGGAACACAAAGTTTGATTTCTAAATCAAGATTTTCATTGCTTTTATCAATATCTTTTGAAATTTAAAAAATTCATATTTAATTCTTCTCATTTAAAAAAATTCTAAAATTTAGTAAATAAATATTTTATAGTATTCTGAACATATATGAAAAAAAATATTCAAAAAATTAAAAATTTAAGGGTAATTAAACCATTTTAAATTTTTTAGAAAATAACAGGGACTAAAACTGTATGAGTAAAAAGTTTGTGAGAACCATTATTCAAAGGAAAATTTTAGAGGGACCAAAATTGCAGGGCCGCATATTTATAGGGACTAAAAACATATTTAACCCTATATTTTATATGTAACAATTTTGTGGACCGTGGAATTGTTACCATTTTGGTTTTATCCTGAATCAAATAGAATAATATTTATGCAAACTAAATACTATTTTATTTGATTCAGGATAAGATCATTAGAATAATTGTTGGCACCATCAGAAGAACTATTGTTTTCACTTCTCAAGAAACATCAATAGTTCTGATGAATGTTGAATGTTTGCTAGAAGAGAATATATGAGTTTGCTCCATTTCAGAAACCAATATGTGTTTTAAGGATGAACAGAATCACCTCACCTTGAAAGTTATAGATGGAAGACAATCTTTCATTCTCTTAAGACATAAGATCATAAATAAACCACCTCCTATTTCTTCATGGTTGATAACCCTCTTTATTCTATATACATAAATTTTTGAATAAAATAGTCAGCACTTCATGAGAAAATTCTTCAAAATAGAAATCTTCATCGAAAGTCTATCTTTTAGTTAAACCAATACTATCCTTGGAAAATTCATAATCAGGATCACTTTCCTAATTAAGCCAAGGAATAGAAAACTCATACATTTGTTATCAAGATAAGTAGGACATTCTACTCCACAAATATCCAAGGTCTTTGCACTCATAGGAATGCTTAAACATTGATTGATCTATACTCTTATTCCATTCGTTTCTTTAGCATCACAAACACGTTGAAGTTAATACAAATATTCTAGACATTTGGTCTAGACACCATGTTCAAACTCTTCAACACCTAATTGAAATATCTTCTAAGGAACACAATAGTAATAAGAAACCCTTGATTAGAGACCAAGGTAAAATTTCTTGTAAGTTTGAAAAAAGAATGCTCATGTTTTTCTTCAATGGCTTGTCACTTTCATGTCAAACCTCTTGGTTAGAAACTTGAGAAACCTATTTCTTGATCATCCACACATATGAATTCTTTTATCCCAAGCATAGTTAGGTGTGCCTTTATGAGTTGAGTTGGGAAATTCCCAAGTATCTTTAGCTAAAATAGAAGCGATGCAGAGAACTTACCAATTCCATATAGCATGAATTTGATAATTTTAGAGTGACAAAGAGACAACTCAAACTCTTCAATTCTATCTCTTTAGCACTAGGATTCTCCTATCTTGATAATTCTTCAAGAACTATTGTCCATAGATAACCATAATACCATCATTCCAACTTCCAATAAGAGCAGTAGTACCAGCAAAATACTCACTGAAGCTCACTCAATAGACCAGGGTGCCTGCTCTGATACCAATTGAAATTCTCTAGTACAAAAAACACATGTTAATACTAATATCCCAACATCAGAACAATGTCAAGGTAGATGTTACAACATCAGATTTGACTTAGAGTTGTAAACCCAGTTAAATGTAACTCACCTACTCTAGGGGCTACCAAGCTAAGAAGGAAATATATTATCAGTAGTATTAATTCAAATCCTAAACAGTCCCAGTTTACAACTTCTCGCTTAATCCCTACTCAATGAAACTTCTACCTAAGAACCTCATATATATGAAAAATCATCATCTCGCTCCCTAAATCACCTCAGTAATATCTAACAATTCCAATACTAGTGACTGTATCAAAATCAACTCAACTAGAAGATTACACTTCCAATAAAAAATACTTAGTTAAAACTCCTAACTAAGAGAAATAATTGGTTTTACTTAAAAGCTTCAACCAAGAAAAATACTCAAATCATGACCTAAAGGCTTCTGAGTGAGAATATTACGTCTACCACGAGTATCAAAAGATACAAGGGTGACTTACAACAATGAAAGTGACTCTCAAAACCTAAGACTTTAAGCTTCCCCTAATTTACAAATTATGAAATAGTTAATAGAAATAATTGATACATTAGGTTTAAGTTTTTTCCTTTAAATACACATCTGCAGTCCATGGTATTCAAATTCTGCATCTAGAAGTTTCTTGATCCATAAGTTGAGTGATGCACCAACTGTGTAACGAAATCTCCTTAAATATAGGAACAACTAAAACAAAGTTTCCTAAATTTATCAAGGCCCAATTTAGTAACTAATGTACAACTAGAGATATAAAACTTGTTCTAGATTAAATCTTGTTGACCTGCGAAATTTATTGAGATATATCCTAAAGAAATATCATAGAATCAAATCAAATCTATCAAGATTTAAAAAAGCAACCCCTGTTGTACTAGACCACGATGTCATGAAACCTGCTTCGACATCTGGTTGTTACTTCATTTAATCCTTTAATATTTTTCTTATGAGACTTTAGATAACTCTTCAAGATAAACACCATCATCAGACACACAACTTGATCAGAAATCTTTGGTGACTTCATTGAACATCACTTGACATAATGTGTTTTCCTCCTAAGAAGCTGGGGTTTGGCTTGAATGTTCTTCTCATTTGTTGTTACTTGTAATTTATCTTCTAATGTCAAGCATGAGATCTTTAAGTGGTTGGGTGTAGTCGGCTCTTCCTAGCGAATCTATGATTTTTTTTTTGAATTTTTATTATCTTAAGGAACTAAGGGGAGGTTTTGCTTTGATTTGGCATGTGATGATGTGGACCATTTGTTGATCTGGATCGTCTCTCGTGTATTTTGTGTGGAGATTGATTTGAATCTATCTCTCATTTGTTTGTTATTTGTAATTTAGTTTCTAGTGTTTGGCATAAGATCAATAAGTGGTCGGGGGTACAATTGGCTCTTCCTAAGAAACTAGATTTCTTTTGAGTTTTTCTTATCTTTAAAAATAACGTTAAGTTAAGATTTTTTTTTAATGATTTAGTATGCGGTGACGTGGACCATTTAGTTCGTGTGTACAATAGTTATTTTCTAGTTCGTCAACAAACATAAAAGTAGTAGAGGAAACAAGTATTATTTTTGGCTTCGAACTAGTATCTTAACCCGTCAACATTAAACTCCACATCCTTCTCTAACTGACTTCAAAATCCTATTATGTATCTAAACTTTTAGCATATAAAAAGGTCTTACTTATTCTAAAAGTGTTTAGTGATTTTGGTGTTGCTTGCGGTTTTTTAATCTGTCAATAGTGAGTCCGACAACCTAAACTCTAGATGGGCCTTTTGTTGGATGTTACATTGTAGAGTGAATATTTGAATTTTTTACTGTTCTGCCATCTTTTTCCAACATATTTTCCATCATACCATTCCATTCCCCAATATTTCCCATTCTACCATCTTTTCAAAAAAAAAAAAAAACATAAAAAGAGCACCACCGCCGAAGCAATGGGCGGTGCCCTTAAATAATTTGGAACAGCCGCCCTTTCCTTTGCATGGCATGTGTAGTTCCCTTTTTCTTTTTCATTTTTAATTAAAAATATACAAAGAAATTATATATATATATATATATATATATATATATATATATATATATATATATATATATATATATATATATATATTTATATATTTTTATATATTTAATATATATTTATTTTTAACAAATAAATAATTTAGTAAATCTTATTATTATTTAAGTATATTAAATTATTTTAATAAATTATTATAATAAATAATAAATATAATTTTAATATAATAATTAAATAATAAATATTATAATTATAAAATTTAATAGTAAGTACTATAAAAAAATTAAATATTTATTTTTTTATATTATAATGAAATATTAATTTATTTATATTATAAAAGTAATTATATATATATTTAATATATATTTCTATATATATTTTATATATTTACTATATATTTAATATATATTAAATATATATTTTTATTAATTTATTATTTAAATTCAGTTCCGCCATTGTAATGGGCTGAGACATTGTTTATTTTATTTTTGTACGGTTCCGCCACTGTGATGGGCGGAGACATTGTTTATTTTATTTTTATGCGGTTACGCTTTGTGATGGGCGGAGAGTCTCATTATTTTATTATTTTATTATTTTTATTGTGGTCTATAAATACCATTGATGTTGGATCACCACACTTACACATAACTCTTCACTTCTCTCATAAAAATGTCTTCAACTGACAGAGAGTTCCCATACATGAAAAGAGATGCAACTTTGATTTTTTCTCCTGTGAAGCCTCCGATGAAGATCAAACTGCTTAACACGCAGAGATTGGAGCAGCTCCATAGGCACTTGGTGGATGGTTGGGGAAGAAATGGGGAAGGTGAGAAGATCCAAAAGATTGAGAGGTTAGTTGTGGAACCCGGCTTAAACGGACCAAATCGTTCTTGGAGACTTGTTCACAACGATGCAAGTGTCCTTATGATGATGATGGGATCAACCGAGATTGTGTTGTTGATTGTAATATCCTAGAGATATTTTGGTGTCAAAGATTTATGTTTGTTTAAGTATTTAATTTGTGTGTGTGTTTTGAACTTGTTGATGTTGTTTAGGTTAAATGTTGTTGTTACTTATTAATTTTTGTGCAAGTAGGTAATTAATGTGATGTAAAATTTATATTAAATGCAAAAGTAGTAGTGGATGAAACACTAATTTTTTTGATGTCATTATATAATACAACTTAGAAGCATGAAAACAAAAACTAATTGTTACTAGTTCCTACATTAGGGAATCGTTTTCGGTTGTGCCCTGGGAGACGACACAATGCACATTTTCTCTCAATTTATTAAAATTGTCCATTTACATTGTCGGTGCTTACTGGACGACCTTTTGTATTACCTCATGGTTGGGTTGTGGCAAATTTGGTCTCCCTCATAAGTAGGCCAATACGCATCTAACGGAGAACGGAAAACTTGTCTTGTAAACCCCAAAAGGTTAGGCACCTTGTAAACGTCGACCATAGAAGATATGTGTCACTACGCACCACGAACATGCAGCGATAACATGTGAACAAGGCGGCGGTATGCTTGAAACTTTCCACCACACCAATAATCGCTCAAGTTGACCTTGTAACGTCCCATAGGCTTCCCCTTACCGTGGTCAATGGTTTCCTTCACACTAAAAGTGTTATTATTGTAGTCAAAAACGCTAACCCGATGCGTGGAGGATTTTGATGTTTCGTGTTTCATGACCTTCACGCATTGCTCCGTAAATGATTGGCAATGCACTCCACATTGCACCTTTTAGCAAAGATTGTACCCATTCTATAGTACGTTGTTTGTATAATTGCTATGATGGGCAGATTACGAGTTCCTTTGAATACAGAATTCAGTGACTCAACAAGGTTCGTTGTCATGTGCCCCATCGACGACCTTCATCAAATGCCTCGTCCATTTTCAACAGAATTTTGTCTATCCAAAAGCATCGGGGTTAGCCATGCCAATCTTTTGGCGATAATACCTAAATGTCGGTTGGTTCAACGCATACCCTAAGGTTTAAGAAAAAGGTGTAATAATAATGTTAATAAAATGTGAATAAAATAGACTTACCCATGTTGATCATTGTTTTTCGGAACTTTAGCGATTTCCGATAATAAACATGGAAAGATGGAGGATTATGCCAACCATTTTCGGGATTGTTGTAAGCGCTTTCAATAGATGCGTGTCTCGAAATCAAACACGATCGGTTGGGAGCTACATGAATTCTCAAGTTCTTTAGAAAGAACCCCAACCATCCGCCGTCTCACCTTCAACAATGGCAAACGCAACTGGGAAAATATTACTATTTCCATCTTGTGCTACCGCCATTAGTAGTGTACCTTTGTATTTACCATATAACCATTCCTTCGTGGCCATAGACGACTACATTCGTCCGTATTTGATCCAAGCCGGTTTTGGACATGTTTGCACCATAACGTCGTATGGCGTTGATAGAAAGTATATTCTTGCACTCTGTGAAAGATGGAGGCCAGAAACCCACACTTTCCATCTTCCAACCGGTGAAGCCACTGTCACTCTAGAAGATGTTCACATGTTGATGGGTTTACGCATAAATGGTTTAGCCGTGAATGGGAGAACAAATTTGAACTACACAATAGTTCAAGATCTTTTGGGTGTTGAATTGCCCGAAACGGCTACAAGGGGCCAATTCATTAAAATTACTTGGCTAAAAGAAATATACCTTGCATTTCATTTAGATGAAAATTCTAGCATCGAAGAATTTCATCAAAAAACTAGAATTTATATTTTAATTCTTTTTGGTTCTTTACTATTTCCTGACACTAATGGTAATACAATACATCTCATGTTTTTACCATTATTATCTGACTTTAATAAAATAGCACAATACAGTTGGGGATCTGCAGTTTTAGCGCATCTATACCGAAATTTGTGTAGATGCGCTAAAGTGAACACTCATAACTTTGCCGGTTGTTCAACACTACTACAAGCTTGGGGATGGTCAAGGATGAGGAGTCTTGCGCCTAGGAACCATAACCCATTTCACTTTCCATACGCAACCAAGTAAGTTGAAACTTCTATATTTTCTAAAAAAATTTTCGCTTAAATTAATTTACTTGTTAAACCGATTTAATTATTTTTTAGGTGGTGCCTATGGGATGGATTACGAAGACTCCTCATCATTGTGCACGGGTTATCGCACTTTCATCGATCATCTACAAGAAAATGATGTACTTTTTCTCAACCAAATTAACGCTTACTTTTACTTTATATACTTTTATAAATTAATATAGTTGTTAATATTTTATAAGATTTACTACCTAGAACTTGAAGATTTAGATCCAATAGGTGTGGAGTTCAAAACATATCTTATCTGTTTTACTCTTGGAAATGCATCATATGAGATAGGTCAAACTCCAATTTGGAATTCTTCAAGGCATACCTGATGCTCCAATCTGCATGGACAACTATCACACAATCAACTTGTCCGACCAATGGTCATTTGATTCGTGGAAAAAATTTCAGAAGGAAGAGCGTAGTCATTGGAGAGACCGCGCAAATAGAGTCTTACAAGGAGAAATCATGTCAGATGAATGTAAACCGAGTCAAGATTACATGAATTGGTATAAGTCTATTTCATATTTATATTTGTCACCAAATAACTATTTATTTGACCCTCGTAACCAACCATCATCTTCAAACGTCCAACACACCGGACCATCATCAAACACCTACCCCCAACCCTCATTCATGACCAACCAACAACAATTCACTAACACCCAACTACCATTCTTCCCAACCATCTTTTACCCAAACCCAACAATCCCAACAATTTTCAAATTTTTTCCATCTACATCACATAACGTACCACAATACCCCACTCAACAAACCCCACAATACCACACTCAACAAACCCCACAATACCACACCTACCAAACACCCCAACAACAAATGCATTTTTCCCAACCCCAATATTTTACCACACCCGAATGTTACCAACCCGCAATGCATAGCCAAACACCGGTAGGTAACCTACCTAATTGGAATTTCGGTACAAGATTAAGTTATGGAAGTGTGAACCGACTTTTACCAATGATGACATGATAACTACATTTTGATGAATGACAATGACTGGACCTTCTACTCAACCACAACATGCGAGAACAACAAAATGCGAGTAACGTCAAGGTATGTCTACAATGAGACAAGCTCTTCGTTGTGGAACCCACCAACGCTTTACACGTCCGGGTCAAGATCCGCATTAAATTTCAATTGTTTTCATGTACTTTTTCTTCTCTTTTTTGTAAATGTTGGTTCAAAAATTAATGAAGTACTTTTTTTTATTTTTAATTGTTTTACTTTTATAATATAAATAAATTAATATTTCATTATAATATAAAAAAATAAATATTTAATTTTTTTATAGTACTTACTATTAAATTTTATAATTATAATATTTATTATTTAGTTATTATATTAAAAATTATATTTATTATTTATTATAATAATTTATTAAAATAATTTAATATACTTAAATAATAATAAGATTTACTAAATTATTTATTTGTTAAAAGAAATATATATTAAATATATAGTATATATATATATATATATATATATATATATATATATATATATATATATATATATATATATATATATATATATTTTTTATATTTTTTAAAAAAAAAAACTACACATGTCATGCAAAGGAAAGGGCGGCTGTTCCAAATTATTTAAGGGCACCGCCCATTGCTTCGGCGGTGGTGCTCTTTTTATGTTTTTTTTTTTTTTGAAAAGATGGTAGAATGGGAAATATTGGGGAATGGAATGGTATAATGCGAAATATGTTGAAAAAAGATGGCAGAACAGTAAAAAATTCTGAATATTTTCTTTCAAGTTTGCTCTCTTTTTAAGAACTCTCAGACAATTGATTTTGACTGGTTTTTATTTTTATATTCTATCGTATTTTTGGACTTTTGCCTGTTTGTATTTCTTTTGATTTCTTGTATTTCTTTTGGTTTATTGATATTTTCTTATGTCTATTTGACTCTGTCTTCTATTTGTTGTTGGATCAATCCTTTGGTTCCATTATATATATTTCCATTAAAGGAAAGTTGGAAAATGAGTTATTTGTGTGAAAACTTCTCAAGCAAAAGTCACCTATAGAGTGAACAATAGACGCTAGAGAGCGAATTTGGAAGTACTAAATAACTTTAGAGTAGGCCCGTATTCATTGATTTGTTTGGAGCCACATATAGTGGAGATAATGCCATACTTTAATACTTCAGCATGAGTCATCACTCTCCATGATTCTTGAATTTTAGCTAGTAAGCATATTCTTCCCAAACGCATTTGATGACAACGATGGTTACGTATGGCATAATCATCCCAACTCAAAACAATAAAAACACGGTGATTTATTGACTCCGTAAACCATATAAAATTTACACAAATATTCTATTGTCTTCTAGTATCGTTTTCTGACATGAATAACCTTTTTTTCTTTTTTTATGAATAATAAAATATATAGCGGAACATCATTCTCTCATATTTTCATATTCTCACATCTACAATCCATATCCCTTTAAAATTTACGAATTATATAGTTGTTGTGAGTTTATTACGGTAAGATAATGTATGTAGAATAGTTACATTACAGTAAATTGTAATCAAAATAATTACAAATAAATAAAGATTATACCACATCCTTGCAGTCTAAGTGGGAGGTCAATAAATAGAACTCTAAGAATATCTTTGATAAAAATATCAACAATCTGATATTGAGAAGGAACATAATGCTGGTAAGGAACATGAAAAACGTGAACCTCTTTATTAGTTACCATTTTCCCTTCCAAAATATTTTAAGATTTTAATTTTCTTTCAATTTTTAATTTTTAGTTAAAGTTTCTCTTTTTTTTAATGTTTTAATAAATAAAATATATCTCTATAAAAGAACAAATAAAATATATTATTATATAAAAAATAATTCAATTTTATATTTATATTTAAGAAAATTATTTATTTGTTATATATATATATATATATATATATATATATATATATATATATATAACAAAAGATATTAAGTGTGGTCTAGTGATAAGATCTTGTTGAAATTTGTGGAAGTCACAAGTTTGATTTCAAGGTTTGACAATTTTTAATTTTATTTTAAGAAAAAAACACTAAAATCGGTCACTAAATTCAATCACAAATTCAGTCCTTAAATTTCGGTCACTCAATTCTTCGCAAAAGTTTTGTAACTTGTATTTTTTCGATCGAAAATGTTGGTTGCTAAATCATTCACAAAATATTTTAGTGACCGATTTTCAAGCTTTTTTAGTCTCTAATTTGGTCACTAAAAGTGAATTTTCTAGTAGTGAATGACCTTTTCTCGAAAAAAGCAAATGTACATCTCAATGTTTAGTACGCTGGCGCTGGATAAGATTGTCAGATAGGTAGATAGCCCTAACATTATCATAGTACATCAGAGTAGCATGAGAAAGGGGAAAATAAAATCTCAAAGAAAAGCTTGCGGAACCACCATGATTCTCAAACCACATTAGCAACGCCCAAGTACCCAACCTCTCCACTGGAACAAGAAAGTTGGGTTGTCTTTTGGAAGACCATGAAATTAGGTTGTCGCCAAGAAAAACACAATAATCAGAAGTAGATCGGGTATCGGGACATCCGCACAAATTAACTTTTGTGTAGGAAACAAGTTTCACGATGGCATAATAATATATATGCAAATCATACTGTAAATTGTCCTAAACATAATGCATGATGAACTTCAATGCAAGCAAGGGCTCGGTACATTTGAAGACATACCATCTAGATAACATAAGAGATGTCAAAATGGGTAAATATGAGATACTACAAAACACCGACAAGACTTTGATATAATGTAGGATTTTCTTATGGGGTGTCAACAGAGGTATTGAGCTCATGCTTGGTGTCAACTGTAGTATAAGAAGGTTTTCATGAGGCCATGTTAGCTCAAGAAATAATGTTGCGGGCGTAGGTACTCTGATTAAGAAAAAATCCATTTGTATATCTGGTCACTATAATACCTAAAAAATAGCTCAACACTCTCAAATCCTTCATAGCAAACTTGAAGGCAAGAAGCGGCATGATATATTTGAATAGGTCATGAGAGGAACTAATGAGGATGATATCATAAACACAAAGTAAGATGTAAGACATGTTAGAGCAACACCAACATATGATGAGAGGATGATCTGAGGTGTTGTGTTGAAATCCAATAGCAGAGACATAATTAGCAAAATCTTAGTACCATGCACGAGTCTATTTTCCTCAAATCTTAGAGAGATTTCTGCAAGCGGCACACGTATTCTAAGTGATAACAATTAGATGAAAATATGAATTTAATCATTGTTTAAATAATAAACAATATTCCTCAATACAAAACTAAAATTGCAAGATTTTTTAGAGTGTGTTTATGTGTTTGGTGAGAGATTTAGTTTCTTAGAAATATTTAAGAAATATATTTAATTCAAATTTTAAAATGAAAATTAAATTAGTTAAAATATTTGAAAATAGAAATTTATTGGTACTTATTTCTTATTTCCATGAGAATGTATATAAAATTACAATCCATATATTCTTCATTATAGGAATGAAAAGTGTTTGTAAATTTAAATTCCTAAATTTATATGTAGTTATTTCATAATTTATCAAAACTTATAATAAACATAGGAATGAAACATATTTCAATCTGCATTCTTGAGAATAAATTTACAATCCACATATTCTTCATTATTCCCATTGTGTATAATAAATACACAACTATGAAAAATATGAGTAAAATTTCAAGTTAAGATTACATGATTTGGAAATGTTTTGCATGTACATACAAAAAACATAATTAAGATTTAAAAAACAAAGTTAGAAAGACAAAAGAAACATATTTAAGATTTAGAAAACAAAGTTAGAAAGACAAAAAGAACAGTTACTTTAAAATAAGTGCATATAAATAAAAATCTTAAATTTAAAAGGGAGATACTTTTTCAACTCAAAATTTTCAATAATATTTTTTGAATTAAAAAACAACAATAAAATTAAAAAGAGAGGATTAAAAACTATAGGTGCGAAGAGTTGAATATTTTTTATAACCTAAAAAGCATAAAATCATAGTTTTGAAAAAAATAAATACATATTTTCTCCAGTCACTATTATAAGCAAAAATTTATTTTTTAGATTCATTAAATCATTTATGTATTTAACCTCTATGTAGTCTAGATACATCAAATATTTAATGAATCTAAAAAGAGAATCTTTGCTTATAAGAGTGACCGGATGGAGTACTTGTTTTAATCCGCCTCATAAAAATTATATATTTGAATAAAGTAAGATACTTCTTTTATTCTGTCAATTCGCTGGAAAAAAAAGAAAAGAAACCATGAGCGGCGGTAAACCCTAAGTCTCTGTAGCCCCTTTTTTGCTTTTCAGTTATGGATTCTTGTGATTTGTTCCTAGAAATTTCATGATCCCCAAAGATTCATATGGGTTTTTCTTCCCCGCCTCAGAGATACCGAAAAAAAACTAATGTGAAGTCTTATGCCCAAGCTCTGAAAGAGGTCTATGACATCCCTACATCACAAATCCCTCAACCCATCATAAAAGGGGACAAACCCTCTATAACCATCCTAGAGGAAGAGTACAAAGATGGGATTGAAGAATGTAAGAATAATCTTCACGATAGAGTATTATGGCCAAAAGGTTCCACACCACTTACAGTGGTTGCTCTTCGAAAGAAATTATGTCAACAATGGCCCAATGTGAAAAATTGGGGAGTTCAATCTTTGGGAAAAGTATTTTATTAATTCACCTTCTCAAATACGGAAGATGTGTGCATCGTTAGATCTTCAGGGTCGATAAGTTTGAACCCAGGATCTCTGAAACTCTTTGCTTGGACAAAAGATTCCAATCCCGCTTTGCAAAATAACACCTCCGCTCAAGTCTGAGTTCGATTCTTTGGTCTCTCTTAGGAGTATTGTAGGCCTCAGATTATTTTTGTGATATCAAGTTGTGTCGGGACACTAATTTGTATTGACTCAGCTTCAGCAAAGCCTCGGATGGATAAAAAGTTTGGACATTTAGTGAGAGTGTTAATTGATATGGATCTAGCTTTGCCTCTTAATCACAATGTTTTGGTTGAAAAAGAATGATTTGCATTTTCCTATGATATAGAATATGAAAATCTGTTAGTCTTTTGCAGCCATTGTAGGAAAACAGGGCATGTGGTTCATGAATGCAAACTATTGAGATCACATAACAATAATTCAATTCCAAATCCTCCTCCGGTGCAGAAGTATACTCTGAAAGCTCATGAGGGCATTGCTAATACTCCAACAGATGTGGGAAAGGAAATTGATGTGCCACAAAACTTGAATGTTCAAGTCGTGCCTGATGACAATGATAGTATTAGCGAGGAAGATAGGAATTACAATGAGGAGGAGAGGCTTAACACATATGTGATAAAATAAACACCTCCTGCTAGTAATGAGACTGAAAGAATTAATACAACTGTAGAGAGAAATTTGTAAAGCTTTTTTTTTCACCCTCCAGACGAACCCGGACCATCTTTGGCTACATTTGTTGATTCAACACACACTATTGCATAAAACCCATTTGACAATGGTTCATACCGTTGTTAAGTAGCGTGTGGTTGTAAGTTGTTATTTTCCACCACTGTCTGGAAACCGTCATGGAAAGGCAATACACGCGCTACTAATCACAACAGTTATGATTAACAACCATTGTAAGATAAAACATAATATAAATTACATTTGATTACAGTTACTGTAAGTAACCGTGGTTGAAAGTCACCAGAGTTTGGTATATAATATGTAGATTGCTTGTTTTTCCATACATCTCACTAAAGAAATACAAGCATTCAAATTGATGAAGATGTATATAATCTGGAAATTAAACTATTCTTGAAACCCAAATTAAACAAACCACTATTTTCTGAATTGCATGCATCTCATCATTCATTTCTAGCTCTTAAACATATAGAAATTGGATTAATGGTGTGGTTCCTTTATGGTATCGATATCTTCTCATCTAGTTTAATTTCAATAACAACAATTTATTGACTGAGTCTACCTCATCATTGCCACTTATCGTCGTGATTGTTTTGATGAATTATCATCATAACAATTACGATGATAAGTGACAATGATGAGGTAGAATTAGCCTATAAATTGTGGCTATTGAAATTAAGGTATATGAGAAAATATCAATGTAATGAAGGAGGCAGATCATTATACCAAGTTTTATATGCTAAAGAGCCCGTGATGAATGATGAAAGTGATGCAATTTGAAAATCATTTATTTATATAAATCAGTTTTCAAATACATCTTATTTTTCATATTATAAGTATCTTTGACAATGTAAATGAATGTAATGTAAGTGAGGGTTAGTGAAATAAACAATCTATATAGAATATATTAAACTCAAACACAACATACAAAAGAATTTATCAACAAAATAACATGATACTACATCATTCAGGACATACCTTTTTTGAAATTAATCATGGAAATTCTTGTTGAGAACTACAATAACCATGAAAGTTATCAACATATTTAACCGCAAACTTATTTGTCAGCAAAGTATGAAAATCATTTAACAACTTAAATAATATAACAACTTACATCATCGTGGAACTATAACAAAATATGAAGTTCATATTGTTTGTGAAGCTATGAAGAAAAAATACAAGGTGGATAAAGTTTCCTTTGATAAGATAATGAAGACAAATCTGAAAAAAGGAGTACGATCAACAAAAACAACATGTAACAAAGGAGATAATGGGGAACTATCTAACAAGAATATGGAAGAAGAAGCATACCTTAATATATGAAGCACAAGATTCACGGCTAAGGGCGGAGAAGAAGGGAAAAATGGGTGTAAGGGTTTCCTTGTGAAGGAAACAACGCTACTAACAATAAGTGAGAGTTAATTCGCTTATATATAGGTAACTATTTCACAACGGTTAACACTACCAACTGTATAGATAAATATTTATTTATTATAAATATATCATAAAAGTTATTCAAAAGCACTGTAGCAACATCCCTTTTATTTGTGAGTTTTAACATAAATAAAAAGAAAAGGTGCACCTTAACGTTAAAGGAATAAAATATTTTATGGCACTGGGGTTCACCAAGTAGGTAGCTCTCCAAATCTAATACATCAAATCCATTCTTACTTGTCCCTATGTGTTCAATGTTTGATCCATTAAGACCTTCATCCCAGCTCACACCTTTACCTCTATGTTTATCTGATGTTCCTACCATGGTCCAAGGCACTTTCTCTGCATCATTTCCATTTTCCTTAGGATTCTCTTGTTCTGGTTTAGGTTCTGGATGTTCCTGCCCCTTAGGTTTGGTTGCCCATATTTTCTTTTCCTTCATTATAACCTTCTTCTTCTCACAATCATGACCCATCTTATTACATTTCTTGCAGAAAACATATTGCCATTCATATTTAACCCTCTGATTGAATTTTTTGCCATCAGGATCATTAATGACAATAGTGTCTCTCAAGTCTCTGGTTATATCAATTTCAACCAAGATACGAGCATATGTGATTCACAATTTCTTAGTTGTGAATTTTTCTGTCATCATGTGCTTTCCTATGCTTTTCTCACCCCATAAAGCGAGGGGGAGTTGAGGCAGCATGACCTAAATTGGAACCACCCTGATAGCATCCTCATTCAATGAGAAATTAGGGTTTCATTCATGTAGGAACATGGGTTTGTAGAAGATAGTGTAGGGCCATCTATTCCGAACAACATCCTTATCCTCTTTGGATTTGAATCAAATAATGAATAATCCCTCTTCATTATAGCACAATTCAGGGAGAGCTGCAACGTTCCAGACCTTCATCATAAAGTTCTTGACTCTATTCATAGTGAGTTCACCCCCCGAAACATACATAATGAGAGCATTTTTCCAAAATTCCTTTTCTGAAGCGACATCATCATCATCATCATCATCATCATCATCTTCTTCTTCTTCTTCTTCTTCTTCTTCTATAACTACTTCGATTTCCCCATTGACAATCATTGGATGTGTATATTCTAAATCTATTCCATTTGCGGGGAGTCCGTTCCCTCTAATGATATCTACCCAAGCAATTTCTCTCTTAGTTGGTTCTTCCTCTTCATGAACATTTTACTCTATTATCGTTTCCAATTTGTCCAAAATAGGGGTTTGATTTGGTTAGCCATGTTTCAAAATCGATCCCTCAAATATTTTCTCTGAGTTTGGTGTGAATACCCTTAACACCACAAGAGGTGTTGCAGCCGCTTGATTCTTCTTCGGCCGACCACAACCCTTTCCCATTGTTGACACGCTTGTGCCTTAAACCATACAATTCAATCAACTTTTTCGGTAAGATCCCTGACCCTAAGGTTATGAGTTTAAACGAAAACCAGAGAGCTGATTAAACCCTAGTTAGAGCTACGCCAGATTCGTTACTGAATCTCGTCGGAAATCACCTCGCAATCATCAGAAATCCCTCAGAGAAATTCATGTATTTTTACTTTTTATCCTTATTTTTTAATAATTTTTAAATTAAATAAATTTGTAAATATTTCCAATTTTTTTTTTACTTTTATCCAAACACATAAGTTAGAATATTATTCCTAATAATAATAATCTAAGAATTATGATTCCAAAAAATATATTTTTGATAACTTGAAACAAATACAGTAGGAGATTGAGGTAGGGGTTTTGGGATTCAAGAACCATGCACTATTTTATTTAAATTAATTATTTAAAATTAATGTAGTGGATATATATATATATATATATATATATATATATATATATATATTTTAAAATGAAAAAAAATATGTATTGACCGTATAAACTAATTTTACACTGTCAACCAATAATAATCATGTTAAGTGATAAGTCATATTCAAAATTTATTAATTTGACAATTTATTAATATTTTATTGAAAAATAATATAAAACTAATTTACACTTTTAATGCATATCCATTACCTTTTTTTTTGAAATATTGTAGAATTTAATTTAATTTTTTTATTAATTAAATTATTATAATATGTTTAAAAATATTTAATAATAACAATAATTGAATAATATAAATAATGGACCCAAAATTTATATAAGATTTAATAAAATATTGCTCAATGAATAATTTGGATATACTTGGTAGAGCAAGTACATATCATGGTACTTTTCTCAATAAAGGTTGAAAATATATATTAAGTGGAAGAGAAGGTTAATATTTACTAAATAATTAAAAATAAATAAAATTAATTAATATAAGAGTTAGTAATAAAAATTAGTTTAACAAATAATTAATAAAATATAAAAATGAATATAAAAATTAGTAAAATAATAATTAAATAAATATAAAAGTTAATGGGAGAAAATTAAGAGTTTATAATGTAATTAAATTTAAAAAATGGAAGGAAAGTTACAAAAACTACACAATTTTATAATTAAAAATAAAAAGGAATATAAAATTACAAAAATAATAATTAAATAAACATAGAATTTATTGGGAAAAATTTAAGAATTGATGGGAGAAAATAAAAAAATATAATTATCAAAAGAACCTTAATTTTAACTCACTAAAAATTGTTTAAAAGACTTAACAACTTTAACTTTAAGTGAAAGGGAAGGTTAATATTTACTAAATAATTAAAAATTAAATTAAATTAAATTAATATAAGAGTTAGTAATAAAAATTAGTTTTAGTAATTATTTAATAAAGAAATAAAATAAATATAAAAATTACTACAATAATGTAATTAAATTTAAACAATGGAAGAAAAGTTACAAAAACTACACATTTTTATAATTAAAATTAAAATGAATATAAAAATTACTAAAATAATAATTAAATAAACATTGAAGTTAGTGGGAGAAATTTAAGAGTTAGTTCAGAAAATTAAAAATAAAAATAAAAATATTCAATTATCAAAAGAAACTTAATTTTGGCTCACTAAAAATTGTTTAAAAGACTTAACAACTTTAACTTTAAGTGAAAGAGAAGGTTAATACTTCTTAAATAATTAAAAATAAATACAATAGTTAATAATAAAAATTATTTTTAATAAATATTTAATAAAATAAGAAAATAAATATAAAAAATTACTAAAATAATAATTAAATAAATATCAAAGTTTGTGGGAAAAATTTAAGAGTTAGTGTGAGAAAATTATTAAAATAAAATGAAAATATAAAATTATAAAAAAATATTAATTTTGACACCAAAAATAATTTAATAGACTAAACAAGTTTAATATATAAGATTATAAATATAACTATCACACATATCAAAATAATACAAAGTATAAATTTAAATAAATGTTATTATATTTTAAATTTAATTAAATTTATTATATTATAAATTTAAATTTAAATAAATATTAAACGAATTCTAAAGTAAACAAACGAAATTATTTCATATAAATTTTAAATAAAGTCTAATTATAATATTTAAAAATAAAATTATCAAAACAATGTAGTTTTGTTTGAAAAAGAAAAACATGTATTTATTCCACCGATTTTATCTAATTAGTTTTTATCGATTTAATAACATATTTAATTCAATAATCATATCAAACTAATAATTCCTAAAAAATTTAATTTGAGATGTCTGATCGGTTAAATTTGATTTTTAAAATACTAAACAAATATACTAAATTTTATCAACGGAGTTCTATAAACAAACATTGCATGCATGTATATGGACTCTTAAAAAAAAATTGAACCTTTAATATTATTATTTCAATTAGCTCCAAATTCTTGACCATATTATCATATTTTACAAAAGCTAAAATTGTATTTTATGCCATTTTTATCGGCTACCTAATTTTGGATAGAGTTTGAATTTCCTCTATCTATATACTCTTCATTTAATGTTTATTAATTGAAGAAATAGAAACAAATGAAATAAATAGTCCAATGGTATTTCTTATGTCTATCTCTATTAAATAAAAAATAGATAAATTATAAAAAAAATATTAATTTAGATAAACACTACATTAATTCCTTCAATCCAATTTTTGTTTTTTGGTCCAATTTAGTTTCCTTATAGGTTTTCAAGAAGAGTCTACAAATTCCACTTTCAAACCGAACACCAATTTGACAAACGAAGCTTATTTAGTTTATTTTTTTAAAACCTACGAAAAAATATCTTTAAAAAATTGATAATAATCTATATAAATTTTAAAGTATTTTCCTTGAACCTCGTTATTAGTTTTGAGTATTTAGCTTACCGCTACCACATTCAGTTACCATCTCTTTCTCTAAAAATACTTGAAAATTTGTACACCTTTCTGTTTTAACTACTCTCTTCAATTATGCGCCTCTCATAATTTTCGGTATAGTATTACTATCAATCAATTAGACTCTAGACATACTCCTATATAAACACGTTTTGCAACATGAAAGAAACATAGAAGAAGTCAAGTTGAGAGGGTTGAAACTGTTAAGCTCAATTGAAAGAGAAGACAAAAAAATTCTTTAACTATATCATCATCATCATGACTATCGATCATGGTAATTACAACGAAGACCACACCAACACGTTCAACAAATATGCTTTTTCTTGTGCCATTGTTGCTTCAATGGTATCCATCGTTTCTGGTTATGGTAATATCATCATCACATTCTCTAATCTCTCACTTTTTATTCTATTTTATTTTCCTCTATGAATTGTTCCCTACAATTAATTTATAGTTAAATGAAAATTTTTAAAATAATTCATGAATTAACTCAAGTTAAGTTGAGTTTCTTACACAAATCCTCTAAGATTTATTTTTGTCTAAATAATATATATTTAAAATCGAATACACAATACTAAATATTAGTATCAACATTAACAATTCTACATGCATAATTAATTTCAGATACCGGTGTTATGAGTGGAGCATTGATATTCATAAGAGAGGATTTGGGAATCACTGACACACAACAAGAGATTATAGCAGGAATCTTAAACGTATGTGCATTAGTAGGATCTTTAACAGCCGGAAGAACTTCTGATTACATTGGTCGTCGATACACCATTTTCTTAGCCTCTATACTCTTCATGGCCGGTGCAGTTCTAATGGGATATGGTCCAAATTATGCAGTATTATTCGTTGGAAGATGTGTTTGTGGTTTAGGTGTTGGTTTTGCGCTAATGATAGGACCTGTTTATTCAGCTGAAATTTCATCTGCGTCATCTAGAGGCTTTTTAAGCTCTTTACCTGAGGTTTGTATTGGTCTCGGAATCTTATTAGGTTACATATCAAATTATATTTTGGGAAGACATTTGAGTTTGAAACTTGGTTGGAGAATAATGCTTGGTATTGCAGCTATTCCTTCAGTTATTGTAGCTTTTGCTATTTTAGCAATGCCAGAATCACCAAGGTGGTTGGTTGTGCAAGGTCAACTAGGAAAAGCGAAAAAAGTTTTGTTACAAGTTTCAAATACAACAGAAGAAGCTGAACATCGTTTCAAGGATATTAAAATTGCAGCTGGTATAGATGAGAATTGCAATGATGAAATTGTGAAGCCTCAAAGTTCTAGCCAAGGTCAAGGGATTTGGAAAGAGTTGATTCTAAGGCCAACACCTCCTGTACGTAGGATGCTAGTTGCTGCTGTTGGAATTCACTTTTTTGAACATGCAACTGGAATTGAAGCTGTTATGTTATATAGTCCAAGAATTTTTAAGAAAGCTGGTGTTACAAGTAAAGATAGGCTTTTACTTGCAACAATTGGAGTGGGAGTAACAAAGGTTTCTTTTCTTTTAGTTGCTTTGTTTTTGCTTGACAAAGTTGGTAGAAGAAGATTATTACAGGTAAGTGTTGGAGGAATGATTGTTGCGCTTACAACATTGGGTTTTAGTTTGACTACAGTGGATAATTCCAATGAAAAGATTTTATGGGCTTTGATACTTAGTATTGTAGCAACATATACTTATGTTGCTTTCTTTAATCTTGGGCTTGGGCCTGTGACTTGGGTTTATAGTTCAGAGATATTTCCTTTGAGGTTGAGGGCACAAGGAGCAAGTATTGGAGTTGCTGTGAATAGGTCTGTGAATGCTTTAGTTTCAATGACTTTTATTTCTATTTATAAAGCAATCACAATAGGTGGTAGCTTTTTCATGTTTGCTGGTATGTCTGTAATAGCTTGGTTTTTTTTCTATGTTTTCCTTCCTGAAACTAAGGGTAAGACCTTAGAGGAGATGGAGATGCTTTTCACCAAAAAGTCAAAAGATAAAAATGTAGCAATGGTTACTGATCCAGCACACAATGTTTAAATTGTAAAGGAAATCAATAACAATAAGAATATTTTTGTTTGGCTCTTTTTTATTCCATTACTGTTCTTGTTTAACTGCTTTTTATTTATTTTTATATTCACCAATTTTTACATTTATTTATTAGAAAAACGAGTAACTTAATATGAGAGTGAAGCGTGGAGGAGAAATTGTATGGTTTTATAGATGAGCATGCTGAAGACACATGGTAGAAAAATTATAAAATAGAAAAAGGGGAAAATATATTTTGTTCATTAATATGTTGTTGATGAAGATGAACGATACAAACATGTGAAGCAAATGAGAGGAATCTGAAAAAGGGAGCAAAAGTTTTGTGTTGATTATGTGACTGCAAATACAAGAAGGAGAAAACGTGAATTATAAAAATATTTTAACAGTATAACTAATCTTAAAAACAGTTGAAATCCACCAAATATCTATGATAAATTTCTATCAATTTTGATGAACAAGATTGATATCACCACACAATGACAATGAACAATTAAAGAAAAAAGAAAAAGAAGAAAGAATTATTCTCTGCAGAGTAACTCTTTGCTCCCAAACTGTGGAAAACTTCTTATTCACTTTGTAACTGCAAAATTTTGTGAATGAATTGAATTCACTCTTCGCCCCCAAACTGTGGAAAATTTCTTATTCACTTTGTAACTGCAAAATTTTGTGAATGAATTGAATTACAAAAAATAGGGATTACTCCATCTATTTATAGTTTTAGGTTAGCTTGCTCCCTAAGTCAAATCAAATATATTCTATTTTAGATTTAAATCAAATCTATCTAAATCTAAAATCTAAAATCAAATATGTGTGTAACAAACTGTTTTCACACTCTTAAATCAAATTAAATCAAATATTTTCTGACACAAGGAATTACTTTCAACACACCACCTAATTCATTGTGTCTAAATTCTCTACATTCATCATTGCTCTTAGTCTTTGAAATACTTCGACCTGCACACCCTTCGTCATGATATTTGCAATCTGACTCTCAGTTCTACAGTGTTCCAAGTTCATCTTCCCATCAGCTACCTGCTCTCGAAGATAGTGGAACCTCATTTCGATATGCTTGCTTCGACCATGAGCTATCGGATTCTTCGCCAGGTTGATAGCTGACATGTTGTCGATCTTCATGGTAATTGCTCAATGATCTTTACCTGTAATTTCTTCGACCAAGTTCACCATCCAAGTTGCTTGACATGCACAAAGAGAAGCAACTATGTATTTTGCTTTGCATGACGATAATGCCACAACTGCCTTCTTTCTCGAACTCCAAGCAACTGACGCACCACCTAACATAAACACATATCCTGCTGTAGATTTTTTATCTTCAGCATCACTACACCAGCTCGAATCTGTGTACCCCACTAACTTGCAATCTTTTCCTTTATCAGTTGCTAGAAATAAAATGCCATAGTCGAGAGTTCCTTTCAAATACCTCAATATCCTCTTTGTTGTTGCTAGGTGAGATACCTTTGGCTTCTGCATGAATCTACTTACCATACCAACATTGTATGCTAAGTCAGGCCTCGTATGACAAAGGTATCTTAAGGACCCAATAAGTCTTCTATATTGGGTTTGGTCGACATTATTTTCTTCTGAGTCTTTCGACAGTTGCAGCCTTGGTTCTACAGGTGTCAAAGTCGAATTGCATTCTTCCATCTCAAATATCTTGAGAATTTCTCCTGCATATCTTCTTTGATGCATTATCAAACCTCTACTAGTCTTGTAGAATTTGATGCCAAGAAAATATGAAATATCACCCAAATCAAACATTTCAAATTCCTTGCCGAGATCACCTTTGAAGTCTTCGATCTCCTTCTTGCAGGTACCTATTATCAACAAGTCATCGACATAGAGACATAGTATAAGCAATTTACTATTACTTCTTCTTACATATACTCCATGTTCATTTGTGCACTTCACAAATTCCTTCTCCCTTAGAAAGCTACCAATCTTCTTATTCCAAGATCTTGGAGCTTGTTTCAATCCATACAGGGCTTTATGAAGCTTGTACACCTTTATTTCTTCGTTTTGTTTCACAAATCCAACTGGTTGTTTAACATAAACTTCTTCGTCTAAGGGTCCATTCAGGAATGCACACTTCACGTCCATTTGACATATGTGCCAACAGTTTATTTCTGCTAAACCGACAACTAACCTGATAGTTTCGATCCTAGCCACAGTTGCAAAAACCTCATCGAAGTCAATTCCTTCTTTCTGGAGAAATCCTTTTGCCACAGTTTATTTCTTTGTGTTGATTTTAGAAGAAAGGTTTTTGATGATCGCATATGAGCGAAAAAGAGTTGAGTGAGTTGAATTGATTTTAAGTGGGTGAAAAGTATCGAATAATAGGACTAGCATCCTACGATTCAAATACTAGAAATCAGATGAGCTCAATGCTCAACGAGACGTCTATCATCCTAAAAAGTTTTCTTATGAAAAAAAAAGTGAGGTGAAACAAAATTCACGTTATTAAGAGTCTTTAAACAATTAGTCTAGCATCCAACGATATAAAGACTCGGAGTTCATTTGACACAAGTTTATAAATAATTGGTCTAGCAACCAACAATTTAAATACTTGGATTTTATTGTGAGAAAGAATTTTAGAAAAGAAACTCGACGTTGGATCGAGGTATGTAAATTTAATTATGAAAGTGTTTTGAGGCTTGGTATATGGACCAAGAGAAGTTGAATCAGGTCATGATTACTCAAGTATATGGACTTGATTAATCTTGTGAGGATAAGTGCTCCTACCCCCAAATATGAAACCCTTGTGCATGGATAATTGGTATATGGACCAAGATTTATTCGAGTTATGGTTAATCGATGCGAACTAGGGCTTCGATTAACCTTGTGAGAATGACCATGCTCATTCCCAACTATGAAACCTTTTTGGAAAGGTTTGGTATGGACCAAGATGATATAAGAATCTGATTAAGAAGGTAATGAAGTAGGAAAGCAAGTGAGCCCATACAAGGTGACCATATGTATGCTCCTAGAAATTGGGACTAGCGTGGCACTAGTATTCTAAACGACCGATTGGAATAATGGATCAGATAGTTATTGTTGTAGAAAAGCCCAGGACCAAACTATGAATGTGTGCGAGTGTGCACTTGTATGTATACTTGTTCATTGATGAAGAGCCCAAGAGGAGTCTATGTGTTCTAATATGATGAAAAACGCGTAATTAAGCAATAATTAGAACACACAAGGAAATAAAATCCTAAACTATTACAGACCATGCGGGATGGGGGTACAAGTTTATGAATAGGGATACATCAAATCGGAAAGTGCGATAAAAAGCCTAAATAAACAAGAAATACAACCAAATCAAATTAATTTGAATAATCAAGTAAACTCCATCACGTGGTGCGAGAAAAGAGCTTTAAGTAAACTTCAAGATCAGATAAAGCTTGGCGCATCAGATGAATATCAGATAAAGATCCCTACATCACACGAGATACAAACAAAACCAATGCGGAGAAGCTTACAAAGCTCAAGTATCGATTATTGACCATTAGATTAATTAAATTTAGAATAGATTCATGTAGGAATCAACTCTTAGAAGTCAAACAATATATTTGCGTTCATACACATTCGAAAGTTAAATCGAATTTAAAGTTCGAAATTACAACACGATGAAGATCACTGTAATATAATTTGAATTTATTTACAAATGAATTGAGTAAAGTCTAAAATTGAGAGTAATAAGTATAATTATATATTTGCAATACTAAATAGAAGAGTAAAAATACTAAAATATTTTGTATATACATTACTAAATATTATTAAATATTAAATAGAAATTCAATAATAAAATGCTATGAACAAGTGTGCATGCATTAATTGAATGTGAATGCTTTGAACAATTCTTGAATGTCTTCACAATAACAAACTTGTTAGTAGCATAAGTGTGAGTTAAAAACAAAATTAAATGAAATTGCAATAAGTTAGAACATGGTTAGTAAGCAAGACTCGCAATTAAAATCACTATACATGCATAAACAAGTGATAACAAGAATCGAAACGTCAATCGAATCAACTTGAATTAATGAGTAGTAAGATAATGAGAAAATAAGAGTTCATGAAAGTTTGTAGTCACAAAACCAACTTCAAAAAAAAAATTCAATCATTATTAAATAGAAATTCAATAATAAAATGCTATGAACAAGTGTGGATGCGTTAATTGAATGTGAATGCTTTGAATAATTCTTGAATTTCTTCACAATAACAAACTTGTTAGTAGCATAAGTGTGAGTTAAAAACAAAATTAAATGAAATTGCAATAAATTAGAATATGGTTAGTAAACAAGACTCGCAATTAAAATCACTATACATGCATAAACAAGTGATAACAAGAATCGAAACGTCAATCGAATCAACTTGAATTAATTAGTAGTAAAATAATGAGGAAATAAGAGTTCATGAAAGTTTGTAGTCACAAAACCAACTTCAAAAAAAAATTCAATCATTAAAAATTGGAATTACACAATATATACTCAAATTGCGATCCCAATCAAACTTCAAAGCATTTAAGTTTAGAATGAAGTCATAATCAACTAAATCGAAAACTAGGCAGCAACTTAATACTCGATTCTACCCGATACAACGCAAACAGAAACATAACTCAACAATCATGACTTGCATAACCAAAATTTCTCATTCTAATTCAATTCAAATTAAATGAAGTCATCAAACCAAAAACAATCACAATCTATCATTTAGAACTCAAAGAACTTAACATAAACAAAAACTGTAATACTATCTAGCTTTAGTATCTAAAATCAGCACACAAAGCTACATCTTAACACCTACGATAATGGCAATGTCGTAGGAATGACGAACGCACAGTATTAACAACACAAACCAATAAAAATCAAATTTTGATACAAACCTGTATTTAAAGAGAAACAAAATTCAAACAATGTCTCAAAACAATCAAACATACATTATTAAACCACAAATCCTTCATTCTATAAAAAAATATATCAAAAACTAACAACACAAATTGAATTGATTATCCTAAATCAGAACTCGAATAGACATTAAACGAAAATGAGAGATAACAGAAATTTACCACCGTTTAGCTTGTTGCTGCTTGCGAGGTCGATTGACTGCAGCGGAAGAGACGGAAGCTATGTAATGAGCCAATTGAGCAAACACAAGCTTCAAAATATCCTGAAGCCTAGCGTCAAGTGAAGTAACCCACACGGATGTGTAATGTTTGTATCACTACCGAATAGCCTCGGCTGTCTCAATTGTGGAGTAGTTCCAGCGAGGTAAAGAAAATTTGTTTGCAAAGAAAATAGAAAGATGAAGGAGGTTGAATGTGTTGGTGATGGGCGTTACAGAAACAAAAGGGCGGAGAAACTGGTTGAAGTTGATGCTGCTCGGTGAGAACGATGAAGGCTGTTGGTGGTGAAAGTGAAGTTAGCTTCAGAGGTACGGCGGAAGAGGGTGTTATGATGGTGAGTTATGGAGGTGTTGCGGTTTGGAAAAGAAGGAATTTAACAGGGAGAATGGCTGTTATGGCGAGGCTTTGGAGGTTTTGGAATGTGAGTATCGAGATGAAGGCGTCGAGAGGAAAATAGGGCAGAGGGATACGGTGGAATAAAGGAGACGGAGAGGTGGTTTATGATGAAGAAGGAGCGGTTGTGAGTAAGGGTGGTAGGCGGAAGTATGGTGATGGAGAAGATGATGGGAAATGGTTGTTTGGGGAAAATGAAGAATTGTTTGTTGTTCTTTATTTTCCTTCCAGATCCGCCTCGCAGCTTTTTTTGCGTATATGTTTTCCCCCCTCTGTAAAGAGTGACTCATAACATATATATATATATATATATATATATATATATATATATATATATATATATATATATATATATATATATAGGATCATTTACATCAGATACACTCATTTATAACCTTTGATTTATTTAAAATTTAATGGTTATTATAAAAAAACATTTTAGTAAAATGTTTCCATTTTACACAAAACCAATCATTCATATATATTTTACTAATAAATATCATATATCTTAACCAAAATATTCTTTTTCTCTCGAATGAATAATCAATTTCATGCATAATAACATATATATAAATAAAAAAAACACATCTGACTTGAAAAATAAAAATAAAAAATTATTTTTAATTAGTACTATTTATATTTAAAATAAATAACATTACTTAAAAATGAACAATCAATAGCAATATTTATATTTACTACTAAAATTTTCTATCAAATTGAAATCATTTGAAAAAATTTTAATTATTTTTGTAGCTTTATTTAAATTAAATTACATTCTATTAATTTAAAATAAATGATAAAATTAATATTTTTTAATTTAAATAAAAGTATATTCTATTCATTTAAATTAAAGGAAAATTAATATATTTTAAAAATAAAATACAAAATAATATTCAAAATACACATAATTTAAAATATATATATTAAAAAATAAGTTGAAAATATAAAATAAAATTATTTAAATTTTATAAGTATTTGAATAGATATTATACAAATACTTACAAAATAAAAATTGTTTTCTTCCATTTTGTTTAAATTAAATTTCTCATTATTTATTTTTTATTTTTTAAATTTTCATCGTTCATTTTAAATTAAATAAAATTATAATCATAATTTAAATAAAATTTAAACAAAATGAACGATGATCAATAAAATTTATTTTGTTTTATATTTTCTACTTATTTTTTTAAATTATGTGCATTTTTAATATTATTATGCATTTTATTTTAAAAATATATAAATTTTTCCTTTAATTTAAATGAATAGAATATAATTTTATTTAAATTAAAAATATATTAATTTTATTATTTAATTTAAATTAATAGAATATAATTTAATTTAAATAAACCTACAAAAATAATGAAAACAATTTCAAATAATTTTAATTTGAAAGATATTTTTTAGTAGTAAATATAAATAGTACTAATTAAAAATAATATATTTTAAAAAAAATTTAAGTCATATTTTTTTCCTTTGACAGTATATGTTATTATGTATGAAATTGATTATTTATTTGAGAGAAAAAACATATTTTGTTTAAGATATATGACATTTATTATCAAAATATATATGGAATGGTTGGTCTTGTGAAAAAAGGAAACATTTTACTAAGATGCTTTTTTATAATAGCCATTAAATTTTAAATAAATCAAAGGTTATAAATGAGTGTAATACTTGGTGTAACTAATTGGTGTAATTTGATCCTTCCTCATATATATATATATAGAGATCAATTACATGAAAACACCATTGATTAATATTTTTAAATTAATTGATCATCATATAGATCATAGTTTGAGATTAATCTATAATGATTTACTATACGATCAAGATATCCAAAATTAACGTCAAAATGGACTTTCATATAACGTTAATTTTGATGTAGTTCAATGACATAGTAAGTTATTATAGATTAATCTCAAACTTTATAGGTATGATCTATATGATGATATATTTCAATCCAACGGTTGATTTTAAAAATATTAATCCAAGTGACGCTTTGAACGAATGTAATGGTAACTTTTCGAGTATATATATATATATATATATATATATATATATATATATATATATATATATATATATATATATATATATATATATATATATATATATATATATATATATATATATATATATATATACCAAAAATTAGGTTAATGTAGTTTTTATAATACCAAAAATGCCCTTCTGATTAAATGGGTCATAAAGTCTAATAGGTTAAAAATTAACTTATCCGAAAACATTTTTGTTTTGATTTTTGGAGATAAAAAATGAACATTTAAAATTGTCAAAAATGATATAAATTCGAACACTAAATTATTCGAAAAAATAAAATGAGTACATTAAAATAAACTACGGAACTCATAGATTAAAGAAAAATTATCGAAATGTTTAAAATCGAAATAAAAGGATAATAAAGAATATCTGGTTGTAAAACACTTACGATTAAAAACGAGATTTCAAAATGTACCGAAAAATTAGGGAGAGCACATTTTCATGATCTACGCGACACATAGATTCATAAAGTAGTGAGTTAAAGGCGAAAACTTGAAATATTTTTTCCGCTAATTTTCCGCACAGTGTCGAATCGCTTTCTACGATCTGTTTATAAAATCGAAATATCAATATCATCGACATATAATTAACTTAACACGATGCAAGAAACAGGTAGAGAGATGAAAATACAAGAAGTAAAATAACAGGTATTTTACAACTATAAAATGATGCAAATGTAGATTTAAGTTGACTTTTGGTCAACTTAAATACGACTAATGATGCAAATGTGATGAATGAATGATTTTTTAATGTCAATGACTTGATGGAAGCGGATGCAGATGAATGCGATGCCTAAGCTAGATAAATTTGAAGTTATGAGGGCAAATTTTAGGGTGTGACAGCTGCCCCTATTTAAATATCTTTAACCAGACGATTTGAAGAGACATCTTTGAATTGTCGGGTATAAGATAATTTAAATACAACAGACCCAAATTTTCCCTAAAAACAAAAATGGGTACGATATGCATACAAATGTGATGATATGAGAATGCGATGAATGCCTTGGCCTTGATGGCACCATGTTGAAGGCTTGTGCCTTGTTAATGCCTCGATAAACTGGCATATGTTTAAGTTGGGAGTTTTGCTCCAAATGGTACCACATACATTTGCATTGATGAGTCGCATATTGAGTCGCGTGTTAAAGTTGATGTTATTATTCGTTGCTTATTGATTGTCGTTGTGTTGTTGTTATAAGTTGTTATTGCTATATGTTGTTATAAGTGATTGTTTCTATAAGTTGTTATTGTTGTGAGCTGTTATTGTTATGAGTTGTTGTTTCTATAAGTTGTTGTTATTGTATAGCTTTTGTTATGAAGTGGTGAAATTAGTATGTTTCTGATCTAATATACTGTTTATCATCGCCTGCTTATATTGGTTGATATCTTGCCCCTTCTGTTGTGATGTTGCCTCTACGTGGATAACGTGCAGGTAATTGAAGGATGAAGATTTAGTCGTTGTTAGTTCGAGCCGGGTTGTCGCTCTGATACGTAACACTCGGGGGATGAACGCTAGTTGTTTAGTTGTTTTGGTTTTATTGTTGAATAACTATGTTGATACATGAAAAGTAATTGTTAATTTTAAAATGGTTTTAAGTTGAAAATATGTTATGTCATCTAAGTTAGAATAATGTAGTTCCGCTGCTTAGTATTAATAAAGTTAAATTCATGTTATTTTAGTTCATCCGAGTTTATGTGTTATGTATCTGTGTTAGCGTGCAGTTGTTTTAGTTGAACTATAATACTCCAATTGTTTATTGAAAATAATTTTATAACTCAAATTTTTCTTTATAATTACTGGGATAGAATTGGGGTGTTACAAGTTGGTATCAGAGTAGGTCGGCCTGTCTGACCAGTGTTGTCTAATATTGTTTATTTCCTCTGTACGCGATAAGTGTGTTGAACACTGTCGATACTTGTTTGCTTGCTAGGTGATTGTTTCCAGGGGTTGAGTTGAATGTAAGTGGCGAGAAGCTTTGCTTCTCGGATATGTTTCAGTTGTAGGATGTTGGTATCATGCTGATGGCGAAGGTGCAAGTCTTGTCAAAGTTTGGTATTTCCCGAATCAGAAGGTAACAAGGATAATTGTGATAAGATAGAATTTAGAAAGTTGTTATGTTCAACATTGTTGAGGGACTGTGAAGTTGTTGTTTAAGTAGTCTTGCGTAAGATGTTGACATAGAAGTAATGATTAAGTGACGGATTATTGTAGACCTTGTTGTGGTATATTAGTGAGTAATTGTAGAATTTGTTGGAGTTGTTGGGATTTTTCGAACCGCGAGTCATAGTTGGAAATGCGAAGTGTGTGATTGCAAGAATAGGAAGTGTCGAAAATGGTGTAAAGGAATTATGGTTTATGTTATCGTCGAAGGTATAGTATGTAGATGTAAGATGTTGATGTTAGCATGTTCGGATGGTTTTGGAAGTTATTGAACTTTGATGTTGTTGGTGACGTGAGTGCAAGTTCTATAGAAACACTATTATAGTTAGTAACGATGGTTTGTACTCCATTATAGTTGTCGATTATCTATTAACAAATTGAGGAACTGATCGCCCTTAATCTCTTGTTGATATTAGATGGAATTGTATTGGATGGTATATACGTATCTTACTATCTTGATGGTGAGCAAAGTGATGGATGTTATACCGAGAATGTTGTTTTAATGAGGATGCGATGTTGTACAGACAAGTATAAGCATGTGATAGTTGTTACTACTTTATAAGTTGATGTTCCAAGGTATTATTGAAGCAATAAGGATTATGTTGCAACATTATTGAAAGATTAACGTGTGCGTATTCGATTTAACCATGTTCAGTTGTCATTATATCAGAAAAGTAGTAGTCAGAGTATTGCATAACGCAACTGAGGATCAGAGAGTTGGAAGCAAAGTTGAGGATAGTTTTGTCGGCTAGATTTTCGAGGACGAAAATATCCTAAGCGGGGGAGACTTGTAACGCCCTGAATTTAATTAATTATTTAATTAAATTATCTAAAGAATTATTTATTGGAATTTTTGAAGTTGGGATTTATCGGAATTATTATAAGAGATATTATTGGATTAATATGTTGGTTGGACGGTTAAGTCGATAGTTGAATAATTAGTCGGATTAGTCAGAAGAAATTATTATTTAAAATAATAATAGTTAAGTAGAATATTATTTATTTAGTTGGGCTTATTTGTGTGTGAGGAATAGCAAATGCAGAGGTGTTAATTAGTGGGCCTATTATATCAAATAATAATAGTATTATTTTTATATTGATAATTGAAAAATTATAAAGGAAGTAGCAGTAAAAGAGAATAAGGGTTTGTGAAGGAAGAAAAGATGTACGTGACGGAAAGACGACGAGGAACAAGGTTTGGAAAATTAATCGTCGGAAGTGGAATTGCAGACCGGAAAGCTAAATCGGAATTCGACCGGAAAATTATGGAGAGACTGTCAATCCAAGGTAAGGGCGGGGATCAATTTCTATAATCGGGTATACGATAGACCGTATATGGGTTGGGTTGTATAAATTTGCCATGAATTGATTGTTGTTTTTCTATGTTGCATTGATTTGGTGAAAATTATTCTCACTGCGTTGATTGTTACTGTTACTATTACTATTGGCATGGAAAAAAAAATTGTAATGTTCGATGCAAAATTTTGTGTGATGAAATTATTTTTGGAAAAATCAAAGAAAGAAAAACGTTATTTGCAGGGAAGAAATCGGTTACCGAACAACACACCCTGGATAAAGGAGTGTGTCGAACGACACACCTATACATGGAGGGCATGCCAAATGGCATGCATAGGGTAAAAACAAGGAGTGCAGAACGGCACCCTGTACAATTTTTCTGTTA
This sequence comes from Vicia sativa, assembly GCA_021764765.1. Classification (NCBI taxonomy): domain Eukaryota; kingdom Viridiplantae; phylum Streptophyta; class Magnoliopsida; order Fabales; family Fabaceae; genus Vicia; species Vicia sativa. Next base: position 147,858,308 of record CM038796.1, read on the forward strand.
ATGTCACGTTTTCCTTTCATAAAGTACTTGTTATTTTACTTTACATGCATAAATAATTAATCTAACTTTTGTTTTTTTTCCTTGGTTATCATTGATTAAGTAGTACAGGATGACATTTAATATATATATATATATACACACTTTGTAATAGAAATAACTTGGAAATATGAATGTTGCTAGCAGTGAATATAATATTAGCAGAACAACAAACAATTATTTATTGACCGAAATATGAAGAATGTGTATAGTAGCAGTGTTTTAATTACAACAATGTTTTAGTGGGAAATTAATTAACAATTGAATTAATTAATTGATTCACTAGGTAATGCAGGATAATTAATCAGTAGTAGTGATACTTGATTTATTTCGGTGTAGAATTGTCGAGATTAATTTTTATAGCGATAGGTTCTTATTTATAGCAATATTTTAATAGAAATTAAGTAGTTGATTAATTAACTAATTTAGTAGAGGACGTTTAATAATTAAATAGCATTAGCGGTGAATAAAATGTTTTAGGCGTAGATTCGTAACTGTTATGTTGTGTAGTATTTGTCGTACTTGTTTTCTTGAATCGTGGTTGTTAATAACTTGTTGTTGATATGTTGATGAAGTTGTAGGCCTATGATAATGTTCATTAAGTTGAATCATCCTGATTTATGGACATGTTCTATTGGTAGGCCGAATGACCAATGTTGATCTAAGTTGATGTCATTAATTCTTATTTTAAAGTGGTCTTTGTATGTTGTTGTTGTTGTTGCGTTGTTGTATATTTGTGGTTGAAGTTGAGGTCACATGACATACATTGCATGATTAAGTTGGCCTTGGTGGCACCACGTTGAAATTTGAAGGCTTATGCCTTGGCCTTGATGGCACCACGTTGAAGGCTTGTGCCTTGTTAATGCCTCGATAAACTGACATATGTTTAAGTTGGGAGTTCTGATCCAAATGGTACCACATGCATTTGCATAGTTGAGTCCCATATTGAGTCGCATGTTAAAGTTGTTGTTATTATTCATTGCTTATTGATTATTGTTGTGCTGTTGTTATAAGGTGTTATTGTTGTAAGTTGTTATTGTTGTGATTTGTTGTTGTTATAAGTTGTTGTTGTTATAAGTTGTTATTGTTGTGAGTTGTTGTTGTTATGAGTTCTTGTTGCTATAAGTTGCTGTTATTGTAAAGTTGTTGTTATGAAGTGGTCAAATTTGTATGATTCTGATCTAATATATTGTTTCTTATACACCTGCTTATATTGGGTGATATCACACCCCTTATGTTGTGATGTTGCCTCTACGTGGATAACGTGCAGGTAATTGAAGGATGAAGATTTAGTCGTTGTTAGTTCGATTGGGTTGTCTCCCTGATACGTAACACTCGGGGGATGAACGCTAGTTGTTTAGTTATTTTGGTTTTATTGTTGAATAACTATGTGATACATGAAAAGTAATTATTGATTTTAAAATGGTTTTAAGTTAAAATGATGCTATGTCATCTAAGTTAGAATAATGTAGTTCCGCTTCTTAGTATTAATAAAGTTAAATTCATGTTGTTTTGGTTCATTCGATTTTATGTGTTATGTATCTTTTTTAGCGTGCAGTTGTTTTAGTTGAATTGTAATACTCCAATTGTTTATTGAAATGAATTTTATAACTCTGATTTTTCTTAATAATTACTGGGATGGAATTGGGGTGTTACAAGTTGGTATCAGAGCAAATCGGTATGTCTGACCAGTGTTGTCTAATGTTGTTTATTTCCTTTGTACACGATAAGTGTGTGGAACACTGTCGGTACTTGTTTGCTTGCTAGTTGATTGTTTGCAGGGGTTGAGTTGAATCTAAGTGAGGGAGAAGCTCTGCTTCTCTGGTATGTTTCAGTTGTAGGATGTTGGTATGTTGTAGATGGCGACGGTGCAAGTCTTGTCGAAGTTTGGTGTTTCCCGAAGCATAAGGTAACAAGGATAATTGTGATAAGATGGAATTTAGAAAGTTGTTATGTTCAACATTGTGGAAGGACTGTGAAGTTGTTGTTTAAGTAGTCTTGCATAAGATGTTGATATAGAAATAATGATTAAGTGACGGATTGTTGTAGACCTTGTTGTGGAATATTAGTGAATAATTGTAGAAGTTGTTGGAGTTGTTGGGATCTTTTGAACCGCGAGTCATAGTTGGAAATGCGAAGAGTATGATTGCAAGAATAGGAAGTGTCGAAAATGGTGTAAAGGAATTATGGTTGATGTTATCGTCAGAGGTGTATTAGTATGTAGCGGTAAGATGTTAATGTTAGCATGTTCGGATGGTTTTGGAAGTTATTGAACTTTCAAGTTGTTGGTGACGTGAGTGCAAGTTCTATAGGAACACTATTGTAGTTAGTAACAATAGTTTGTACTCCATTATGGTTGTCGGCTATCTATTAACAAATTGAGGAACAAATCACCCTTAATCTCTTGTTGATATTAGATGGAATTGTATTGGATGGTATAGACGTATCTTACTATCTTGATGGTGAGCAAAGTGATGGATGTTATACCGAGAATGTTGTTTTAATGAGGATGCGATGTTGTACAGACAAGTATAAGCGTGTGATAGTTGTTACTACTTTATAAGTTGATGTTCCAAGGTATTATTGAAGCAATAAGGATTATGTTGCAACATTATTGAAAGATTAACGTATGCGCATTAGATTTAACCATGTTCAGTTGTCATTATATCAGAAAAGTAGTAGTCGGAGTATTGCATAACGCAACTGAGGATCAGAGAGTTGGAAGCGAAGTTGAGGATAGTTTTATCGGCTAGATTTTCGAGGACGAAAATATCCTAAGCGGGGGAGACTTGTAGCGCCCTGAATTTAATTAATTATTTAATTAATTATTTAATTAATTATTTAATTAATTATTTAATAAAATTATATAAATAATTATTTATTGGAATTGTTGAAGTTGAGATTTATTGGAATTATTATAAGAGATGTTATTGGATTAATATGTTGGTTGAACGGTTAAGTCGATAGTTGAGTAATTAGTCGGAAGAAATTATTATTTAAAATAATAATGGTTAAGTAGAATATTATTTATTTATTTGGACTTATTTGTGTGTGAGAAATAACAAATGTGGAAGTTTTAATTAGTGGGCCCATTAGATCAAATAATAGTATTATTTTTATTATTATATTGATAATTGAAAAATTGGAAAGGAAGTAGTAGTAAAAGAGAATAAGGGTTTGTGAAGGAAGAAAAGATGTATGTGAGGAAAAGAGGAAGAGGAACAAGGTTTGGAAAATTATCTGTCGGAAGTGGAATTGCAGACTAGAAAGCCAAATCGGAATTCGACCGAAAAATTATAGAGAGACCGTCAATCCAAAATAAGGGTGGGGTTCAATCTCTATAATCGGGTATACGATAGACTGTATATGGGTTGAGTTGTATAAATTTTCCATGAATTGATTGTTGTTTTTCTGTGTTGCATTGGGTTGGTGAAAATTATTGTCACTGCGTTGATTGTTACTATTTCTATTGGTATGGAAAAATTAAAATTGTAATGTCCGATGCAAAATTTTGTGTAATGAAATTATTATTGGAAAAATCGTAGAAAGAAAAATGTTGTTTGCAGGAAAGAAATCGGTTACCAAACAGCACACCCTAGGTAAAGGAGTGTGTCGAACGACACACCTATACATGGAGGGCATGCCAAATGGCATGCATAGGGTGAGAACAAGGAGTGCCGAATGGCACCCTGTACAATTTTTCTGTTCTTGTCACGTTTTCCTTTCATAAATAGAAATAACTTGGTAATATGAATGTTGCTAGCAGTGAATATAATACTAGTAGAACAACATACAATTATTTATGGACCGAAATATGAAAAATGTGCATAGTAGCGGTGTTTTAATTACTGCAATATTTTAGTGGGAAATTAATTAGCAATGGAATTAATTTATTTATTTAGTAGGTAATGCAGGATAATTGATTAGTAGTAGTGATATTTGATTTGTTTCAGTGTAGAATTGACATGATTAATTTGTATAATGGCGGGTTCTTATTTACAATAATATTTCTAATAGAAATTAAGTAGTTGATTAATTAAATAATTAAGTAGAGGACATTTAATAATTAAATAGAATTACAGGTGAATAAAATGTTTTAGGCGTAGATTCGTAACTATTAAGTTGTGTAGTATTTGTCGTACTTGTTTGGTTGAATCGTAGTTGTTAATAACTTATTGTTGATATGTTGATGAAGTTGTAGGCCTATGGACAATGTTGATTAAGTTGAATCTTCCCGATTTATGGACATGTTTGAGTTGTAGGTCGAATGACCAATGTTGATCTAAGTTGATGTCATTGATTCTTATTTTAAAGTTGTTGTTGTTATATGTTGTTGTGCATTGTTGTGTATTTGTTGTTAAAGTTGAGGTCACATGGCATACATTGCATGATTAAGTTGGCCTTGATGGCACCATGTTGAAAGTTGAAGGCTTATGCCTTGGCCTTGATGGCACCACGTTGAAGGCTTGTGCCTTGTTAATGCCTCGATAAACTGGCAAATGTTTAAGTTGGGAGTTCTGCTCCAAATGATACCACATGCATTTGCATAGTTGAGTCTGAAATCACCCGACTGAACTTCCGACTGATAAGGGGTGTATCAATGGAGTCGCCATCGAACGTCTTTTATCTCACGATGGTGAAAGGAAAACATCGAGTAAACCAAAAGGGGAGAAATCGCGGTCCTATGACCGAGAGATTAAGAGAGTCTAGGTAAGGGAGTTAGTTACGCGAGGGAAAGGGATTAGCACCCCACACGCCCGTAGTACTCTACGGTATCCACTTTCTATTTCTAGCTAAAGGGTGTGTTATATCTATCTATGCTTAATCGCTACAATGCATGCAAAAGAGAATAGGAAAATAAAGAAACCACGGGAAAAAGAAGGAAGTATTTACAAAGTTTGCTCGATCGAGCCCCGTGACAAGATGCCTACGTATTCCCGCGTGCAATGGAAAAGTCAGAGCATCGTAGTTCGGCTCACTTGTTTTGGTGGGTTTCGTGTTTTTTACTTATGAAAAAGGTTTTAAACACAAAAGAAAAGTGTGTAAAGGCGAAAAGAGTTTGTGTTGGTTGGTTGCTTTTACCTTGAGAAAGAAGTTTAAACCATTATTAGATGTTTTGTTTTCAAAGGGGAAAGAAAAGCAAGTTTTAGTTTTATTACATGCATGGATGCAAAGGAAACTAGCAAAACAAAAGGGAGACTAGCTAAGTACTAACCCTAATGTTGACATGCAAAGGTTAGGCCTATGGTCGAAGAATACAAGGGAATCTCTACCTATGTTGACATGCAAAGGATGTGGATCCTGATGTCTAGGCTAGAGAACTTATCCTAACCGAGCAAAAACTTGTAAAAACAAACAAACAAAGCGCAATCCACAAGTAGAATCATCCTAAACGGGTCTTTAAATAAACCAGAGGGGTTCATGAACATGCTCCAACTACGGAAGCCCCATCATGCATCTCTATTCCTACTTCTCATGGCAAAAGAAAGCTGTAAAGCCCTACTTCTCATGATATCTAGGAAAGCTGTAAGAGAATGCGATAAATGGTGTAGAAACTACCGAACGGATATAGAATCTGATGAGCACTGCGAGCTAAAGAAATACTCTGGAAAACTTCAAGTACTGCAGCCAAGCAGTAAGAGTAAACCGGTGAGAACTGTTCAAACCATCAAAATAAGCGGAATACGTGTCGATACGCATCTAAAGCGATAATGCCTGCAATAACAAGGTTAGACCGAGAAAAACAAGATAGAAGGGATGTACACATGGGTGTACAAGCATAGAAACACCTGCACGAAGGGAGTTAGACCCAAGAGGCAGGCAAAATAAAGTATACGTGTATATACAAACATCGGAGAAATGTGTCGTATGCGTATGCAACACAAGCCCCTGCATCAAACAGAGCCCAAAAAGCAGCTTGGCATAGCTAGAATGTCTATTGTTTACTGTTAAAATCAAGAAAGAACAGGAAAATGCACCAGTACAGGCCGCGCTAAGCGCGACCCAAACAGGGGCCAGTGCGCTTAGCATGCCCTGGACCGCGCTAAGCTCTACCTGCAAAACAAAATTCATAATGTTTGGCGCTTAGCACACTCCTGGTGGCGCTTAGCGTGGTCTGCAACCTGCAAAAATGTTATTTTTTTGGTCTGGACCACCTGTTTATGATGCTCTCATGCCAAAATTCAATTCATATTGTTAGGCCATAGTCCCATAGCAGATAGAAGTCACACAAACATGAGAGGAATGCAAATCGAATCGATAAAACCAACGTTCATGTGAAGAGTACAGGCATGAACATGTGAGGAATGCAAATTGAATCGATAAAACCAATGTTCATAGATGAATACATGCATGAACATGTGAGGAATGCAAATCGAATCGATAAAAGCAACGTTCATGTGAAGAGTACAAGCATGAACATGCGAGGAATGCAAACCGAAATGATAATTCCAATGTTCATATGTGAAAGTATGCATGAACATGCTTGGAATGCAAATAAAAATGATAATTCTCATGTTCATATGTGAAAGTATGCATGAACATGCAAGGAATGCAAATCAAAATGATAATTTCAATGCTCATTTGAAGAATATGTGCATGAACATGCAAGGAATGCAAATCAAAATGATAATTCCAATGTTCATAGATGAATAATATATGCATGAACATGCAAGGAATGCAAATCAAAATGATAATTGAAATTTCTGGCAGCAGATACGTGATGTCACAGAGAATGTTATGACACACTATCTGACACTCTGTTAACAATTTACACAGTAAATATAAATAACAGTAAAGAACACAATAAGTTGTTTACCCGTTCGTGTCTAACTACACCTACATCCGGGGCTACCAAGCCAGGGAGGAAATTCACTATTAGTAGAATTAATTCAGGAATAAACAACCAGTTTATCTCCTTCACTTAAAACCTACCCAATGCAACTTCAACCTAAGTCCTACTTAGATCTGAGTACCTACTCACTCCCCCTCAATCACAGCAGTGATATCAACCTATTGACTAATTGAATTGTGAAGACACACTTCAATAAACTATCTTGATCTCGCTTCAAAGCTTTCAATCAAGAGACAAACACTCGTGCTTTAAAGCTTTGAGTGATAAACTACCCTTACAAACAAATCCTAGTCCAATGCACTTATCAATTGATAGTTGCTTGGCTCACAAGAGAAACTAGAATTACAAATACCAACTGTTACTAATCCTAACAGTACACAAAAACAAGTTGATATCTCTTCAATACATTTAAAGGGCGAAGACAGCTTGTGTGGTTGAATTCCTTTTATAGAAGCAGGAAACTTCGCTTGGGCTTCCATAAAGATAGCTAGGGTTCACTTAATTTAATCCTAAAAACATGGTCTTTTCAACAACCAATTTAGGTTTAATTAAGATTAACCTAGCAGCCACGTGAGCATGCTTTCTAATAACAGAAAAATAATATTTAGTAGCTCAACAAACTTCCTGAAAAATCTCAGAAAAAGATTCAGCGAATGTCACATCGAATGTCATAACATCCGTTATGACATCGATTGTTTTCTGAATTTCAAAGATGACTTTAGCTTCCGCTTGAGCCGTCTTTTAACATCCTTAGCAGGTAGGATTTATCTGCAATCTCTGAATATCATGACATCTATCATGACATTGCTAAATCCTAGTTTTACCAAAATTGATGCCAACTTAAAACACTAACAAACTCCCCCTTTGGCACATTTTTGGCTAAAATTACTTAACCTATCAGAGTACATATGCAGCAGAAGACAAACTAGTTCTAAGCTTAAATAAACTAGAACCTAGAGATAAGATAAATTCTACCCATACAGAAATCCCACAATTCCCACAATTGCCCACATACAAAATTTAAACAGGCCATACAATTCCCTAAGGTCCCAGCCACTGTCACATACAGTTGCTCATAGTTTTCCACACACAGATTCTTCTCCCCCTTTTTAGCCATAAAGGGCCAAAGGAAACAATACAAGTCTGTCAACACAAATGATTACAATCATTCAAAACAAAATACAGAACAGGAAAACTAACAAGAAAAATGACAAAGTAAAGACAAAAGCAACAGGGCAACTCAAGTGCTTTCTTCTCCAGAAGAGGCACTATGGAATGAAACTTCTTCAGAATCATCTTCATCAGCAGCTGCCATCTGGACATCCTTATCACCAACAGCCTCATCAGCAGCTATCCCTTTATCCTCAACCTCTGTGTCCTGCTCCAGTTGAGTGATCAGCTCTTCAAGACTTTATTTCCTTGCTTCAAGTTCCCTACAGGTCTCTTTCAGCACAGCAATGACAGCTCCCTTCTGAGAATTGATCTTGACTTTTGATGTCTCAGCAGATGTCATGACAAAGTCAGGAACATGCTTCCCTTGAAATAATTTGTAGTGGAAGCCAAGGGCAGGGGCTCTTTTACACACTGTATCTCTATTTCCCAGAATGTCAGGATATTGATCAGTTATAATTCCACACAAGAGGGAGGGAAATGCTATTGGTCCTTTTATAGCATAACTGTCAGCGTGTTTAAGAATCTGATAAAAAATGTAGCTTCCATAATCAAACTTTGCCTTTGTTCCAACAGCAAAAATGAACCTCCCTGCACCAATGGAGATGGTAGACTTGTGATTTGTGGGAACCCATTGGCACCTATCTTGTGCGTAATAGCAAATTGACACTTAATTTGCTAGCGCTTTCCTTCAAAGGCCAATGTTTTACTTGCTTGGTGTATTGTCGACACACTTGATTGTCGGTTTCTTCAAGTTCGGATGAACCTCATCCGATCTCCCAAATACTTGTTGATTACACTTGGGAAAACTTCATTTTCTTCCTCGACAAACACAGTTTAAAATCACGATCTTCCATCAAGACAACCATCGACAGTTCACAATAAACTCCTTCACCACCTTCATAACAATTTGAGAACTTCACCACGCTTCATCAACCCAGCTTCCTTGATCGGTCAATCACATCTTTGCATTCAAGAGCATCTTTGTTCAGTTCCCTTTCAAGTGCAATTCTCTTCAAACTCACATATTTCCACCTATTAGCATTTTCATGGTGGTGAAATGAAATGTTGTCAATTGGCACTTCAGGAACTATGGGCATTTTTCCAAGAGACAACCTTCTTTTTGAATGAATGTCAGAGACATTCTCTATAACATCAAAGTCAGAATCATCCTGATCTGAGGGCTCAGGTACTTTCCTTTTCCTTACAATTGAAGTGCTCTTTGCTTTAGGGGTATCACTAACATTCTTGACTTTGTCCTTTCCTTTGGAAGTTCCAACCTTGTTGCCCTTACTAGATTTTTCTACAGCCTTCCTCTCAGCCCTAGGAGTCTTGCAACCAACTTCAGAATTCTTCTCATGAACAGAGCTTTGAACAACACTTTTCTTTCCTTTCCTATTCATTACCCTCCTAGCAATGCTGGGATTAACCTTGGCTATGAGGTCATTATCAGAAAACTCCTCATCTAGATTGATGATATGAGAAACCATATTCTGATTGGTGTTCTCCTCAGGAGTATCTTCAAGAATGCTATCAGATATGTTATCAGCAGAGGCAGTAGGAGGTTTATCAGAGGAACTATGATCTGGAGATTTCTCAAGAATCTCATCAGAAATCTCATTCACATTTGCAGCAGGGGATTCAATTACATTATCATTGTTACAACCTTCAGGAGCTGGAGCAGAAAGATTTACATCACTTTTCACAGGAGAATCAACACCATCAACAGATGTCTTGACATTCTCATTGACATCTGGATCAACTGCTAAGCTAGGGCTAGCAGACTTATGATTCAGGGGAACTGAAATCCCAGGTACAGACTTATTCTCATTTAGGATATCAGTCACTATCCTAGCTATTGCCTCATGCACTGACCTAGATCCTTCTCTGTTTACTAGTTCTGGGGGAACAGAGGATGATGGTACTGAAGTCTTACCTGAGGGAGATACTTGTGCCCTTCTTGCATTTCTTGTGCGTAACTTCTTGACCTTTTCCGGGTCATCGCCATTGCACGCAGGGTCACCAGAGCTTGACTTGCATGGCTCCAGTGTTTGCTCTAACTTCACCATGGAGGAGACAAGGATCCAGACTTGAGATGAAGAGGATGATGAAGACATATTTGATGGTTTTGAGAGAGAGAGAGCGAAATGGCAAAGGGTTTCGTGGTTTCTTTTGAATGAAGAAAGTGTGATACTATTTTCAAAAGAGGAAACTATTATATGTGGGTGTCTCTTCCTATTCTTGGATCTCTTAAAATAAGGATGAAAATACCTAAATAACCCACTTATAAACAATTGAAGTAAACAATCCCTTTTACCCCTTGTTGTAGGCACAGTTAATTGCTACAACTCCTCAAATTGACACCTATCCAATTTGTCCCTTAAGGTCTTAAATTGACCATTCTCAAGAGCTTTAGTAGCAATAACACAAGACAATGTCATGACATCCATGACATTGTGGTCGATCAAGATCCGCTTTATCCAGATCATCTTAAAGTAGTTTCTCCTTTCTGCTAGGTATTTAACATAGTATAAAGCTACATAGATTTTCTTCTTACTGATCCAAGAGATAAGATTGCTTCTTGAGAAGAGACATCCATCAACAGGGCTTTTACACAAGCTTTGATCAACACTTTCTCCACTTGTTTTCTTGGACAACTTCAAATATGGATGGGTAAGAGTCCTAGTGTGGCTGCCATTACTCAGTCCAAGCTTCTTGACACAATTTCTTGCATAATTGCTCTGTGAAAGAAGTGTTGAGCCTTCCATCAATGTATCTGGCATTCCTTCAGATACTATGTTATTAACATAGATGGGAGTCACCATGATCTTTTCTCCTCTGACAGAGAGGGTTTCATTCAAGACTCATCTCCTGTATCTTTTTACAGTAAGATACTTGGTTATCCTTTCATGCCAGATCCTAGTACTTTGCTGTAGTACTTTAGGGGTGGTTAGATGTCTAGACATTGAGTGTGACATTCGATTTCTGTCCAACCTTATACTTACCACCGATTCTCCCTTTGTCCATGAAAGATCTTGGTATCCTTTGACTCTCTATGGAACCGATCCTTTTATTCCTCCGAGGTGTGGATGACCGATTCTTGCTGCCACAACTTTACTTCCTCTTCATCTTTGTCATAGCACACATAAGGTGGTGGTGTTCTCGATTCCACATGTAGCGTTGTCCTTTGATCGACTCCTCTCATAATCACTACTTGATCATCATTGATTACAAGACATTCGGACTTAGTGAAGTTGATGTGAATCCCATATCACATAGTGACTTATGCTAATGAGATTTGCGTCAAACCTTTACCAAAGAATACTCCATTTAGATTTGGAACCCGCACAGTTTGAGTTTCCAATACCTTTGATTTCTCCTTTGGCTCCATCTCCAAAAGTAACAAAGCTGGTAGAGTGATGCTTAACATTATTGAGAAGATTCTGCTCATCATGTGTTTGGAACAACCAACGCCAAAGTACCAATCTTTCTTGGTAGACACACTAAGAGAAGTGTTAGCTACCGAGCAATTCTTCTTCCACTGTTGAGGGTATGATACCCTGCTGGTTTTAGGCTTCACATAAGACCCTTGATTAGGATATCCATGTAGCCTGTAGCAAAAAGATTTTATGTGACCAAACCTTCCACAATAATGACACCTCCATCTTTGAAACTTTTTGTTCATGTTTCTATGATTTTGATGTTGCACCCAATGTTGTGACATCTGCTTTGACATTGGTCTATTAGGTCTGTTCTTTCTTTTGTTATTGACTGACTTCTTAGTCTCCACATACCCGAGGCGCACCTATTCCGACTTGTGGTATGACATCTTCTTTGTCATTGACTTCCTGTTTGTTCCATTCACGGTTATTAGCAATCTCTTTGCGCCACATACCGAGCACACATTTCTGTTTTGGGTTGTGACACTGCTTTGACATTGTTTTCCTATGTCTCTTCTTCTTAATGTCACCAATGTTTCTTTTCACCACATATCCTAGACCATGCTTATTTCCTGCGGTTTGTCCAAGTGAAGAATTTCTTCCAACTTATCGGATGTCAACATTTTGATGAGACATCTGATCAAGTTTGAGTTCAACATTACAATATCACTATTTAGGTGATTTATAGTGGTGTGTTCTCCTTTTCTCGCCCTCCACCACATTCTCGCCCAACTTCTCAATCGTTTTTTCGCTCCTCATTTCTTGACATACTTCACCATTTTTATACACGCTGTAGGTTTCAAAGCTCTTCAAATGTCACTTCCTCATCACTAGAATCCATATCGAATTGTACACTCCGAGAGAGCAGTGACAAGTTTGGCACCTTCTTCCTTTCACTTCACGAATCACCATCGGACCAAGTGATGACCATTCATTTCTTTTGTTTCTTTAGAAAGGTGGGACATTCAACTCTAATATGTCCAAATCCTTCACATTCATGACATTGGATTTTGCCTTGACTTCCTTTTCCTCGACTTGGATCTTCTGAGTCATAAGATCTGCGATGCGGATGCAATGTCGTTGACATTTGACCTTGACTTTGGATCAATCCTCCGATGAGTTTGTTGAACTGTCTTCCAAGCATAGCTATAGCTTCGATATCTTCTTTCATCTTCCACATTGCATCCTTCTTCGTTGTTAGATACAAGTGCTATGCTTTTGTTCTTTTTGTCAAGTTTCACCGATTCCCATCTCAAAAGTCATAAGAGATCCTATAAGTTCTTCAACCTTCAAGGTGCTGATGTCCTGAGCCTCCTATATTGCAGTCACTTTCATTGCAAACCTTTTAGGCAAGGATCTGAGAATCTTTCTCACCAGCTTTTCTTCTGACATCTTTTCACCAAGTGCTCCTGAGGCATTGGCAATTTCCAAAATATTCATGTGAAATTCATGAATAGTCTCATCTTCCTTCATCTTCAAATTCTCAAATTTGGTAGTGAGCATCTGAAGTCTTGACATCTTCACCTTGGATGTTGTCATACCCCAAAATTTTCCCTCCATCCACTCAAGAGATTTCATACATTTATACTCAAAGATTCCTCAAGAGTTGATCAGACAAACTCTCTCCTAGACAATCAACCCAAACTAGGGTTTGGTATCCCTCAGGTCAAGATGGACTTCCAACATCTCCAATGGTCTTCATGCTTCCTCATATGTTTCAAAGATTCTCCATGTCAAGTTTCAAGCCTCACAAGTCAAGTTTCCTCAGACAATTGCTCAGATGGTTGAAAATCAGTTGTATTGGACAAAAAGTCAACTGTGGTCAACATACAGTCAAACTTCATAATTTTTTGGTCAACATCCTCATTTTGAAGTTACATTCATCATTTGATCAAGGGTTGATCATGATTCATCAAGAAAACTCAAGATTTGCTCAAAAGTCCAACTTTCTAAATTAGGGTTTCTAGGTGAAAAGTCAACTGAACTTTGACTGATCATAACTTTCTCATACTTTCTCAAAAAATTTTCCACCACCTCTTATTTTGAAGGAAATTCAATTCTCTACAACTTCACGTCTCACAAGAATGTCCAAAAAATGCTTCATTTGAGAGGTATGGCTCAAAACATTACAGGTCATTTTCAAAGTCAACAAAAAGTCAACTTTTTGTTTTGAGGATATATTGAGCATGGAAACTCCAATTGAGATGAGACAAAAAAGGTTGGTTAGAGGACTCTTAGAGCTTTCCAAAAAGTCCAAGAACACTCAAAAATGTGGAAAATTAAGCAAGATACACTATTCAGAAGTTGGGCAATTTTGGACAATTGCACAAAAGGACATTTTGGTCAAAATGCAAAATTTTCCAAATGGGCCTAAAATCTTTTGATCCAAACTTGTTCATGACATTATTCTTGACCCATAAATGCTTGGCCTTGGTAATTTTCTATTTTTATGATTTATATTTGAATTTTATAACATTTAATTCAAAAATAAATTATATAAAATATGAAAATTAAGTATTTTTTCAAAAGGAATGGATTTATATCTTCCTTGAAGTCCAAGAAAGCCCAATATTCATACCAAATTCGTGCTAGCCTTTGCATTCATGAGAAAATCAAATTTTTTCCAAAATTTGATTTATTTTTAATGGAAAATATTTGCACATTGATGGAGCAATCTTTTTTCACTCCTTTTGCCATCCAAACTTTCTCTATAAATGCTCAGCAAGATCACAAGCCACAAGGACGAAACCCTAGCTCAAGCCAAACCCTTGTTCTTGCAAAACTTTTCAAGAATTCTTGAAAAATCGAATTTTAAAAAGCAGCCACTTTCAGCCACTCTCAAGCACTCAATCGTGTTCTGGAGGTAAGTTTGAGTAAGTATACACTCTTGCCATGGATTAAAACTAGCCGAATCGATCCATATACATTCATACATACTTGAATTTTTCCTGAAATTGCATATTATTATTCTGTGTGTTTTAATGGATTCTAATGCTTGCAATGTGTTCATGAGATGCTAAGGGAAGGATCTGGGTAATCGTTCGTGAGTTTGAACGTCGGAATCGTGTTTAGCCATTGTTAGGGTTAGGAATCTGAGAAGCTTCGAACCGGCCTGTACAGGCCGATTCAGTTGAAACCGATGCCACCAATGGATTCAGGAGGTCCGATTTAGGTGGACTAGACCTTTCTTTTGCTTTTAAATTTCGTATTTTGGTGTTTTAAGATCATCGTCGCCGAGAAGACCGAGCTAGGCTCGCGTGACTGGTGACTCGGCGATGCGTGGCAAGCGAGCTTCCTGATTCGTTCTCTCCATCCAACTGGGACCCAACGCTGACTGTGTTTGATTTTCAAATAATCAGTGACAAGTTTACACTCAAATTCAATTAATTCCAGTTTTCCAAACACCAAGTGCAACATGGCGCAGCGGTTAAGGCGTTGGATGATGGAGATTCTCTCAAAGGTCTCAGGTTCAAGTCCTGGCAAGACCAATCTCTTTTCCTTTTTCTCAAACTTGCATTATTTTTCCAAATTTTTCTATTTTCTTTTATTTTAATATTTGCATCTTATTTAATTTCTTTTCATATTTTTATTTCTGCATTTAAAAATCATCAAAAATTAATTTTCTTTTTGCATTTATTTTCTGAAAATCTTTATTTAATTTATAAAATTAAAAAATATATTTTTGCATGCATATTTATTTTTATTCATATTTTTGCATTTTGATCACTTTTAATTCATTTTAAATTATTAAATTGCATCCAAAAAATCCCAAAAATTTATTTTAGCATATTTATATTATTTCCAACATGTAATAATTTTCTCATATAAAAATTTGCATTTTTCTAACATTTTTTCTCTTGTTCGATTTCTCTCGTATTTTCCGATTTCTTATCTTTTCACAGGTTATTCCGTTTCAGACGGTTTCTTTTACTGTTTTCTTTTTTCCAATAATGTAATTGCTCATGGGATGTAATAGTTTAAATTAGGATCTTTATTTTTCGCATTTTAAATTATGTATCTGCCCCAAAGCCTTGTAATAGCGTAGGATTTACCTTTCCGCACCTTTACATTCCGCATTTTACTTTCCGCACCCTATCAATTGCTAGTAACTAGGCGTGTATGGCAAGATAATAATGAACTTAGCCCACTAATTTTCAAGATAAAATATCTGAAATCAACACACTTCTTTCACACATGCACCCCTTAGGGTAATTCTCTCGTTTTGCGAATCACAAATGGTCATGTCCCTCGAACGTAGAGGTATCCTAGCACCGCTTTACAAACAAATCATCATAGTCCCTTCGATACAAAGATCATAAGACCCACGATGTCGCCTCCGAATACATGATCTTGACCCTCGATTGTCGCCTACGAAAAATGATGATAGTCCCTTCGAATGTGCTAGGATACTTCCTACAAGTTGCCTTCAATGACCATCCGATGTCCCTTCGAATGTCCCGCTTACATCCAACGAATGGAGCTACCTACTAACTAATGGTACGGCTAGCGCTATTCTAAAGGAACGTAAAAGTATGAAAACGACCAATTCTGAGTGGGTAAATAAGTCTTTTAGTTGCTTGCTCTAAACCAAATGCTTTTCACACCACACACTCTTTTTTCAAAGTTCAAACTCTTTTCAAAATGAAACATTTCCGAACACTTTGTATACACTCCTACATGAGTCATTACAAAGTCAAAGCGAAATGCCTTTTTCAAAACATTTTTGTCAAACACACAGAAAGCAATTTTAAAAAAGTGATCTAGAGCAACTAAGAGCCCGTAGAATAAATCGGATGGAAAGGGGTGCTAATACCTTCCTTTTCATAACCTTCTCCCTTACTCGAATCTAAACGAAGGTCTTTTTCGTACTTTTACCTTCCCTTAATTGATAAAATAAAAGTCGGTGGCGACTCTTGCTATCCGCATATTTGCGATACAAAATCACTAAAAGTCGCTTCACCGTGTTACGATGTCCCTCATGAGTAGTTCGAGAGTGTCCCAAACATCCTTGGCCGCTCACATTGATGGACCATCAAGATGTTCTCAATACCATTGAATAGAGCATTCAATGCTTTAGAGTTCCCTAGAGCTAGCTCTTCTTCCTCTTTGCTTCATTCCTCCTCGTGTTTCAAGACAAGAGTCCCATCTTTCTCAAGCTTGGTGGGATGTTTCCATCCTTTGTCGCAGCCTCCAAGCTTTAATGTCCACCGATCTTAAGAAGGCAACCATACGAGGCTTCTAGTAATCATAATTAGACCCATCCGTAATAGGTGGTCTTCCTCCAAATCCTCCTTCTTTATCCATTACGCGAAACTATTATCCCTAGATCTCACCAAATAACAAGGTGGTGCCCGCTCCGATGCCAATTGAAATTCTGGCAGACACGTGATGTCACGAGAATGTTATGACACACTATCTCGACACTGCTAACAATTTACACAAGAAATATAAATAACAAGAAAGAACACAATAAGTTGTTTACCCGTTCAAAGTCTAACTACACCTACATCCGGGGATACCAAGCCAGGAGGAAATTCACTATTAGTAGAATTAATTCGTGAATAAACCACCGTTTATCTCCTTCACTTAAAACCTACCCAATGCAACTTCAACCTAAGTCCTACTTAGATCCGAGTACCTACTAACTCCCCTCAATCACGCAGTGATATCAACCTATTGACTAATTGAATTGTGAAGACACACTTCAATAAACTATCTTGATCTCGCTCAAAGCTTTCAATCAAGAGACAAACACTCGTGCTTTAAAGCTTTGAGTGATAAACTACCCTTACAAACAAATCCTAGTCCAATGCACTTATCAATTGATAGTTGCTTGGCTCACAAGAGAAACTAGAATTACAAATACCAACATTACTAATAAAGACATAAAAACAAGTCGCTATCTCTTCAATACATTTAAAGGTGCAGACACAGTAAGTGGTTGAATTCCTTTATAGAAGCATCCCGAAACTTCGCCTTGGCTTCCATAAAGATAGCTAGGGTTCACTTAATTTAATCCTAAAACATGGTCTTTTCAACAACCAATTTAGGTTTAATTAAGATTAACCTAGCAGCCACGTGAGCATGCTTTCTAATAACATAAAACAATATTTAGCACTCAACAAACTTCCGAAAATCTCAGAAAAAACAGATTCTCGCAGTATGTATCGTCACATCGAATGTCATAACATCTGTTATGACATCGATTTTCATAGCTTCCAGCCTGAAATGCTTTTTAACATCCTTAGCAGGTAGGATTTATCTTCAATCTCTGAATGTCATGACATCTATCATGACATTGCTAAAGCCTAGTTTTACCAAAATTGATGCCAACTTAAAACACTAACAATAATTTCAATGTTCATGTAACGAAGCAATGCATGAACATGCCAAAGATGCGAGTTACGATAACAATCCTAATGTTCATGTAAAGAAGCAATGCAAATGAGTCATGCTACCTAAAAGTGTGAGAAGCTTTCATTCAAAAACTAGGTTATGCATTAACACAAACACTTAGAATGCATATGCAATGGATTCATGTATAATGCATTGTGTGCCTAATGATCAAAATGCATGAATGTCTACATGTCGACGCAAATTATGACTCAAATCATCATGAATCGATGCAATTAAGTCAAACTAAATGCCTTCTAATGCATGAGCATGTGATAGATGATGTAAGACACATGAATTTGTGACTTATATGCGAGGATGATGCAAATGCACAAGAGTATATGCATGCTATGTACAAAAATCCTCACTCCGACACAAACAAGACGGCAAAATCCAATTCAAATCAAAGAATTCAAGAGCATAAGTTCAAGAATCAGAATCTACATTGAATTTGCATGCAATTTCAGTATTCAATTTCAAGAAAAGCTGAAAGTCAAGAACAACTTAAAATAAGTGCTTATGTGAACCTAATACTTACTTGAACTTGAAGTTTGAATCAAATTGAAGAGGAACTCCTTGTGCTCTTCAAAGAAAATACCAAATCAGTAGCGAATTGATGATAATCTCCAAAATTAACCTTGGATTCTTGAGGAAAACTTGAAGTCTTCAATGAAGTGTTGAAGAAGATGAAGGAGAAATCCTTGAATCTTGAAATTGAAGAGAAATCAAGATGAAACAGTTCCTTCCATGTCAAATTCGTGCAGAAGAAGGAGGAGAAGATTGAGATTCCAATAGGAGAAGTTGCGATGGAAGAAAACCAGAAATCGCAGGGCGTGCTTAGCGCGGTCTATGGCTGAGGCAGGTGTTGGACGGAGGTCCGGTGGCGGCCTGTGGTGGTTGTTTCGAGGGAAAATTGCAATTTAAACTTTTTTTTTTAGTTTTGCTTTTGGTTTGAGAGAAAATTAGAGAGGGATTGATAGTGAAAATTAAGCAAATAATTGTGTTGTTGTGATTTGTGAAGAGGAAAATCAATTTATAGTTTCTAGGAATTGAGCTTAAGAACCATAATCAAGCCTTATCAAGATTATCCGAATAACTTTCGTAATTAATCCGAAACAGCCAAATTCGTGCGGAATTTGGAGTCGGAATGTAAACGAAAAGTGTTAGGAATACGATTTTGCTTGTGTGAGTCAAAATTCTGACTTGCTCCGGTGAATGATCAAGGAAATAATACTTTTTTAAGTTTCAGCACCATTTTTAGACCACTGACACATGCAGAATTTTATTTGCGCACTTCCAAGATAATGCCTCGAACGAGGATCTTCTGATCGAAATTAGCAAATGAGTATTTCTGCAACAATTGAAGCTAACAAAATTTGTGAACTCTTGGAAATGGTCCAATCTCATTTCGATGAAAATCGAGCGAGATATGATTTTCCGAACTCCGCTCATCAGATGAAAATTGTTCGGTTCAGCTCAAAATCAACTCCAAAGAACAAAATTCTGGTATTGATCGGTGAGGAACTAGCTCCCAAGTTGCAAACGGACGTTGTAGAGGGTTTCGATACAAAATTTTAGAAATCAGTCTCGCTCAATTCTGAGTTTCCAGCTAGGAGATAAAGACTGTTTAGCGGGCAGAACGTGCGGTCCAGCACTAAGATTTAGCACAATCCACTAGAGAAAACAATTTCTTTGGAGACCTTCCTCGCGAGGTCTGTCTCCGGCTTTCAAACGAAAGTTGTAGACAATAATGAGAGGGAAATGCCAGTCGAAGAAATTGTCAGAAAATACCCAAGGAGATGAGAGATACGCCTTCGGGAGTGCCCAAGATACACCGAAAATCCGAAATCTGCTTTATTGAGAAATAAGCGAATAAACTCCTTTTTTGTCTTGCCACTCGTAATGCCTTGAACATGGTAACCTCATGATGAATGCTTATGCATGCGACTACATGTATGTTTATGCAATCGGATTATAAGCCAAAATGCAGGAAAGAAGAGGGTAAATTTTGGGGTACAACAGAGTCCTATATTGAGTCGCGTGTTAAAGTTGTTGTTATTATTCGTTTCTTATTGATTGTCATTGAGTTGTTGTTATAAGTTGTTATTGATATTAGTTGTTATTTCTATAAGTTGTTATTATTGTGAGTTGTTGTTATAAGTTGTTGTTGCTATACGTTGTTATTGTTGTGAGCTGTTGTTATTATGATTTGTTATTACTATAAGTTGTTAGTGTTGCGAGTTATTGTTGTTATAAGTTGTTATTGCTATAAGTTGTTATTGTTGTGAGTTGTTGTTGTTATGAGTTGTTATTGCTATAAGTTGTTGTTATTGTATAGTTGCTGTTATGAAGTGGTGAAATTTGTATGATTCTGATCTAATATATTGTTTATCAAACACCTGCTTATATTGGCTGATATCTCACCCCTTCTGTTGTGATATTTTCTCTACGTGGGTAACGTGCATGTAATTGAAGGATGAAGATTTAGTCGTCGTTAATTCGTGTCGGATTGTCGCTCTGATACGTAACACTCGGGGAATGAACGCTAGTTGTTTAGTTGTTTTGCTTTTATTGTTGAATAATTATGTTGATACATGAAAAGTAATTGTAGATTTTAAAATGGTTTTAAGTTGAAAAGATGACATGTCATCTAAGTTAGAATAATGTAGTTCTGCTGCTTAGTATTAATAAAGTTAAATTCATGTTGTTTTGGTTCATCTGAGTTTATGTGTTATGTATTTGTGTTAGCGTGCAGTTGTTTTAGTTGAATTGTAATACTCCAATTGTTTGTTGAAAAAAATTTATAACTCTTTTTTTTCTTAATAATTATTGGGATAGAATTGGGGTGTTAAACATGATATGCAATGCATATTATTCACTTTATTTATCATTATTAATATTGTTCAAGGAACTTAATAACGACAATTTAATTTGCAGGATATCAAAGCATAACACAATTGAAATATTGAAATAAACTTATATCATTAATAAAGTATTTTGAGGATTACTACTTTTCAATACAAGTTTCAATGATCCCAAGTACAATAGAGAGCATAATATGAAAACTAAGAGTCCTAAGGAATCAAATATGCATAAGACCCTTCTTTAGATGACCTCTTCATTTTAAGCTTCCTAATCTCTTCCTTCAGTTGCTCGTTCTCTAACACGTATCTGTCAACATAACCTTTCCAAGAACCAAACTCAGGAGAAGTGTGAGAATAAACTGGGGTGCTAAGAACTGGGTGAACAATGGAAGAAAGTAAATCATCTTGCTTATCCATCATCTCTACAGTAAGACTCTCAAGAATATCAATCAAATCATCCTTTTCCTTTAACTCTACTGCAGGAGACATCTTCAAAGTATGATACTTGTTCTTCCAAGATTCCTTCTCTTGTTTCATCCTAACCAAAGCAAGATGAAGATCCTCTATGTCATCTGAACCCTGGGCGGTAGCCAAGAACAAATCAGCAAGAGGCTCCTCACGAGAATATGGCATCTTCAACTCAATAGCTCTTGCTTTAACCCATAAAAGATAAGGCTCCAAAGAAACACCTCATCTCTTCCCTAGGTTTTCTTTTCCTTTCCTATGAATATGACGCCAAGCTTTCTCTATATCTTTCCTAGCTACTCACATGAAAACTCTTCGATTTATCCCTCATCGGATAACCAAGCTGACGATGTGCAAGAACAGGATTGTAATTAATACATCCCTTTGTACCAAGAAGAGGCACATTGGGAAAGCTACCATAACTTTCGATAATCTCCACATCATAATAAACATGACAATACCACACAATATCAGAACGAGTAAGAGCCATAATCTTTGGTGCCCAACGAGGTTCCCTTCTAGGACTCCAAAAAGCATCTATTGTAGGTAAATGAGAACTAAACCAACGGTATAACAATGGTGTACAGGAGATAATCTCTCCTTCTCGTTGAAAGTTTAAAAAATAAATAGAATAATAAGTCTCTGCAAGAAGTGTGGGAACTAGATTCCCAATCATGAAGATCTTGATAGAATTAACATCAACAAAGTTGTCAACGTTAGGAAACAAGAACAAGCCATAGGCAAGCAAGTAAAAGATGGCTTCAAAAGCCTCCATACTCTTTATATCAACAAAATAACGAGCCTTCTTCAAAATAAATGCATCCGGTGATCCTCTGATACACCCCTTGGTAGTTATATTGTTTTCAATCTCAGACCTCTTTAGATGGGTAATTGTAGCAATCTCATGATACTTAGGTTTCTCCTCCAAACTAGTAAAAGGAATAGCACTAGTAATAGGACGGTCGAACAGATAAGAATACTCTTCCAAGGTAGGAACTAACTGATAGTCAGGAAAAGTGAAGCAATAGTACAACGGATCATAGAACTGAACCAAAGTGTAAAGAAGTCCATCCTTCATCTTCATCTTCATTAAAGAAAAAATAGTCCCATAATTCTTCCGGAAATCCTCTGGACTCTCAATCTTATCAATCAAACTCATCAATCCCTCAATATTAGGTTCCTTGAAACTATATTTTCGAGTTCTCCCATGTCCAAAATCCATGGTCAAAGTATACCTGAGATATTTGCAAAGGTCAGTCTTAAGTTCCTTGAACAACTGTCTGAAAAATGTGTATGGGTGCATGAATGCATGATGCAACAATCACACACAAAGATCACAAACATGGGGGTTTATAAGTTCAACAACACGAGCATGTAGTCAAAAGTTACTACCCACAAGGTATTCTAAGCTTTGTCATATGTAGATCACGGTTCTAAAAGGAATCCCCGGACTTTTCATTCCTCCATCCGATACTACCAACTTCCCGATATACTCGGTAATTAGCAATACCTTCAGGTGAAACTCGTCTGAGTGCAGTATCGCATAGCAACTACTTCCAAATGACTCCATAATAGTCCCTGCACTACCCCTAAAAAGGCCAGTATGGGTTAAGGGTTCTACGGTTGCTCAGCTTCATGGACTCTTAGGTCAAAAGCATTCATGTCCTCCCGATTGCTCGATTAAACAAAATACTACAATCAAGGAGGTCTCCATTGAGTGGGGGATCTCATGTCTCCTTCTTCGGGATTACTCCCTAAAATTTAACATGGCTATACCACCCGTCCTATCTTAAATTTTCCCGAGTCCGAGTATAGGACTTAAAAAGAAGATCACCGAACACCCTGAAAACCAGAAAACATCCAGACAAACAAATACACAATATATACAAAAAAATATAACACGTATATACAAATAAACAAAAATAGGGTCAATCCACTTAGGGATGGTCCAGCAATAGGTCAAACATCCCCAACAGAGTCACCACTTTTCTATAGCGGAAAAAACTGCGAGTTTAAGCCATTGAATTGACTAAACTCAAAAAGTAACAAAAGCGTCGCCACCGCACTTATATTTTATCCGAAGGACTAGAAAAAAGAGCGAATAAAATTCTAACAAAAAAGATCAGATATCTGGGACCGAGGGTTAGTTATGCAAAGGGGAGGTGTTAGGCACCCAAAGCATATACGGTATTCCGCAAGAACCTTTTTGAAAATTTGTATATGCGTGCTAAAAAAGAGTATATGTACAAAATGGATGGTGGGGGAGAAAAGAAGTATTTTTTTATAATTTTTGGTTTGATAGAACTTCTAATGAGTTCCAGGCCTACATCCAACAATGTGCAATGTTGAAATCAAAACCTAGTAGTTCGGGTAAAAAAGACCAAAGTTATGTGTTGGTTGATTTTAAGAAAATGTTTGTTAGAAAAGCCACAAAGAGCTCAAAAAGTTTGAATGAGGTTAGGTGTTTTTTAGTCTTATGAAAAGAAAAGAAAGTATTATTAAATGAATTGAAAGTTTATTAAGAAAAGAGAGTTTGAAAATGCATGGACCTAAGTCCGAGTTTTTTATGAAAGTGGTTCGAGTTTTGAAAACATGAATCCTTTGAAAAAGAGGGAAGATTTTGAAAATTAAAGAATGGGGAGGAGATGAAGATGCTAACCTAAGTGCATAAAGTAAAAGGTGAGGGTGAAGAAAGATTTAACCGAGTGAGAAAACTAGTACTTGAAATCAAGAGCCAATACCACATCCCATCCTTTGGATTACCACATAAACAATAAATAACCAGACAAAAAAACTAAGCTTCAGATAAGTCAATGCCTCAAATGAACTCTTGTCTTAAGAAAAACGGGAAGAGTAACGACTGTATTTGGAGGATAAGAGAATAACCTGCATACAAAGATAATAACCAGACAAGACAGAATAACACCAAGGGCATAGATATCTCCAAGCTAAGGTAAGGGTCCTAATCCTAAGTCCAAATATCAAACCCCGAGCACAAGGATAGTAACCAAGTTTAATTAAAAGTTTTTTATATTTAAGTTGAATTATTAGGTATTTTGGAAAAGGAAAATAAATCTCAAGTGAGCAAATTACAAATGACAAGAAAATAAAATGCTCAAGTGAGCAAAGGAAAAATGACATAGAAAATAAAATGCTCAAGTGAGCAAAGAAAAAGTGGCATGAAATGTAAATGCTAAAATTAAAGTACATAAAAATAAAGAGCATAAAAGTAAAAGCGGGAAAATAAAGAGCGGAAAATAAGAAGCAATTAATAAAGGTTAGCAAGATGACCATCTTGAAACTTGTCAAGTATATCATCGAATTGTTAATTGTTACTCGTCAGCAAGGTGACCATCTTGAAACTTACGTATGAAGACTTGCCAGAAACTTGATAGGATCAACACGACCACACAACAAGTTTCAATTGTTTTTTGTCAAGTATATCACTGGTTTTGGAATTATCACATCACTTGATCAAAGATAATTGAGAAATTCAAATGGACAAAGCTAGTGGAAACTTGCCAGAAGCTTGATTAGAAATCAACGCGACCGCATGACAAACGCCACAGGTGTTGAACCAAGGTCAAAGCTCAAGTCATCTTTGGGGGCTTATGTTAGAACATTAAAGTTCATGCCACCAATTGATCATTTTTTCTGAGTCGGGACACAAGAAAAATAAGATGAAGAAGAAGAAATAATTTCCAAGTTTATTTTGCATCAGATGAATTTATTTTGGTCTTACTTCGTCAAAATCAATCAACTCTCTTGGTGGATTTGGTCATGAGACCTATCAACACCCAAATTCCATTGATGTTGAGGAAATTTGTGACTTTAAAATAAATTCAAAAGTCAGCAAAATAAAATGAAAACAAACATCAAATAAAAGGATTAAAAGTAATTTTGAAATAAGGTTATTTAATTGGACTTTATTGACGAAATACATAAATAATATTTTTTCATCAAAATAAAATTCCAAGAAAATTACCCAAAGTCAAACAGAAGTAAACAAGTGTTGACAAATTTTTTAGAATTTTTTAAAAATCAGAAAATATTTTTTAACAATAAAATAAAAGGTGAAATGAACCAAAAATGACAAAAAAATAGTAAAATCATAAATAAAAATAAAATGAGGTCACCAATATTTTTTAAATGACCATTGGATCCTTCCATAATTTTTTCAGAATTTTAAAATATCAGAACGTATTTTAAAACAATTAAAAACCTCTAATAAAAGGGAAAAATCATAAAAAATATCAAATTTGAAAATAAAATTATGAAAAAATAAAATTCAGAAACATAATATTTCAAAATATTCTTGTGAATTTTTCATAATTTTTTGGACAAAAAATGAATTTTATATGATTTTTTGAAGTTTAAAGCATTTAAAAATATAAATCAAAAAATAAAATAAAAGCCAAAAAAAGTGGACCATCTGATCATAGTCAAAATGCGTGAGTAAGCATATCCAAAGGATCACACACGCTGTGCTTGATATGGACCTCATTGGTTTTCACACCGGATTACAATTTAAATTAAGTTTTAAAAAATAAAATCAAAAATAGTGTCACGTGTTGGATCGAGTCTAACTCACAAAAGTAATCAGATCCAAGGGCTCCGGAGACGCACGCATGGTAAAACGTTATCACATGACCCAATTCAAAAATATAAATGTCAAGCCCTCATTGGTTCAAGACAGACACATAGGTCATCTTCAACCTCCGATCATCCTCCATACGTGATCCTCAAACTGTAAAATTAGGCTACATGAGTGGTATCCTTGAATTCGTCTCTTCAAGATGATCTCAACCACATGCTCGCGAAAAATTTATTTAAACTCAGTGAAGAGAAGTTTGGAAAAAACTCAGATAATAGCGAATAGGATTTTGATGGAATTCTCAGTCAATACTTGATGAAAATGCAAATGGTGAAGATCACAAGGATCGAGGAGATGAGGAGAGTGCAATAATGCTTTATTTTACAAGGCTTGATGGAGATTCCTACCTGAACGAAGTTCACTTCAGAGCTCTGAAACTGGACTTGGATAGAACGATTCAGGAAGCTTCAAGGCACGATTCTTGTTCTGTTAGCTTCAATGAGGTTCAAGGAAGGAGAATGAATGGTTAATTTCAAACTGGAATGGCTTTGAGAGTGAAAACAAAGTTACAGAAAATATGTTTCGAGAGAGAGTTTGGAAGAGGTTTTCTGGATATCAAAGCTTGAGGAAATGAGTGAGTAATGGTCCTCTATTTATAGGGAAGTGAGTGGTGATGAGAATGAGAAAGAATTGTGAGTTTTTGAGTGAAATCGTGCAAGGTGTGTGCACGAAGGAAGTGTGACCTCATGTTCATCAAAACTCAGTCAAAACTTGCGTTTGAAGGTGCTAATTAATTTTGGACAACTTCTAAACATGATAAGTCACGAAATCAAGGCTTAATTTTGGCTTAAAATTGATTGGTAGCGCAAAATGCACAAACTGATGGTGTGCTTGAATAGATTTTGGCTCAAACTTTGAACTGAGGCCAAATCCAATTCCCTCGTACTTTTTTTGATTTTACTTGAGCCAAATGAATTATTCAAAGAGTAGAACACAATTCAAAAATAATCAAATCTAATGGATTCTTGAGTTGAGAGATATAGCCTTTAGGATTTGTGAAAAAACACTTATTTTTCGGGCTAAGCCTTGGTCAAGCATGCCACTTTCTAAAAATGACCTATAATATTTCCTTTTCAAAAATGATCTTCCATTCAAAATTTTCTCTTTATTTTCAAAGATGACATAAAGTACACGTCTCAAGGAACATTTGGCAAAAATAATCACTCAAAAATGCCAAAAATTGAGAGAGTTATTTCCTTGTGAAGTTGATGAAATTTCATGAAATGACCTATAATCTTTTGATTTCTTCAAGCAACTTTCAAACACTTTCAATCTTTAAAATTTATATGGAGATAAAGTTCACATCCTCAAGATTGTTGTGTAAAAATAATGACCTCAAGGTTATAAATGATGATCAAGATATGATCTTTTGAAGTTGATTGACCAACAACTGAGAAATTCATCAAGGACTTGTAATCTTTTGACTTCATAGGCAAATTTCCAAGCATTTTCTTTTCCTATCAATTTAATTATACATTCTTAGGTTCATTGTGAAAGAAGAATGAGCTTAACGATACAATTGATGACCAAGTTATGATCCTTTGAAGTCGTACAAGAGATATGAAGTATCAATCTAGAGAGTGGCCAATCATAGACCTACAAAATAATCTTCTCACCAGTTAAACTTCTTGGATCAAAGCATATTCATATTAGAAGTAATTTTAAGAATAAAATTACTTTGAAACCATCCACAAACTTCACACAAACACCAAGATATGATCCTTAGAAGTCCAAAACCCTAATTCAAGGTAGATGGCCATAGAATGGTGAATTCTTTGAATTTGATGATCTCTTTCAAACATGAAGCATATACTCAAGATGAGAGACCATAGTTGATGACAAGAGAAATATTCAATTGGAGACAATACTTTCAAAAATCTTGGGGATTGAGGAGAGAAGGCATGAAAATAAACACATGAACCTATTGATTCCTTAAACAAGAAAGATTTGTGCACCATTCACCTACAACATTTGGAGAGTGAAGTATAAACACATTATTGTTAGTAAAACATCAATCATCATATACATTTATCGGTTACTGGTGATCTCTCAAAGGCAAACCCAAAGATAAGAGAGAGAGAGAGAGAGAGAGAGAGATACCATTTGATCTTTGTTTAATGCAATTGTCTGAAGTATGAATGAATCTTGGGGGGGGGGAATTGGGGTACAACAGTGGAGAATTTGAAAACAAAGACTTTCAAAAGCTGTTTGACGAGCTTTGTATATCCCATGATTTCTCCTTTCCTAGAACTCCACAACATAATGGAGTTGTAGAAAGGAAGAATAGGACTTTGCAAGAGATGGCTCGCACCATGGTCCAAGAAACTGACTTGGCAAAGCACTTTTGGGCAGAGGAAGTAAATACATCATGCTATATTCAAAATAGAATCTCTATAAGACCTATTTTGGGTAAGACTCCTTATGAACTTTGGAAGAACAGAAAGCCCAACATTTCTTAATTTTATCCTATTGGTTGTGTTTGTTATATGTTAAACACTAAAGATCATATGGGAACATTTGATTCCAAAGCACAAAAGTGCCTGTTGTTAGGATATTTTGAACGCTCAAAAGGATACAGACTATAAAATATAGAATTACGGATTATGGAAGAATCAATTCATGTTAATTTGATGATAAGCTTGACTCTGAAAAGTCAAAGCTAGTTGAAAAGGTTTCAGATCTAGAGATCAGCTACTCGGAATCAGAAGAAGAGGCAGAAGAAGAAAGAACTTCAGAAGCCCCTATGAAAGATGCTGTTGCTTATATCCCCCTTCCAAAGAAAAATAGAATAACAACTTCACACCCATAATAATTGATTCTATGAAGCAAGGATGCTTCTGTCAGAACTAGATCAACCTTCAAACCTTGAGAAGAAACACTTATAGGTTTGATGTCATTGGTTGATCCAACATCAATTGAAGATGCTCTTCTAGACAAAGATTGGATTCTGGATATGGAGGAAGAACTCAATCAATTCTCAAAGAACGATGTTTGGGATCTTGTTCAGAGA
The DNA here is from genome assembly GCA_021764765.1 of Vicia sativa. NCBI lineage: Eukaryota > Viridiplantae > Streptophyta > Magnoliopsida > Fabales > Fabaceae > Vicia > Vicia sativa. Next base: position 147,887,193 of record CM038796.1, read on the forward strand.
CCTAAAGGTGTCTATGTTATTGGAACCAAATGGGTGTTCAGAAACAAGCTCAACGAAAAGGGTGAGGTTGTAAGAAACAAGGCACGACTGGTTGCACAAGGTTATAGTCAACAAGAAGGAATAGACTATACATAAACTTTTTCTCCAGTCGCCAGGTTAGAAGTCATTCGCTTATTAATCTCATTTTATGTTAATCATAACACCATCCTTTATCAAATACATGTTAAGAGTTCATTTTTGAATGGATATATTTCTGAAGAAGTTTATGTCAAACAACCTCCTGAATTTGAAAACTCTGAGAAATCAGATTTTGTTTTTAAAATTAAGAAATATCTATATGGTATGAAAAAATCTCCCAGAGCTTGGTATGACAGATTGAGCAAGTTTCTCTTACAAAATGAATTTACTAGAGGAAAGGTTGACACAAATCTCTTCTATAAATCAATCAAAAATAATATACTCATAGTGCAAGTATATGTTGACAATATTATTTTTGGTTCTTCTAATACCTCTCTTTGTGATGAGTTTTCTAAGATGATCCAGGCTGAGTTTGAAATGAGTCTAATGGGAGAATTAAAATTCTTTATGGGAATCCAAATTGACCAGAAGCCTGAAGAACTTACATTCATCAAAGTAAGTATACTAAAGAACTTCTAAAGAAATTCAACATGGTAGACTGCACGGTAGCAAAACTCCAATTCATCCGACATGCATTCTGGAGAAAGAAAAGGTAAGTGGAAAGGTTTGTCAGAAAATCTATCATGGTATGATAGGCTCTCTTCTGTATCTAACTGCTTCTATGCCAGATATTCTATTTAGTGTTCATCTTTGCGCTAGATTCCAATCAGATCCTAGAGAATCTCATTTAACTATTGTTAAGAGAATTATGAGATATCTGAAAGGAACCACTAACCTTGGCTTGATGTATTAGAAAACATCAAAGTATACTCTTTCTGGCTTCTGTGATATAGATTACGCTGGAGATAAATTAGAAAGGAAAAGCATATCCGACAACTGTCAATTTCTAGGCAACAATCTAATCTCCTAGTCAAGTAAGAGGCAATTTACAATTTCTCTTTCAACAGCAAAAGCAGAGTACATATCAACATCTCTTTGTAGTACTCAGATGCTTTGGATGAAGAATCAATTAGAAGATTATCACATATACAAAGGTAATATTCTTATCTTCTGTGATAATATTATTGATATATGTTTAAGCAAAAATCCAATTTTACACTCTAAAGCAAAACACATTAAAATTAAACATCATTCCATTAGAGATTGTGTTCAGAAGGCAATTTTATGTCTAAAATTTATAGATATAGGCCATCAATGGGCTGATATCTTCACAAAACCCTTGGCTGAAGATAGATTTCTATTTATTCTGAAAAATCTAAAAAAATGGAACTTTTCCTAGAGTAAGAACTCATTAAATAAATGTGTTTAGTTAGAGTCTAAGAAATTAGATTCTTGATTAAACGATAAGTTATTTTATTCTTAGAATCTCAAACATCAGAAGATGCTTTAGTCAGAAGTGTCTCTGATCAGTTGGAAACCATTGGTTGTCCAGAAGTCTGATCACATCAAAAATGTGTCACCTAATCAGAAGTAATTAATAACATGTACAAATTTTGTTATAGCGTAACCATTATTCCAATTTAGCGTGTATATTGAGCAAGTAATCCTTATTGGAAATAGATTAAATCTTTATTACTATTTACCGCCCCTCCCTATTTTGCCGTTCAAAACCTATTTTTTTCCTAGCTTGCCTATGCTTTCCATCCTTTCACATTCCTCTTAAGTGACAATTTTCTGTGTAACACCCCAATTCTACCCCAGTAATTATTAAGAAAATCAGAGTTATAAAATTCTTTTCAACAAATGATTGGAGTATTATAATTCAACTTAAACGACAACATGCTATCACAAATACATAACACATAAACTTGGATGAACCGAAACAACGTGAATCACTTTATTAATATTAAGCAGCAGAACTAAATTAATCAACTTAGATGGCATAACCTCTTTTCAACCTAAAACAATTTGAAATCAACATAGAGCGACAACCCTACTCGAACTAACAGCGACTAGAAATTCATTCTTCATTACCTGCATGTTACCTACGTAGAGGCAACATCACAACAGAAGGGGTGAGATATCTAACAATCTAATAAATCGTATGTTAAATAATATATGTTAGAATTCATATAATGTAAATCACCGCTTCGTAAATTATTCACATAAGAAATAATTCTGCAGTTTATTCAACATTCAAAATGACTCAAATGCAATATGAGATGCACCAATATGTTCAAATGCACATGCATGTGGTATCAATGGAGCAGAATCTCAACTTCAAATTTCCAAGTAATAGAAGCATCAACAAGGCATAAGCCTTCACCACATGATGCCATTAAGGCCAAGTCATAAGCCTTCGTCGAAGTTTGCCAATCTAGGTAGTCATAAAATATGTTGTTATACCCCAAAATTTGCCCTCCTACTTCTCAAGACAATTTACATCTCAATTCTCAAGGATTTCACAAGGGTTGACCAGACAAACCTTATCCTAAGCAATCAATCCAAACTAGGATTTTGTTATTCTCAGGTCAAGATGGATTTCCAACACTTCAATTGGTCATCATATTTCATCATATACCTCAGAGAATTCTCATATCAAGTTCCAAGCCTTACAGGTCTAAGCTGCTCATCCAATTGCTTAGATGGTTGAAAATCAGTTGTGTTAGACAAAAAAGTCAACTGTGGTCAACATACAATCAAGCTCAATAATTTTTTGGTCAACATCAATATTTTGAAGTTATATTCACCATTTGATCAAGGGTTGACCATGATTCATCAAGAAAAGCCAAGATCTTATCAAAAGTCAAAGTTTCCAAATTAGGGTTTCTCTAGACAAAAGTCAACAGAGCTTTGACCAAGCATAACTTTCACATACTTCATTAGAAATTTCCCCCACCAAAGCTCATTTTGAAGAGAATTCAATTCTCTACAACTTCATGTCTCACAAGCTTGGGCAGGAAATGCTTCATTTGGGAGTTATGGGTCAAAACATTGTAGGTCCTTCTAGAAAAGTCAACAAAGGTCATCTTTTTGCAAAGAATTTTTCATGAGAATGGAAACTCCAATGAAGATGAAACCAAAAAGGATGTTTAGAAGATATCTTGAGCTTTCTAAAAAGTCCAAGAAAACCCAAAAATGTTGAAAATTGAGCAAGATACAAGTTGTGCAAGTTGAGCATTTTTGAGGAGGTGCATGAAGGAAAATACCTAGCAAAAGCAAATATTTTTCAAATGGGCCTAAGATTTTATGATTTAAACTTGATCATAAGATTATCCATGACTACTATGCTGCATCTCATGCCTCTCACTCTTTTATTTATTTATTTTTTGAATTTAATAGCTTAAATTCAAATTTAATTAAATAAAATGCAAAAATAAAAGATAAGGCAAGTTGGGCTTGATATTTGTGTGGCTTGGGGTCCAAGATAGCTCATTACAAGCTGTCAATTTCGTGAAGAAGTTGAGGAAGAGATTGATCAAATTTGGAAAGATTTTGTGCAAATTTTTAAATCAAATATTCTCCATTCAAGGAGAATATTTTCTCTTAATGCCTAGATCTAATTTCACTCTCCTATAAATACCTAGCACTCTTACCAGACAAGAGGACTTTGGGGAACAACTCTTACACGGATTGCCAGCCTATCACAAACCCTATAATTTTCTCAAAGTTGGTAAACTTGTGTTCCACTTTCCAGCCACTTTCAGTCACTTTTAAGCATTCCATTGTGATCCTGAGGTAAGTCTGAGTAAGTATGCATCATTATACATGACCATAACACGTTGAAACATGCCATACATACTGCTCCGATTTGCATTTTTCTTTGAATTTGTGTTTTACATTTGAGTGTGTTTTGCTTGCAATTAATGCTTCTAATATGTTTATAGCATGATATAGAACATATCTAGGCCATCGTTGGAAGTTTTCCATGGCTAAATCGCTAGTTGCCATTGTTAGGGCATGAACTGGAAGAGCTTCATATCTGTAGTTCTAGGCCGATTCAGAACGAACTAACACCATCATTGGATTCGTAGCATCCTGTTATGGATCTGGATTGTTTTGGTTTGCATTTTCATTGATTTTTCAGGTTTTTAGCATTGATGCCAACCGGAGAAGACGACCGGAGCACTGCTCCGGTGCTTCTGACTCAGAAGCCAATAACACTTACATATTTATGGGTCCAGCAACATGAATGGATGTATCACCACCCCAGCGGTTCACCTTGCGCGCACCATGTCATTCTCTCTATCAGGTCGTCGGTTCAAACCCCACCTTTTTCTCTTTTATCTTCACTATTTATTTTGCAGGTTTCTAGATCTCCAGAAGGCACGCCTCCAGAAGCTCCATCTTCTGGGTCCTCTCCAACGCCAGAACCTCCAGCTTCTGGATGGCCCCATATGAGAAGTCCCCAGAAGCTCCAACTTCTGGACGTCCCAAATCTAGAGTCCCCAGAAGCTCCAGCTTCTTGACGCCCATCCGAGTCTCCAAGCTCCGCTTCTAGACCTGCTCCAAAGATCAAACCCTAGAAGCTCCACTTTGCGCCAAGATCGTAACCCCAAAGCTCCAAAGGCGCCTCAAGAATGTAATTTTAAACTCCAATTGGATAACTTCAAGTTCTTTTTGGCTTTTTATTCTTATTTATTTTTTTCTGCTTTTTCTTCTTTAAGTAATTAATTAACTAATTAGTAACTAGGTTAATTAATTAGGTTAATTAGATAATTTCACAAATAACTTTCTTTTAATTAATTTAATTAATCTAGGTTAGTATTCACTAATTTTTTCTTAATTAATTAAAATCAACTAGAATTAGGTTATTTCTCACATAAAATCTTTTTTTTTCAAAAACACCAAAAATATTAGGACTAGTTTTCTCTTCTGCTATTCATTTTTTTTCTTGCATTTTAAATTCTAGAAAGGATGTATAGGTTGCAAGTTTGTTTTCATGTAATAGTGTAGGATTTTACTTTCTGCATTTTACCTTTCGCACCTCCTCTTATGTATCTGCCCTAAAGCCATGTAATAGCGTATAACCCTTTACATTTCCGCAATTTACTTTCTGCACATATCAACTGCTAGTAACTAGGCGTGTATGACAAGATAAAAATCAACATAGATCACTAATCACAAGATAAATATCTGAAAATAATACACTCTTCTCACACATGCACCCCCTAGGGTATTCTCTCTCGTCGCCTTACAAATGGTCAAGTCCCTCGAGCGTAGGGGTATCTTAGCACGGTTGCCTACGAAGTATCATCATAGTCTCTTCGACTTAAAAGATCATAGTCCCTCGATGTTGCCTAACGAATACATGATCTAGTACCTCGGTTGTTGCCTACGAAAAATGATGATCGTCCCTACGAATATGCTAGGATATCCCTACAAGTTGCCTTCTATGACCATCTGATGTCCCTTCGAATGTCCCTTTACATCCAACGAATAAGGTTACCTACCAACTAATGGTATGAATAGCTTTATTCTAAAGGAAAGCAAAATAACACGGAAACAACCGTTCTGAGTAGGTAATAAGTCTCTTTTGCTTGCTCAATTAAAACATCTTTTCACACCTCACACTTTTAAAAATCTTTCTCAAAACACTTTGTATACATTCCAGCGTGAATCATTACAAAGTCTTTTCTAAAACAAAACATTTCCAAACACTTCGTATACATTCCAGCGTGAATCATTATGAAGTCAAAGCGAAATTCCTTTTCAAAAATCTTTTCAAAGACACACACAAACAATTAGAGTGAGCTAAAGCAATTAAGAGCCCGTAGATAACTATGGATGGAAAGGGTGCTAACACCTTCCCTTTTCATAACCAACTCCCTTACTCAGAATCTATCAAAGGTTTTTCCTGTTCTTTTCACCTTTCATTTATTGGATAAAAGAAAAGTCGGTGGCGACTCTTGCTATCCGCAACATTTGCGATCAAACGCAGAACAAACAAGTCAGTTCTCCCACCGTGTTACATATGCAATGCATGTGACTCGACACATGCAACATCACATAACAACATTCACCATTCGTCGCAAAGGCATAATTCTATATCGCCATTGTTACCAATAAATAGAGGTAACTCATTGTCACTAAATTTCCCTGTAACATCGCATTATCAACAAAAATAACAACAATTTAATTAACAACAAATACTACAACGTTGGCATGAGCCTACAACTTAATAATCACAATTCAACAGCGACAACACAACACTATTTATCACTGAATCATAACATCACAACACATCACAAGGAAAAACAACAACACATAGTAACACAACCAATTTCATCACAACCTACAACTTTGCAATTTATTAACAACATCAATAAAAGCAAACAACATCAACAATTACTACACAAATTAACAATTACGATTCTACGCCAAAAACAATTTATTTATCTCTAATACTATTTAATTATTAAGCATTATCTACTAAATTAATTAATTAATTATTAATTACTTATTTATCTCTAATTAAAACTCCTAAACATATTATACATAATAATACTAAACAATTATTTTATATATATATATATATATATATATATATATATATTAGAAACCTAAAAAAAATAATACAGCGTCATTATAACTTACCTTAAGTTCGTTATCACTTAACTTAAGTATAATATAATAAAAGAAACAAACAAGGTTTTAATAGGAAAGAAAAAACAGGATATCCCATGTACAGCAAAGTGTCGTTCGACCCTTCTCATTACTATGCATGTCGTTCGGCATGCCATCCTTTTCTATGTGTACCGTTCGATAGACTCCTCTTATTTAGGGTGTGTCGTTCGATACTGTGTTTTTCGTGTATATAGTTTCGGTTTCTTCTGCAATTATTTCTGTGTCTCTTTCATAATTCCACAACATCAATTCGGCAGATAATTCAAACACAACTCCAACACAGAAAATCACTACTTTCACAAACAAAACAACTACGAATGCATGGTAAATTTCTCATTACCCTAATTCCCACATACTACTCATCATATAACCCATTAAAAAATTAGAACTTCGTCCTTACCTTGGATTGAAGGTAGCCCTACAGAGTTTCGGTCAAATTTTTGGTTTGGTTTTCGGTCTACAATTCTCCCCCGACGATAATTTTTCTCTCAAACCTTGTTTTTCCTCTTCTTCCAATCTTTTCCTCCCGTACATCTTTTTTATATTCCTTTTTTCCCAAAGTAACTAATATACTAGTATTATTCTTCTTATTTTAAATAAATTAATAATAAATCTTAGTACACTATTGGGCCTAAATTCTACAATTCCTCTTTACTACATACTACCACCAACACAAGCCCAACAATTATTCTAATTTCTTATTATTATTATTATTATTAACCAACTAATACTTTTATTGTTATTAATAATCTATCGATTATTCCAAAATTAAACAACTAAATCAACTAACAACTCGACAACTCAAATCAGAAATAATTCAAAATATTTAATTAACTAATTAATTAAATAATCGGGCGTTACAACTCTCACCCACTTAGAATATTTTCGTTCTCGAAAATCTAATAGCTAATACCATTCTTAACGCGAACGTCGCATCTAACTCCTTGATCTCCAATTCATGTTTGGCTACACTTCGACCACTACTTCATGTCACAACAAAAACTCAATATGATATAAATTAAATAAACACATTTCTAAATACTCAACACTTCCGCAACATAATCCGTTAATAACTTGCCAACCCCTTCAACATTACTCCGACATATCAACATTCAAAACTGTAACAACCATAATATACTTACTCTTGGATATCTAACATCTCATTATCATCTTAACAAAATCTTAAACACAACCAACAACAATTGCAGCATCATTCTTTCCAGTCATCTCAACTTATCACTTCAACATAAACAACAGTTAGAAAAACTAATTAACAATAATCGATTGTTAAACGACAATACGACTCAATAACTTTGGTCGGACGGACCAACCTGCTCCGATACCACTAATGTAACACCGCAATTCTAGCTCGATAATTATTAAGAAAATCAGAGTTATAAAATTCTTTTCAACAAACAATTGGAGTATTACAATTCAACTTAAACGACAACACGCTATAACGGATACATAACACATAAACTAGGATGAACCAAAACAACATGAATCAACTATATTAATATTAAGCAGCGGAACTACATTAATCAACTTAGATGGCATAGCCTCTTTTAAACCTAAAACAATTTAAAATAAAATAAAAACTTTTCCTATATCAACATAGTTATTCAAAGACAAAACTAAAACAACAAAATAACTAGCGTTCATCTCCTTGAGTGTTACGTATCAGAGCGACAACCGACTCCAACTAACAGCGACTAGAACTTCATTCTTCATTACCTGTACGTTACCAACGTAGAGACAACATCGGGGTGAGATATCTAACAATCTAATAAATCGTATGATAAATAATATAGGTTAGAATTCACATAATGTAAATCACCGCTTCACAAATTATTCACACAACAATTCCACAATTTATTCAACATTCACAACGACTCAAATGCAACATGAGATGCAACAACGTATTCAAACTTGAGAATTTCCAATTAATAGAGGCATCAACAAGGCATAAGCCTTCATCACAGGTTGCCATCAAGGCCAAGGCATAAGCCTTCGTCGCAGTTTGCCAATCTAGGTCGTCGCAAAATATGCAATGCATGTGACTCGACACATGCAACATTATATAACAACATTCATCATTCATCGCAAAGGCATAAGCCTATATCACCATTGTTACCAATAAATAGAGGTAACTCATTGTCACTAAATTTCCCTGCAACATCGCATTATCAACAAAAACAACAACAATTTAATTAACAACAAATACTACAACGTTGGCATAAGCCTACAACTTAATAATCATAATTCAACGACAATAACACAGCACAATTTATCACCGCATCATAACATCACAGCACATCACAAGGAAAAACAACAACACAGGGTAACACAACCAATTTCATCACAATCTACAACTTCATAATTTATTAACAAAATCAATACAAGCAAACAACAACAACAGTTACTACACAAATTTACGGTTACAATTCTACGCCTAAAACAATTTATTTACCGCTAATGCTATTTAATTATTAAGCATTATCTACTACATTAATTAATTAATTATTAATTAATTATTTATCTCTAACTTAAAACTCCTAAACATATTATACTTAATAATACTAAACAATTATTATTATTATTATTATTATTATTATTATATACTATATATATTAGTAACCTAAAGAAAATAAATAATACAGTGTCATTATAACTTACCTTAAGTTCATTATCACTTACGTTAAGTATAATATAATAAAAGAAACAAATAAGGTTTTATTGGTAAAGAAAAAATAGGATATCCCTTGTATAGCAAAGTGTCGTTCGGCACTTCTCATTACTATGCATGACATTTGGCATGCCATCCTTCCTTATGTGTGTCGTTCGACACACTCTCCTTATCTAGAGTGTGTCATTAGGTACCGTCTTTTTTGTGCATACAGTTTCGGTTTCTTCTGCAATTTTTTCTGTGTCTCTTCCATAATTCCACAACACCAATTCATCAGGCAATCCAAACACAAATCTAACACAAAAAATTACTACTTTCACAAATAGAACAACTACGATTGCATGGTAAATTCCCCCATTATCCTAATTCTCACATACTACTCATCATATAACTCATTAGAAAATTAGAACATCACCCTTACCTTGGATTAAAGGTAGCCCTACGGAATTCCTGTCGAATTTTCGGTTTGGCTTTCGGTCTGCAATTCTCTCCCGATGATAATTTTCTCCCAAATCTTGTTTTTCCTCTTCTTCCAATTTTTTCCTCACGTACATCTTTTCTTCTATTCCTTAATTTTTCCCAAAGTAACTAATATACTACTATTCTCCTTATTTTAACTAAACCTAATAATAAATCTTAGTACACTATTGGGCCTAAATTCAACAATTCCTCTTTACTACATACTACCACCAACACAAGCCCAACAATTATTCTAATTTTATTGTTATTATTATTATTAAACAACTAATACTTTTATTGTTATTAATAATCTACCGACTATTCAATAATTAAACAACTAAATTAACTAACAACTCGACAACTCAAATCAGAAATAATACGAAATATTTAATTAACTAATTAATTAAATAATCGTGCGTTACAGTCCTCTATAAGATTCTCTAAATATTTGATTTGTCTGCTAGCAACTATTTATAGTCTTGTTGCTTCGTTTATCTTCACTCTCTTGCACTTCATCTTTTCATTTCTTCTCCAGTCGGTTATCATTAAGTCTCTTCTCCATGGATACCATAATCTTTAACGGTGACGTATCTCGTCTCAAAGTGATCAATGAGAAGCGAATTGACTATGTGAGCGATGAAGGTTGGATTAGTTCATTTATAGAAAAACAATTTTGGTGTGGGTATTCAACTATGTTTCAAGGTCCCATTTATCCAAATCTTGTGAAACAATGTTGGATTCATGCATTCTCGTGTCTTTGGGTGTCCTGTTGTCATCACTCTTCTCTCTATTGACCAAGATATCAATTGTCCTCCTCTTCCCAACTCCTGCATGGATGTTGATATTTTTCCTACTATTCCAAACACATTCCTCTGTTTTGTAACAGAGACTCATACAAACTAAAATCTTTTGCAAAAAGATGGTTTAAGTATCTTCTGACAAATCTGCACCCAAAAGGAGAAAATCTTGATGTGATTTTTCCTAGAGATATGTTTCTACTTTATTGTCTTAAAAAGAACATTCATGTTCATCTATCTGCAATCATCTTCAATCATCTCAAGCTATCCATTCTCATCTTCATAAACTCTCAAAAATCATATATTTCTTTTGGATGTGTGCTATCTGAATTGTTTGACTTAGCTCATGTAACTGAAACTGTTAGAAGCAATCCACTGTATAGAGAAAATGTATTGTTTGATGAGTGTTGTGATGTATTTAAAGTTTAGCTTCATCTTCTCTTTAATGTACTCTTCTCTTTTGAAATGAATAAGAATGTTTTCTTCTCTATTCTCTTATTTTTGTTTTTCACATTTTTAAAATTTTTTTTTTATTATGACAAAAAAGGGGAGTAGTTAAAGAAGTAGTTTTGATTCTTAATGGTCAAATTCTCTGAAAAATTCTGCTTACATTATAACCAAATATAAACTATTGTTTCTTGGTAGAATTGTGTTGCTTTTCTTTTTTAGGATTTTTAATTGAAATTTGAAGAAAGTCTGACTCCTAAAACTAGACTCTGAAAGAGTTAGTTCTAAGTCAAGATCTGATTCGAGAATCTGGAATTTGTCTGAGCGACATCATAAATTCAAGATCTTAATTAGAAGATGTGTATTCAAGAATCAAGACTCTAAAGATCCTTCTATCTGATCTATTGGAACCAGGGGAGCTTTTGCTCAAAGGGTTAGAAGTTCTGATCTTTACCAAGTATGTGATTCAGGGGGAGCTTTCTCATTTCCACTTTCTTCTAATTTTATACAAAATTGTGTCATCAAAATACATGCTTTTGTCATCATCAAAAAAGGAAAGATTGTTAGAACAAGATTTGGTTCTCCAATTATGTCTCTCAGTTTTGATGATAACAAAGAATATGTTTGTATGAACAATTTTGATACTCTAATGTTTGTTGTATTTTAAGAATAGACAAACAGGTTTTGCTTCTGATGAATGGCGTGGCCAAGACATTAGAAGAGAAAATGCTCCTCTTCTAAGCTACAGAGGTTCTGATGAACAAGTAGCGAGAAAAGTTTCAGAAGGCTCTTAAGCTCAGTTACTATGATATGTAAGTCTGAAGATCTCAAGACAGAAGTTCTGAGTGAACGTAGTCCAAGATGTGAAAGACTAAAGTTTTAGAAGATAAAGGGTTGTGAAGACCAAGTCCTGAAGACTCTAAAGACTTGAAGTTCTTCTGAAATTAGTTATGATACAAGGTTTTAAGACCAAGTGATGAAGACTCTGAAGACGTGGTTCTGGAGACTTTGGAGACTTGAAGATCTTTCAACCTTAGATGTGATACATCTGAAGACTCTAAAGACTTGAAGTTTTGACTAACCAGATGTTATATTCTCTCTTCTTACTCATGCTCGCAGAAGCCTCTGAAGTACATAAGATTAGAAGATAACGTTAATATGGTACAAATAGTACATGGTACAAACCAACGTTTCATTCCACTACCATGAAACAATGGACGTTGTGTATGATCTTGTACCCCATGTTCTCTCAAGCCTCCACAAATTTGATATTTCCAGATGTACCCCTTAACAGTTACATTCTATGCATGACTCTATATAAAGGCTTGAAGACTTAAAGATACAATTGCTCAACAATTTCTCAAGAATTGCTAATTCATTGAGAATACACTTACGCACAAACGTTATTATTTCTCTGTTTACATATTAGCTTGTATAGAAGCATATTTACTTGTAAACAAACTTGTATTCAAATAGTTGTTTGATTGATCCTCAAGAGACCAGTTAGGTCATAATTCTTGAGAAGTCTAGGACTAGTGTGGCTTAGAGGTTGATAGTTAGTCACATACAGTTGCGTGTAGGTGTTAGTCACATATAGTTGGTGCGTGCAAGTGTAATAATCCGTTGATTATTGGATTAAGACCTCGTTGGAGAGAGGGAAATCACCTGGAAGGTTGGACTAGAGTAGCTTGAGGTTATCAAGTGAACTAGTATAAAAATATTAGGTTCTTATCTTCTTTCTAATTCTTTCTATCTTTATCAAAAGCAAAGCAAACTTCAAATGGGGTGTTTTAAAAGAAACGTTTTCAAAGGATAAAACCCAATTTAAACCCCCTCTTTCTTGTGTTTTTTGCACCTTCACTAGATTGATCATCTACTCTATATTCTCACCCAATAATTGATTGGCCTTAGAGTTGGTATTTTGGTCAAGAATAAGAAACTCAAAATTTAGAGAATATGGATAACAAATACAGTCAAAAGGAAGCGTATAATAGAGCTCGTGTTTTTAAATACGAGAATTATGCTTATTGGAAAGAGAACATGTACGTACATTTATTATTAGTTTACAAAAATCTACGAGTGGCTGTCACCGAAGGGACTTTCATCCCTAAGGGCGACGTTGATGTTGTTAAACACCTAAAGGATTGGACAAATGATGAAACCAAAAAGGCTTCATATGATTTGAAAGTGAGGAAAATATTTATTTCTGCTTTAAGTGTGAAAATATTCAACTTAATTTCACATCATAAGAGCGTGCAAGTAATGTGTAACAATCTTCAAACCCTTTATAAGGGAAATGAAGACTTGAAGGATTTCTATATGGAACCTGAAGAATCCCTAAATTCCATGAAGGATAGGTTCCACCACTTAATCAACAAACTAAGAAACTTAGGAAAAACATTTTCTAACAAAGATTTTTCAAACAAAATATTAAGGTCCATTTGCAGGTAATGTAACTTACCTTTATAAGAGAATCTAACGATCTTAGTACTTTGGACATCACAAAGTTATTCGGGAAATTAAATGAGCAAGAAAATAAACAATTTCTGGTGGACCAAGGTTGTTAGTTGTTTGGGAGGACGATAGAGAGTCGGAGTAGAGAGAGTGAAGAAGAGAAAAAATGAGGCTTTGTGAAGGAAATGAACGTAAATACTCTCTACTCCAGTCTCTTGATGCGTAACATGTGGTTGCTAGGCAACCATGGGATTTAGAGACTGTTGACCAGTCTCCACGCGTGCTGCTCTACCATGCAGCTCGGTCAACGATACATCTCCACCGTCTGTTTATCATACTTTTAATCACCGCCCTAGAATTTTTTGCCCCCATAAAGCCCAAACAAAGTCAAAATTTATTATGGGCCAAGCCCGATGTTATTCACACCTTCGTTTTACTACCTCAAATTAAATTCACACCCCTTATGTGCTTGGGCTCCAAATTAGTACCTAGGTCCGGTGCTTTGCTTTTTTAGACCCCCATCTTTACTATGTTCAAAACAAATACACCCCCTGTCATTTATTATTTATTTTTTTATTATTCTGCATTAAAAAAATAAATAATATTTTTAATCAATATTTAAGTTATTTTGGTAAATATATTATATAATTTTTATATAAAATTACAAATTATTTTTATATAATTATATTATTATTAACTCTTTTTTTTCTAAAATTACTAACCATTTTTGTTTATTCATTAAAATATGTTTTACTAACTTCAAGCATTTTTATCAATAATGCATTTAAAATAGTTAATCAATTTCAAATATTTTTTACTAACTTAACAAAAATTACGAGATATTTTCTAAAAGGCATTAAATAGAATTGCTATCAAACAAAACTGTGAATTGTGTCTACGATCACCTACCTTTCAAAACAAGACAAGGTTCTACGATAATTCAAAAGCAATTCTATGCAATATTATAAAAAAAACTAAGCAAACACATATGAACTACGGAATAGACTATGATTTCCTCATAAGTGGATACATAGGCACCGACTTAAAAATCGAGGCGAATCCCCAAATGAAAAGACTAATTTTTAACATTTACAACAACGATAACACAATAATTCTCATCAAACCTTAGAACTAAAGTGGGTCCCTTAAGTACAAGGGTGCCTAACATCTCCCATTTATCTAATGACTCGAAAATTTAGAACCTATGATAAAATTAAGGTGCCCTCCAATTCCTTTCCCGTCCTTAGGACAAATAAGCAGTGGTGGTAACTCTTATTTTTTGTCGGTTACAATATGGTGCAACAACTTCTACCAGTGACTATATGTGGGATCCTACAAAAAATGTGAGAGTAACTATAACCAGATTGTTCTTATTCTTCAATTCCAAATGTAATAAAGTTCTTGATTTCAAAAAAGTAGATGAATTAGAAGATGAGGCTGTCATAATCTTGTGTCAATTGGAGATGTACTTTCCTCCATCATTTTTTTGACATTATGGTTCACTTACTTGTTCATCTAGTCGAAGAAATCAAATTTTATGGTCCAGTTTATTTAAGGTGGGTGTATCTAATAGAGCGATATACGAATATCTTAAAAGGGTATACGAAGAATCATCACCGACCGGAAGCTTCGATTGTTGAAAGGTACATTACTGAAGAAGTTGTTGAGTTTTGTACAAACTATTTGTCGGAAGTAGATTTAATATGTATTCCAAACTCTCCTCATGCTGATCACACAGACGGAATAAGTATTCAAGATCTAAATGTTAAGTCAATGGCTCGAGATATAGTTACTCAATCATATTTCTATATATTGAAAAATATTGATGAAGTGCAACCTTACGTAGATACTCACAAAAGACTTTTGAAGAAAAATATCTCTGAATGAGCGACAAGTTGTTGTTGATAGAGCATAACAAAATATTCATAGATTGGTTTGATAAAAGGGTATCTAATGATCGTAGTACCTCTGAGAATATATTTCCCAACCGTTGTTGAATGTCTTTTCGTAGTAGTGTGGAGTTTGAAAATAGCTAAGAAAGTCAGATCTTTCATCTGGTTGGTCAAGCATGATAGCCTTAACACCAAGCTTTGGCTTAGCAAAATGAACCTAAAAAATCCTTATTGTAAAGAATGTTATTAGTCTATTGAAACATTGATGCATGCCCTTAGTGACTTCAAAGCTGCAACAAGTGTGTGGTGTTCTCTAGTTAATAATGAAACAATTTTAGTTTTTTTATTATAATTAAATGGGACGATATGGAAGGAGTATGAAAAATATATGATTCTTTTTTTATCTTCCATATTGGTCAAGTCTTGATATTAGACATTGTTTTGATGTGATGCACGTTGAGAAATATGTGTGTGGTAGTTTGATTGGAACAACTTTAAATATGTAAGGCAAGACTAAAGATAGTAAGACTTCCCATCTCGATATGGAGGCGATGGGTATACGAAAAAAGTTGACTCTGATAGATAGAGGAAATTGAACTTATTTTCCTCCAACATGTCACAAACTATCTAAAAAGGAAAAGAGTATTTTCTGCGAGTGCTTGCATGGTATCAATGTTTCCCAAGGTTACTCATCAAACATCAAGAAACTTGTATCAATAAAAGATCTCAAGTTAATTGGTTTGTAATCTCATCATTTCCATGTATTGATGCAACAACTTCTACCAGTGGCTATCTGTGGAATCCTACAAAAAAATATGAGAGTAACTATAACCAGATTGTGCTTATTCTTCAATGCCATATTTAATAAAGTTCTAGATTTCAAAAAATTATATGAAATTAGAAGATGAAGCTGCCATAATCTTGTGCCAATTGGAGATGTACTTTCCTCCATCATTTTTTGACATTATGGTTCACTTACTTGTTCATCTAGTCAGAGAAATCAGATTTTGTGATCCAGTTTATTTAAGGTGGATGTATCCAATAGAGCAATATATGAAGATCTTTAAAAGGATATACAAAGAATCGTCACCGACCGAAAGCTTCAATTGTTGAAAGGTACATCACTGAAGAAGTTGTTGAGTTTTGTACAAACTATTTGTCGGAAGCAGATTCTATAGGTATTCCAAAGTCTCGTCTTGTTGATCACACAGACAAAAGAGGCATTCAAGATCTAAATGTTACGTCAATGGCTCAGGTTGTAGTTAATCAGCACATTTCTATATATTGAAAAATATTGATGAAATGAAACTGTACGTAGATACTCACAAAATACTTTTGAAGAAAAAATATCCCCGAATGAGCGAAAAGTTGTTGTTGATAAAGCATAACAAGAGATTCATAGATTGGTTTAATAAAAGGATATCTAATGATCATAGTGCCTCCGAGATACATAAGTGGTTGTCAAACGAGCCAAAATTTAATTAACTTGAATTTCATACGACATTGGTCATTATACCTTTTATACAAAATCAAAAGATGGTCGTAGTATAATGCAAAATAGTGGGGTTCTGGTTGAAGTTGAATCGATATATTTCTCTAGTTCAAAAGATAAGAATCTTGTATTGGCAACTACCGCTTCCTATGGTGTTATTGAGGAGATTTGGGAGATTGGCTATGTTATTTTCAAAGTGGCTTTATTTAAATGCAAGTGGATTCCTAATAATAGTAATGGTGTACACATTGATGACTTAGGGTTCACGCGGGTTGACCTTGGCAAGACATATTTTATGACTGAACCATTTATCATGGTTTCTAAAGCAAAACAAGTTTTCTATGTGATCGACACTTCTGATATATTGGGGAAATGATCAATCGTTCTCCAAGGAAAACACATTCCTCTTACTGATGAAAGTCTTGATATTATGTCTACTCCTTCT
Organism: Vicia sativa; assembly: GCA_021764765.1. NCBI lineage: Eukaryota > Viridiplantae > Streptophyta > Magnoliopsida > Fabales > Fabaceae > Vicia > Vicia sativa. The sequence goes on from CM038796.1 coordinate 147,904,570, forward strand.
TACACAACACAAGTTCCTACCTCATATGATGAAGTTGGTGGATATGTTTTGCATGCTATTTGAATCAATCATGAAGAAGACATATGGGAAAATTAACAAGTATGTTATTATTAATTCATAATATATTAATCGTGTGTTAGAATTTCTAGGTATTTTTACTAATGTAAGTATGACCATTTGAAATTATATGTATTTATATGTCAAGACACCTAGAGACATGAAACCAAAACTCCAAGATACATTTATGTGAAGTTTTGTAATGTGTAAACTGGAAGTTGTTTTAATTGTGACATTTTGGTTTTGAAGCAATATTATTAATATTATTATTATATCACAAATGCAAATTGTACGTTGTATTGTGATTGTTTGTTCTGTTGTGATATGATTCACAAAAATATAGGTTAAAAATGGGGAAAAATTATAAAAGCTTAATTAAATTTATTATTTCATCAGAAATTTTTACAACAGTTAAATAACACGATTGTTGTAATATCTCTCCCGCTGTCCAGAATAATATAAATATCAAAATGGCGGCTCTGCTGAGAATCGAATCATATATCTTTATGTACATCACAACGGTTCTTTGGATCAACCAATGTGATAGGACGTGTGATTTCTAATTTTTTACAACGGTCAAGTTACGCATCTACAACCACGCGCTACATAATAACGTCTGGTCCCACGTGATTATATATATTTTCCAATCGTTGTTGAATGTCTTTTTCGTAGTAGTGTGGAGTTTGAAAATAGCTAAGAAAGTCAGATCTTTCATCTCTTTGGTCAAGTATGATGGCCTTATCACCAGCTCCGGCTTAGCAAAATGAACCTAAAAAATCCCTACTACAAAGAATGTCCCGAGTCTAATGAATCAGTGATGCATGCCCTTAGTGGCTTCGAAGCTGCAAAAACTGTGTGGTGTTCTCTAATTAATAATGATATAACTTTGGTTTTTTATTATAATTAAACGGGACGATATGGAAGGAGTATGAAAAATATATGATTCGTTTTTATTTCTAAATATGGTAATAATCCAAATAATTTGATAAGATTTTCAAATAAGTAAAGGTATCTGGCTCGTGGTCAGCACGAAACTACCAATCTTTATCCTTACATTATCCTAATTTTGATTACTATAAATATATAGATCCGGATGTCGTTTGTTATATTCACCCAATCAAACCTCTATATATCTGCACATTTTGAAAAGAAAAAATAGAACAAAGAAGTCACGTTGAGAAGTTTGAATTTTTTAGCTAAAGTCAAAGAGAAATTATTATCATCATCATGATAATGGATCAAGGTGACAAAGAATCTCAAAACACATCGTTGAACAAATATGCTTTGGCTTGTGCCATTGTTGCTTCAATGGTTTCCATTGTCTCTGGCTATGGTAATATATTATCATATTCTCTAATCTCTCTCACTTTTAAATATATTTTTATAATAACTATTCTAGATACATGATTAATTTCAGATACTGGTGTTATGAGTGGAGCAATGATATTCATAAAAGAAGATTTGGGAATCAGCGACACACAACAAGAGATTCTAGCAGGAATCTTAAATGTATGTGCATTAGTAGGATCCTTAACCGCCGGAAGAACTTCTGATATCATTGGTCGTCGATATACAGTCTTCTTAGCATCTATACTCTTCATCATTGGTGCAATTCTAATGGGTTACGGTCCAAACTACGCGATTTTAATGGTTGGAAGATGTGTTTGTGGTTTAGGTGTTGGTTTTGCACTCATGGTAGCACCTGTTTACTCAACTGAAATTTCATCTGCGGCATCAAGAGGTTTCTTAACCTCTTTACCAGAAATTTGCATTGCTCTTGGTATTTTCTTGGGTTATATATCAAACTATTTTCTAGGAAAATATTTGAGTTTGCAACTTGGTTGGAGGTTAATGCTTGGTATTGCAGCTATTCCTTCGGCTTTTGTAGCTTTAGTTATTTTATCAATGCCAGAATCTCCAAGGTGGTTGGTTATGCAAGGTCAATTAGGAAAAGCTAAAAAAGTTCTATTACGAGTTTCAAATACAGCACAAGAAGCTGAACTTCGTTTCAAGGATATTAAAATAGCAGCTGGTTTAGATGAGAATTGCACGGATGATGATGAAATAGTGAAAGTATCACAAAAATCTCAAGGAGAAGGAGTTTGGAAAGAGTTGATTCTAAGACCAACACCTTCTGTACGTTGGATATTAATCGCTGCGGTTGGAATTCATTTTTTTGAACACGCAACAGGAATCGAAGCTGTTATGTTATATAGTCCAAGAATTTTCAGAAAAGCTGGTGTTACAAGTAAAGAGAAGCTTTTGCTTGCAACAATTGGTGTTGGATTAACAAAGATTACTTTTCTATTAATTGCTTTGGTTTTGCTTGATAAAGTTGGTAGAAGAAGATTATTGCAAGTAAGTGTTGGAGGAATGATTGTTGGGCTTACAACATTAGGGTTTAGCTTGACTATGGTGGAACAGGCCCATGAAGAGGTTTCATGGGCTTTGACGCTTAGTATTATTGCAACATATGTTTATGTTGGTTTCTTTAATGTTGGACTTGCACCTGTGACTTGGGTTTATAGTTCAGAGATATTTCCTTTGAGGTTGAGGGCACAAGGAACAAGTATTGGAGTTGCTGTAAATAGGAGCATGAATGCTATTGTTTCAATGACTTTTATTTCTATTTATAAAGCAATCACAATAGGTGGAAGTTTTTTCATGTTCGCTGGTATGTCTGTAATAGCTTGGATTTTTTTCTATTTTTATCTTCCTGAAACTAAAGGTAAGGCATTGGAGGAGATGGAGATGCTTTTCACCAAAAAACCAAGTGGGAAAAATGTTGCAATGGGAACTGATCCAATGCATAAAGTCTAGATTGTTCTATGTATATGTAACATTTCATATTTATTGTAAAATAAATAATCTGTTTTTCTCTTGTAAGGTTGGAGTACCTTGTACTCCCAATCAATATTAAGAGTTGTTTTTTAAAAAAAAAATATTTATTCTAAACCTTATTAAACTCTTTAGTACCTTTATAAAACAAGTGGTGTAACAATATACCTATTGATGTGCCTTAATTATATTGCTACCCATGAAAAGTATTTTATCAATTTTTAGTAAACAAAAATATTTCCATAACAAGAAAAATATTTTTTTAGTTTCTCGATAACTCAACTTTGACTTTGTGAATATTATATTTTTTTAAACAAAAACGTCATTTCATGACTTAAATGGTTCATTTCATGACTTAAATGGTTCATCTTTATTCTTTTAGCACAATATTACTCCTACACCATTCCTTATCTTTGTATCGTATTTGCTATTCACAAATATGATGAACAGTGATTTGAATAGTGAATAGTGACATGAATAGTATCATGAATGTGTTGTGATCACGAAGAGTATTCATGTACATAGTACATGAATAGTAATTTTTTAATAATAAATCAAAATTAGTTAATGAAATGATGAAGTTGGTTAATGAACGCTCCGATATTAAACAAAATTTTTAGTAGTAAATCACTAATTAATAAAATGTGGAAGTTGGTTAATAAATGCCCAATTATTAAAAATAATTTTTAATAGTAAAATAAAGTTGGTTAATAAAATAATAAAGTTGGTTAATAAACGTTCAAATATTAAAAATAATTTTTAATAGTAAAATAAAATTGATAATTAATGAAATGAGGAAGTTGGTTAATAAACGCCCAGATGTTAAAAATAACTTTTAGTAGTAAAAGAATGTTGGGGCGCATCAAGTGGTTTCAATCTCTTCTCAATCGTAGTTGTGCGAGATTGAGGTGAGTTCTGGCATTAAGTGATTTCAGTCTCCTCGCAATTGCAATTGCATGGAATTAGAGCGAGTTATGGCATCAAGTGGTTATAATCTCCTCCCAATCGCAATTGCGTGGACACATGGCGAGTTCTGACATCAGGTGGTTTCAGTCTCCTCCCAATTGCAATTGCGAGGGATCGGGATAAGTTCGGATATCAAGTGGTTTCAGTCCCCTAATAGCAATTCCGGAGGATAGGGGCGAGATTTGGCGTCAAGTGGTTCTAGTTAGGGTTGTTCATGGTATGGCTATGTAAGAAAACCATATTGAACTTAACCAAACCATAATAAAAAAGTTATCTAAACTGAATCAAATTATTTTAATTTTTCTAGAATTGAACCATAATTATTCGTTTGGCATAACGGTTTAGAATTCTAAATAATACATAAACCATTAGAAAATATATTTTCTCAAATCGAACCATTTTGTCAAAAATATATGGATTTATAAAAACATATTTGCATTGTAACAAAATAATGTAGAATATGAACAAAGATTTTCAAAAATATAATCAAATTTTTTTAATTACTTTCTTTAAAAATCATTTATATTAAATTGAAATTAAATTCCCAACCCACCTCTTTGCACTTTTTCAGATTTCTTTGTTTTAAAAATAACAATTAAGTTTTGATTTATAAAATAATGATTCAGCTATGATTTATGTTTGGTTAATTGTAATTTGGTTTGGTTCTAGAATCATTAGTAAATTAGTTAATAAATTATTTGAACATTGATAGATAATGTAGGACTAGATACTTTTGTGAGAGACACACCACTTATCTTTCTAAAACTTTAAGGTGAGTGGATTATGTCACTTATATATTATCAATTCTCCACTTTTCTATCAAATATGCAATTATTTTTTCACTTACTCACACTTGCTATATTATTTCAACCAATCGTAATTGTGGAAGATCGAGGTAAGTTCTGACATCAAATTGTTTCAGCCCCTCTCAATCGCAATTACGAAAATTATTTTATCTACTAAATTCAACATCAATCACTATTGGACGCATTAACAATCAGAACTGTTTTAAAAACATATTTTAAATAATCTAGTTTTTATCCATTAATATATTGGTTATGATAATAAAAATAATTTTACAGACTAATATTTCTAAAAAAGGTTAATAAAAATAACAATAATAAATTAGGTTTTTTCTATGTTACGTTTATAAAAAAAGAAGTTAAATTACCTATTGTAAAATTTATTATAAAACGAAGTATATAACTGGATGACTGTAATTCATTATCTTTATTTTTATAGACACTGTTAGTTTTCTTTTTATGTTGGAGTCTATTATATATATCATTTATAATATTATTATTTTCAAATTATCTTTAATTATATAAATGTACATCTTATTTAAAATATTTTAAATAATTTAATTATAAAATAAAAGGTTAAATATACAATTTCCTCTGCAATATAAATATGTTTTAGTTTATCCCCTTTAATTTTTTATTTTAGGAATATCCTCTGAAATTTTTGGATATCCCAAAGCCTATAAAAAATAAGAGAGTAAATCAAAAATAAAATTATTGAGGGGGTAATTCTTTCACTTAAGAGACAAAAGACTTAGTATTTTAAAATTTAAAAAAGTATTCTAAAAATAAAAAATAAAGAAATAAACTAAAACACGTCTATATTTCAAGGATAATGTACATTTAACTCTAAAATAAATTGAACTAATTTATTACCACATACCATAAAATGAGTAGGCAAATTAATCCTTTTAATATTTTTCATCAGTTTAGAATGGTGACTAAAATATTATTTTATTTACTATGCCATATTATTACTTATTAAATTGTGATGTGTTATAAAAAAATTGTGATGACAATAATGATTAGAATATTAATAAAGAATTATTAGAGAAATAACATATTAATCATAATTAATGCTGAAAAAAGACTTCTTAAAAAACCTCCTTTTCTTTTGAGATTAGTCAAATATTCTTTGCGCGCAATACCAAAGATGATTAATTTCCTTTTTTATTTCTTTTTTATACTTTTTTATAAGTTTTTTTATTTTTTATTTTTTTACTTTTTATATTATATACTAAGTACAATATATGTTTTTTTTAATTATTTTTATTAATATTTTTTATAAATTATTATATTAAATTATTATTTTTTATAAATTATTAAATTTGTCAAAATATTATATTTGGGCCTAAGTTCATTTAAAAAATTCAAGAGTCCATTTAATTTACTCGACACCTGCTTTCAATTTAATATTGCACACATGCGTTTGTTTTATAAACACAAATATTTTTCTCAATGTAGGATGATCGTACTTGATCAGAAGTATCGTTGATGGTCCATTTGCTACGGTTGGAGAGAGATTGGGGAGGGTACCTGCAAGACACTCTGATGTCAAAGTAAGGAAGGACAAGAGGAGAGAGCAAGTAAATAGTGAATAGAGAATAGAATATAATACATGACCCTCTCGAATGAGAGGGTATTTATAACCACCAGCTGTTCACAGTGATTTCTGGTGAAACAACCGCTAGTCTTCCAAACTATCGAATAAGCGTTATAAGCATATGTTATCCAATCCTCTCGGTAACTTGCGGGATCGACTAGATTGATCCTATGGGGTGTCGGCCGTTGGTATGAACTTAAGATAAAGATCCATATTTGAGACTTGTTTTTGGATGTTTTGTATAGGTTCAAGTACGTTTCGATTACTTAGTGATATGATCAAATAAATAATGTATATTTGGTTCGGACAAACAAGAACATTCAAATTCGAAAAGGCAAGAAAGTATATAAATGCAATATTCAATAAACTCTTAAAGTGTAAAAGATTTTCAAAGTAATCAGCTAAACGTAAAAAGGAATGTAAACAAATGTATAAAAAGCTTTACGGGAAATAACGTTAATGTAAAAGTTTTGGAAAAGTAAAGAACTTCAGATGGTAGAAAAACATTTAAATGAAATGACTTTGAAAGTAAAGAAACTTAAAAGACATTGCTGCAAGATAAAGTTAAACCGAAGGATAAAGATACATCGTTGAATAATAAAGCTTTGGTGCAATCATACGTACATCATTCGTGCATTCGTTTCCCTAGCCATGTGGTATTTTGAATGTGACTGAATTTTAGTACAATAGATATGACACACGAAATCCTAACATTAAGACTCTATTTATACTAACTCGACCATAACGGTTCGACCCATAAGATCTTGCCACGTTTAGAACATGCAAGACACCATGCTTCTCTCGCCCACGTTTCGAACCGCTTTCTTGGCTTCAACTCCCTTTTATCCGCTCGCGTTTGAATTTCAAATGTATCACTCACGATTTCAACCCATTTCCTCCGACAATTCTATTGCCCGATCGAAGCTTGTTTTACACATATCACCATTATTTCCGCTCGACAAATTCAATACATCCATTCGAAGGGCTAATTCTTTTCTTTCCAAACTATGACATTCACTATGTTCCCCTGAATACTTTAACGTCATCTCATCTCGAGCTCCATGATCCTTCTCCGAACCACAAGATATCAAAATCTTCAGCTAACAAAATGCCCCTTTAAAATATGTATTTCGAATCCCTTTTTAAGAAATACTTATTTTAAATATATCCACAAGATTTTGATGTGACCCTGAGCAATTATGACCCTGTACAAGATTTCCATCATGTCAATCACGATGACCCCGGTTTCCGAACCGCTTTCACAAGAACCACGGTATGGTGCATTTATTAAGAGCAATGATCACCTTTAATCATGCTTATTACCAATCGACTTCACGCCACCTCACCGTATCCAACCCACGTCTCCACGTAACGGCATTAGTTGATGAGTGTTTCCACTTCCTCACTATAAAACCAAACAAACTTTAGTCTTTTCACTTTTTCCACACTGAATCTTCTTTTCCTCTCTTTCTCATAAAGAACCCTAATCTCTTTAATCAAAACCCCAACAATGTCTTCATCAACATCCTGTAAAAAGATCTCTAAGAAGAAGAATAAGAACAAGAACAATTTTGGAAAGCAAGGTTGGCACTCACCAAGGTCAACTGTACTTATACCCAGGAATCTCCAAAGAGCAAGAGCTCTTATACTCCTCGGTATTAATCCTACTAACGCTTCGAAAGAGATTTGCCCTAATGGGTCCTCTTACGGTTTTTGAGATTCTTAAGGATACACGAACCATATTTCCTGTTTGTTATGATTTCAAACCTTTATTCAATACAATGGAAACCCCTAGGGTAGTGTGATACGGTGAACTGACTTTGTAGGATTTTTGTATCCAAATGTGCGGATAGCAAGAGTCGCCACCGACTTTTATTTTTATCCAATTAAGGGAAGGTAAAAGTAAGAAAAAAGACCTTCGTTAGATTCGAGTTCGGGAGAATGGTTATGAAAAGGAAGGTATTAGCACCCTTTCCATCCATTTATTCTACGGGCTCTTAGTTGCTCTTAGATAACTTTTTAAAATTGCTTTCTGTGTGTTTGACAAAAATGTTTTGAAAAGGGCATTTCGCTTTGACTTTGTAATGACTCATGTAGGAGTGTATACAAAGTGTTCGGAAATGTTTCGTTTTTGAAAAGAGTTTGAATTTTGAAAAGAGTGTGTGGTGTGAAAAGCATCTGATAGAGCAAGCAACTAAGAGACTTATTTACCCACTCAGAATTGGTCGTTTTGTTGTACTTCTACATTCCTTTAGAATAGCGCTAGCCGTACCATTAGTTAGTAGGTAGCTCCATTCGTTGGATGTAAGCGGGACATTCGAAGGGACATCGGATGGTCATCGAAGGCAACTTGTAGGAAGTATCCTAGCACATTCGAAGGGACTATCATCATTTTTCGTAGGCGACAATCGAGGGTCAAGATCATGTATTCGGAGGCGACATCGTGGGTCTTATGATCTTTGTATCGAAGGGACTATGATGATTTGTTTGGAAGGCAACGGTGCTAGAATACCTCTACGTTCGAGGGACATGACCATTTGAATTCGTAAGGCAACGAGAGAGAATTACCCTAAGGGGTGCGTGTGTGAAAAGAGTGTGTCAAATTCAGATATTTTATCTTGAAGATTAGTGTGAGCTATGTCCAATTTTAGTCTTACCATACACGCCTAATTACTAGCAATTTATAGGGTGCGGAAAGTAAAATGCGGAATGTAAAGATGCGGAAAGATAAATGTCCTACGCTATTACATGGCTTTGGGGCAGATACATAATTAGGAGTGCGGAAAGTAAAAGTCCTAAATTAAACTATTACAACCCATGAGCAATTACATTATTGGGAAAAAATAGAAAAAGGAAACGCTCGAATTTGGAGCAACCTGTGAAAGAAAGAGAAATCGGAAAATACGAGGTGAATTGAATAAGAGGAAAAATGTTAGAAAAATGCACATTTTAATATGAGAAAATTAATATATGCCGGAAATAAAGTAAATAAGTTAAAATAATTTTTTGGGATTTTTTGGGAAAGATTTAATAATTAAAATGCAATTTATAATGATTTAAATGCTAAATTAAAAATAAAATAAATATGCATGCAAAAATATGTTTTTTTAATTTATTAAATTAAATAAAGGTTTTTATGAAAATAATGCAAAAAGAAAAAATGTTTTTGGTAATTTTTTAATGCAGAATAAAATATGAAAAGAAATTAAAATAACATGCAAATATTAAAATAAAAAGAAAATAGGAAAATATGAAAAGTTTGAAGTTTGTAAAGAAAAAGAAAGAACCGTATTGGAAGGATCGAGCAGGGTCCTTTGAGAGCATCACGAATAGCGGCGTCTTTACCACGGGACAAGTGGCTCTTTGTGTTTGAAAGAGCGAAATCAATGGAATATATGATGACACGTCTGGATGAATTTGAAAACAAAGTCAACAGCGTGGGGCCCTCATTGATGAGAGACGAATCGGGATGCGCCATGACGCCCGCAGCCACGCCGGAGTCGATCGAACAGCGGCCGAGCCCTAGCTCGGTCGTCTTCTCCGATCAAACAAAATTCAAACCCGCAAAACACAAGAATTAAATGGAAAAGAAGACCCTACCCCTAAATCGGACCTACGAATCCATTGGTGGCTTTAGTTTCTCGAAAACAATGATGAACCGTTCGAATCAAGCAGTTCAAATGCCTAGCTATGGTGATCCGAGTTCTACGTCTAAGCTTGCATGTAAGGCTTTCATGACCTAACAAGCATCACGGATCGATACAAACACACAAGAAACGTTAACAATGCATGAATAATGAAATTGAATTTCAAAATATACCAATCGGAGTATGTTCTTGTGCACGATCGGGACTGGGCCTCGGCGATGGATGTTTTGACTCACGAACCTCACGAGCAAGTTTAGATGGATGGCTTTGGTGAAACTTCTGGAGAATAAAATTGAATTTTCAAGAATTGAGAAAAATTTGCAAGAGTTTGGGTTTGTTATTAGGTTGGGTTCCGTCCTTGTCTGCCGCAATGCTAGGTATTTATAGAGAGGATTGAGAGGAAAAAGGAATGGAAAAGATTTGATTTGGAGCATTCAATATTTTTCAAATAAAAATCAAATTTTGAAAGAAATTTGATTTTCTCCTTCAATGCATGATCAAGCACGAATTTGGCAAGTATCTTGGGCTTTCTTGGACATTAAGGAACATATAAAATCGCCTTCTTAGAAAAATATGATTTTCATATTTTATATAATTTAATTTTGAATTAAATGTTCTAAAATTCAAAATAAAATCAATAAAATAGAAAATTGCCATGGTCAAGCATTTATGGGTCAAAAATATTGTCATGAACAAGTTTGGATCAAAAGATTATAGGCCCATTTGGAAAATTTTGCATTTTGACCAAAATGTCCTTTTGTGCAATGTCCAAAATTGCCCAACTTCTGAATAGTGTACCTTGCTCATTTTTCCACATTTTTTAGAGTTCTTGGACTTTTTGGAAAGCTCTAAGAGTCCTCTAAACAATGTCTTTGGTCTCATCTCAATTGGAGTTACCATGCTCAAAATATCTTCAAAACAAAAAGTTGACTTTTTGTTGACTTTGAAAATGACCTGTAATGTTTTGAGCTATACCTCTCAAATGAAGCATTTTTTGGACATTCTTGTGAGACATGAAGTTGTAGAGTATTGAATTTCCTTCAAAACAAGAGGTGGTGGAAAAAATTTTGAGAAAGTATGAAGAAGTTATGATCAGTCAAAGTTCAGTTGACTTTTCACCTAGAAACCCTAATTTAGAAAGTTTGACTTTTGAGCAAATCTGGAGTTTTCTTGATGAATCATGACCAACCCTTGATCAAATGATGAATGTAACTTCAAAATGAGGATGTTGACCAAAAATCAGAAGTTTTGACCGTATGTTGACCACAGTTGACTTTTTGTCCAATACACCCGATTTTCACCCATTTGAGCAATTGTCTGAGGAAACTTGACTTGTGAGGCTTGAAACTTGACATGGAGAATCTTTGAAGCATATGAGGAGGTATGAAGGCCATTGGAGATGTTGGAGATCCATCTTGACTTGAGAGATACTAAACCCTAGTTTGGGTTGGTTGGCAGGAGAGTTTGTATGTATCGACAGGTCTTGAGGAATGTTTGTATGTATGAAATCTTTGAGGAGATGGATGGCAAATTTTTGGGTTTGACACTGCCGCCATTCAACGGAAGGATGGATAGATAGATGTCAATCGGTCTTGTCTTCGGTATGAAGTTGATTGACTGAATTTGCATGAAAGGTAGATGATCAGGAGGGGCATTTTGATCGCCGGTTGGAAGTTGAGAACAAGTTCGATCAACTAAGACTCGATTGTTATGGAGCAAGTGTCAGAGATGGGCTTAGAGATGCCAAAAGGTCGATCGGGGTGGAAGCGTCGAGACATGGGGAGAAGGAATGATGAGAGGAGATGGAGGAGATCGGAGGAGATGCCGTTTAGTCGTGTTCGACTCGTTGATGAGGTTATTGGGATTCGAACTTGTGACCTTCGAGTATAAGAGAAGGGGTTGACGTTTAGTCCGGAAATCGGAGAGGCGGTAAATCGTAGTTCGTATCTTGTATAATCTTAATGTTCTTGGCGATTACTGAATTATCTTAGGCGAAAAGATGTTGTGAGCTTGTCTTGAAATGTTGATAGATTTGTATCGGAGGATAACTTGTGGTGATCGGATAGTTTTTCTTCGAGTTTTCTTGTCGGATGGGTCGGTTTCTACATTATAGTCTTCGGATCTGTCCGTTGGTGTGGCTTTCTCCATAGTTCCGTTGGGCAAGGGGTTAACTCTTGAGGTAGAGGATGTGTATTTTGTTAAACTTGTGAGAAAACAAGTAGAACTTTGCATTTGTTAGTCTTATCAAAATATGATGCATGGTGGTATGAATGACATATGCATGAATTTATGATACATGGACTGAATGAGTGAATGCTTGCGCTTGTATAAGATATCCATCTTGAGAAAGATTTGGATGAAATCAATGAACTTCGGCTCATTATGATATCCTGGAAACCTTTCAAGATCCTCAAGCCATAGTACCAAGGTTTCTTCCGATGCTATAACAAGTCGGCCAAACTAGATGATTTGGAGCCTCGTTGTCGGATCTCACCTAGAACATAGCGAGGTAGCCAATGCGGGTTGATCTCTTGGGGACCTATGTTGAAAGATCTCTTCGTAGGAATAAACTGTAACATGCTCTCATGGAGAGATTTGATGCTTCATCCAGAGCCTTTATCTGATGATCTAGAGTCGAGTCTCCAACACTTGTAAGTTGATTCTTAATCAAAGGTGTTTGATACCCATGATGCACGCGACCGCCGTTGTGTACGACCATAGTCGGTGAAAGGATATGGCTGAGGGATGAATGATGGGCCAATGCCATTGCCGAGTGCGTTGAGGCTCCATCAAAGACCATGCCATCGATGTGGATTGTTGCTCGGTTGAATTGTATAGCATCTTCGTATTCCGCATTATAGTCATCTACGGGATGGGCAAATGATCGGCTACCACTTTTTGATCGCTCAAGTGGGATGTATTGGTAAGACATTTGCCATTTGTATTCTTAGAGAGTGGTTTCTGAAAGATGTATTTTATCGGATCCATCTTAGAAATCAATATTGTGAGAAATATTGCAAGCGACAAACAAGCGTTGCAAGTTTTTCGAGTGTAGATCTTGTTTCATTTATTTCTAAGGTAGTATATTGCACTCTTTTCACCACTATGTTGAAACAACCCCCGAGTTCTCTAATACAAGTACTGATAAGTCTTCCTTTCTCATCGTATTCATACCCATTTTGTCAAAAGCGAGCAATCGCCGTCATTCCACTCTTGATCTTTCTTAAGTAACTTGAAGCTAGTAAGGTGCAATGATCAATAGTTTATCGCCGAAATCGACTTTTCTTGCGGGTTGGCATCTCTTGAATTTTTCGCGGACCTTACCTCTTTACCCGGATTTTCGGATTCGACTCCGGTGTACATGTTTTGTATATATCCTTAATTTTCAACCTTTAGGTTCGCAAAGATCAAGATTTCTTCTTACCTAGATCGAGCTAGCGGGTCTTCTATCGTGAGAATCATTTGACTATGTCTGCGTTCACGGATGTGGGAAGTCTTCACCATCCATGGGCTAAGTATCATAGCTCACCGTAACAAAGTCTTCTCCATGTCTTGAGTTTTGATCCATTTAGGGAAACCATCCATGGGAGAAAACCTTATGGAGTGATGTCGACTTAACATAATATGAATGGTCTTTCTTGTTCGATCTCGTAAAAAATTCGTTTGCCATCCTTCGACGGGTAACATTTCAACCCGGGATTCGCTGAACCAAATCCGCTTCAAACTGCTTTGATTTTCTCTCGACAGGGTTGATGCGCGAACCTCGATGGAGAAAACTTCGGCAATCGGTAACAAGATCAAGTAACCGCATGTCTCGTATGAAAGCAAAACAATATAGTCTCGCATCGAATAATTTCTTTAAGTCCTTCTTAGATCTCTTCTCTTGCGGCTCCAATTACAATTCAGGCTGGTGGTAATAATGCTTCTTCTTGAGGCTTCTGACCATCTTCTTTTTGATTGGAGACCGTTATCGTGATAATCCTACGAGTGTCGAGATCGGATGATTATGTTTGATGAATCGTGGAACACATCTTGGTGATAAAGTAGAAGCAAACTTGAATGCAATGTCCACCATTTTTGATGAAATAGGCCAGATTATCAACGAGCCATTGCCCCGTGGGCACGGCTTTCAAAGTCATTGTTCAACATAAAAAATGCGAAAAGCAAAAAAAAAAAAGCATTACGGCTAAGGAGATTGGTATGAGCATTCGTTCCAATTGTGAGATGAGACAAAATCATCATGTCGTTGTGACCTTCTTAGCATGGATTCCAAAAGTAACTTTGTCAGCTCATGGCCATCTCTTGACCTTGGGTCTAAACCGGTGAGAAGTCGGATTGCCAAATATACTCTTCCTCTTGAAAAAGCATTTTCTTTCAATGAATTAGGCGAACTGGATAAGAGTGCGATCAATGTCTCGATTGCAAAAGCGACAGGATCTCTTGAATTCATTCCATCTCGAGGTAGCGGAATCTGTCATGAGACCATACTTTCTTCTTACATAGTACAAGGTTTCTTTCCGTACTTCAACTTCGATGTGAATCGCCTCATGTATCCGGTCTCCGTAGGAACATAGTGAACGGATGTCGTCATGTGAATCAAACTCGGGAACATTTCGTGGAATGAGATCTGAAAGTAATCTCTTCGTTAGAACCATCACTCTTTATTCGGGATCTCGTAACCAATTCGAGTCATCGATGATCACTAAGGAATTGAGCTCCATCACCATAACTTGAGACTACTGATGATTAAGTAATAGCGACTTTGATACCCATGAAACATAATCGCGCGGCCATCGTTGTTAGTGCAGAAACATAATCTTGAAGGTATGTCGCTGCGATGGATTAATGATGGTGCCAATGCCATTGCCGAGCCGTTGAGGCTCCATCAAAGACCATGGTCCATCGGGGATCCTTCTTGAGTCCTTAAATGCGGGCACGGTTCTTGTGATCTGTAACTAGTAAAACATCTTGCGGAAATTGCATAGGCGATAGTCATCTCGGACGATGAGCCAATGATCGGCTACCACTTCCTTTGATCGCTTTAAAGAAGTGTCTTGGATGTAAGTATTCGGTCAAGACCATTGCCATCTTGCTATTCTTAGGAGAAATGGTTTCTCAAAGATGTATTTTATCGGATCCATCTTAGAAATCAATAAGGTAGTGTGAGTCGACATATCTCTTGTCTTAGCCGTGACGATGACCAGCGTTGCAAGTTTTCTCATTGTGAGTATCTTGTTTCATAGTCGGTAAACTTTTGCTAAGGTAGTATATTGCATGCTCTTTTCGACCAGGACTCGTCATGTTGCCTGCACCCTTTGAGTTCTGTCTGTCAATACATGATAAGAGGTCTTCCTTGGTGGGCGGCATCGGGATAGGAGGATTACAGGTACTCCTTGATTTTGTCAAAAGCGATCGGCATCGTCGTTCCATTCCACTACTTGATCTTTCTTAAGTAACTTGAAGATTGGCTCACGAGTAGCGATTAGGTGTGCAATGAATACAGCAATGTAGTTTAATCGAGAAACCTCGACTTCCTTCTCGGTGCGGGGGTTGGCATCTCTTGAATAGCTTTAACCTTCGCGGTCGACCTCGATACCTCTTCCCGACTATAAACCTAGGGTTTTCGGATCGACTCGAAAGGTGCACTTGTTGGGATTAAGTCTCGATCTGTACTTCTTACATCGAATAGTTTACGCAAATGATCAAGATGCTCTTCTTGATCGTGATCGAGCTATCATGTCGTCGGCGTAGACCCTATCTCGTGATGAATCATGTCATGAAACAATGTTACCATAACGCGATAAGTGGCACCGCGTTCTTGATCCGAGCGGCATAACCTTGTAGAAAGTGCCATTTGTGTAACAAAAGTAGTCTTCTCCATGTCTTGAGGCCATTTTGATCGATTGTATGGAAACCATCCATGAAGGAGAAAACCTTATCTTTGACGGTGTTGTCAACGAAACATCAATATGAGGAAATCGAAATCTTTCGGACTCGCTTTGTTCGGATCTACGTAATCCACACACATTCGTACCTTGCCATCCTTCTTGAGTGCGGGTACCATTTGCAACCAGGGGATAGGAAGTATGGCTAGAAACCAGCGTTGCTTCATGACTTGGCTTTGATTTTCTCGACATCTCGGGACGCGTCGGCAGACCTACATTTCCTTGGGAAAACCTTCTTTTGTCGTGATCGGTGTACCACAATATCAATGTCTAAACGGCATGTCTTGTATGACCAAGCAAAAACCTCGATGTAGTCTCGTAGCATCGAATCAACCTTTCTTTAACACTTGTTCTCAAGACCGCTCTATCTTGATCTCTTTTACATCTTCGTCGGTGCCCAAATTCCTGACCTCGACTTGCTCTTGGTGTGGTGTATAACTCGCTCTTCTTCTTTGTGGATCGGCAAGTTCTCCTGCACTTCACAATCTTCCTCACTTTCGTCTTGACTTGGTAGATCGGATTATCGAAGTCATATTTAGCACTATTGTGAGATTCGGAGTGATTACTGCGGTGTATCACGTGGGTGTGTGTAAGAAACACATAGCTTTTTGAAGGGGTGATAAAGTAAAGAAAAACAAATTGAATGCAAAGTCAACGATTTATTGAATGAAAATACATGACGACGGATAATAACCCTATGAAGCGAGCCATGATGCCGGGCGAGCACTAGGCTTTCAAAGTTTATTGAAAACATCGAAAAGCAAAACAAAACAAAAGCAATTACTCGGCTGGAGATTGGTGCGTCTTGATCTTCCAATTCTTGATGATGCAGGTTGGGAAGATCCTTGGATGTCATGGAATACATGGATTCCACTGGATTGCGGAAGGATTGGAGAATCTTGACCCTTGAATAATCTCGGTGAAGGATATATAGCATCTTTCATGACCACCTTGCCTTTCCTTGGTCTTCAACTTGACTGGTGAAATGCTTGTGCCCTCTAGTATCAGGCTTCCAAGGGTACTTGAAATGTATAGAGACGGATGTCCGTGACAAAAGTGGAATCAAAAGTCAGGGAACCGACTTTAACGGTAGAATAGGCTCTCAATCTTTGTTCGCTTAGAACCATCAAAAGCTCTCACAATTATGTCCTTTGGTCTCGGAACCAACCCTTGACATCAAGTCGATCAAAGCGATCTTGGAAGGATATTGAGGCGGGCGGGTATCCACCAAACATGAGATAGTGCGGTGCCCTTGCATTCAGCGAGATGTGCAAGGCTTTGTTGTGTTCTTTCGAGAAAGAGTCAAATCGACATCGGAGAAGCTAGGCGTTGTTGGCGCCGGGCTAGCAATACAAACTTGAATTGATCGGTGGTAGTGTCTTGCGGTACATGAGCATTCTTGAAACTTCGAGGCATTAGCATGAGCCTCGAGCCTGAGAGCGAGCGAGCATGGAAATCTTGGGCAGTCTGTCTAGCTTTTCCACACATTGTAGTCACTTTTCTTGATGATCTTGAAATTTCCTCCATTTCTTGTTTGGAGGTGTCTTGATAACTTCCTTTGGTACTTACGGTTGAGCGGGATGAGCCAGGTTCTTTCCTCTAGGCGGGGATATTGATTGAGTAGTTGGAATCGGTTGGAGTCGCGATGTCTTTTGGAGGAGAGATATTTGGAAGAATACCCTTACGGTTACGGTCACTTCTGGATGGTGATGTTGTCAATGTCGGAATGGTAGCTTCAATGGTCGGATCTTCAATGGTCGAGAGGGTCTTGTTTGGCCATGGTAGTAAACATCGTCTCCATAGTTCGAGGGATAGCCTTGTCGAGAGGAATATGGCCTGGTCTTGGAAGTGATAATGAGAGGTCCACTCAGGCACGAGTGGTGAAATCCTTAATGTGTTAACATCGGCATAGTCTTGGAAATCACCCCATGCAGTCGCCTTAACATCTTCATAGGAATCTTGTAACTTTCGGGGCGATGTACTTCACCATGTAATCATACTTTCCACTTGGCTGCCCCAAGGTATCCCACCAGATGGTGCAGTTTAGCTCGCATTGTCAATCTTCACTTAGACATTTCTTCACGACACGCACGGTGGTTTGAAATAGTATCTCGGGTTATCCATCGTGCCTTTGAACCGTCTTCTCGACCAAGCACAACCATCGGTGCGGGGAGGCACCAGCGACAATTTTACGGGCATCACGGATTGACAAACAAATTCTTCTTAACGGTCATCGGAGGAATGGTCAGTCATCTATGTTGAAAACATAAGTATCGTCACCAACATTGGAACTCTTGTCATGGTTAGGCATAGGCGCGTTGATCACATTCGAGTCTCAGCGGAGGGTCAAACTCAATCTGCAGCTTGATCATATCTTGAATCTTGTTCTTCAAAGCCCAATAATTGTCGATGTCGTGCTGGGCATTGGAATGATAAGCACACTTAGCATTAGGATTGTGCCGGAGAGGAAGTGTTGACATTACGGGAGGATCCTCAAGGTGTCGACTCTGGTTTCAACATGTGTTGCAAGGCTTGCGACAATGGCATGTTGATCTTAAATGGCTTCTTTGCGGCGTTACGGCTCTGCGCCGTCTCGAGTTGTCTTGATGTAGGATTGGAGATCTGTTGCCCAGTTATTGCGGTCGGTTGGCTCGGCTTTTCGACCATACGGCATTGGCTTCTTTCTTAGCACTAAAAGATCTCTTGTGACATTTGAAGATGTCTACATGAATTTTCCACTCTTGATACCGACTTGATGCGCTGCTGTCAATATCATTTCGGTGAATCCGGATGAAGAATTTCAATCGGATGATTGAAGAATGGGCTGTCGGTGTTCCCATAAACATATCACCCAACTCCCTATTGGACAAGGGTGGTTGAACTCTTGCTAGATCTCTCCACTTAAGCATACTCTTTGAACTTCGTCACGACCCATAGACATGCTTTGTAGTTGCATGCGAGTGGGTGTCGATTCGACATGTACTCATCTTGCATGCGAAAGCGTCATTAAGTCACTCCGTATGGATACGGTCATTCTCTGGCGATAGTACCATTCCAGCGGGTTCGGACAAACTCTCTTGAAAATAGTGCATCCTGACTTTACATCATCGGTGTGGGGTTGATTTTGAACATAGGACTTCAAATGCGACTTAGGGCAAGACATGCCATCATACTTGGCAAAAGTTGGAACTTTGAACTTGGGAGGAATCACAACACCAGGGGCAAGACTCGGATCGTCAAAATTCAGCCGGACATTTTCGGGTTTTCCACGACATTGACGGTCTTGAAGTTGTTTGTACTTGTCATCTTCATCAGTGTTGGCTATAATCAGTGGTCTCTCCTCCTTTCTTTGGCTCATGTTGGTCACCTCATCACCCTTGGTACTCCCTCGGTATGGACACTTCCTTGAGAGCTCGATCCGTGACCACTTTTGGACCCCCTTTGAAGCGTCTACCCATGTTGAGGGACCACAACCTTCTTCTTCTTGTTGATGAGCTTCTTGGATCTTCTTGGCCTTGGACCAGTGGTGAACATCTCTTTGCCCAGCATTACGAGGCAGGAGATCTTTGTGATCTGTTCAAGAGCCATTTACGCTAAAATGAATAGTGAGCAAATGAAAACCAATCTCAATGTACAGTGATGCAATGTTATGCTATGATATGCAATGTTTATGCGAATCAATGCAATGTTTTCAAGGACCTAAGATTTAAATTTGTTAAACAAGCAATGAACAAACATTTATTAGTACTTCTCATTATTTTCTTTTTTTTTAAGTCAAGAGATAATTCGAACAATAAAAGAAAACATAAACATCCTAAAGCTCTAAGTCTCCCATGGGCTTCCTCTTGGTGTAGATGTAGCGTTGATGTTTAGCTCCTCGTGAAGTAGCTTGGTCGACTCTAACACTTTCTTCTCGCTTGCATGTGAGCTTCAAAGGTATCCCTTTCTTCTTTTAGTTGAATCGGGATCTCTTCAGTCTTCAAAATCGGTAGGCATGTCGGGATGGAGAACGGTATGGGTGCGTCACCTATAACAACGGGTTCCATAATTCTTGGTGAAAGCAGTGAATGGCATCATGAGGTTTTGAGCTCGAGCTCGCACCCATTTGAGGTAGGTTCCCAGGAATGGGTTGGTGCCCCAAAGTCTTAGTATCGATCTTCTTTACCATGCCCCAAGCATGTATAAACCTTCGTCGTAGTGCGGAGATCGTGATTGTAGTCGAACACACATATCTTGGAGAAGCATATCATGTGGACCATCTTTTCGAGCAAAACCAAGCGGCGTAGAGCTAGAGAAGGGTTGTAAGTAATACCTCCCTTATACCAAGTAGCGGTACATTAGGAATTCTCACAACGCTCGATGAATGTGAAGTCTTTTGAGAGAAAAGATTCCAGCGGATATCGAATGAGAGAGTGACATCAATCTTTGAGACCATTTCAACCTTTGTTCATTCTTCAAAGCGGATGGAGGTGCGAAATAAACCACCTTGAAAGTGCATTACCTGACACATGAGAGTTCCTTGTCGCTTAGTAGTTCGAGTGTGGAGAATGTAGGATGTCTCCAGTAAAGTAGGCCTTTGGATTGCGGGTAAGAAACAACTTGATGGCGTTGACATCTATGAATTGATCCGAGTTAGGGAATAGAACCAAACCATAAATTAGCAAGGCCACAATGTTCTCAAATGCATGGAAACTCATAACTTTGAGGAATTCTCGGGCTTTCTTAATTAAGAACTTGGAAAGTAAACCCTTAACTCCACTTCTAGTTTCCCATTGGCTTCAATATACGAGCGCTTAAGATGTAAAGCGGATGCGATGTCTTGAACTTAGGAACCTTTTCAAACCGGTGAATGGCATTTGATCAGAATAGGTACCCAGTAGCTTAGAGAACTCTTCTAAGGTAGGAACCAAGATAATCTGAGATGTAAAGCAATGGTGTTTCGGATCAAAGAGCTGGAATAGGACATGCATCATATCTTCTTCAAAAGGAGATAACCAAATCAAATAGATAACCATGTCTTTTGATGGCGAGCATGGTCGGGAATTTACGAAACCAATTCTTTGAGTTGAGAAGGGATACCCGTGAAGTTGATTCGGATAGTCTTTCTAGAAATATAATCCCTACAAAAGCAGGCAAAGATAAATCTAGGTCCTTGAAATAGTTAAAAATGATATGCAATGCGGATGATGTCATGATGTCATGTTTAGCACACCTGACAATTCACACATGAGCCTAGGGTTAAGGCTTGCATGAGGTATAGTGATTACCCACCAAAAGTTTGAGTTGGTTCATCATCTATAATAATGTAGGGTTCTAGGAATCTCACATCACGAGATCTTTCTCGAGGCGCTTATTTCAATCTGACGGCCAGTGGTCGATCGAAAATGTCCCAAAGTCGATCTCGATGGTAGCATCAGTGTCAACCAACCTCGGTCTACACAAGCCGGCCATCTCACTACCTTCAATGGCCAAGATGGGTCAATTAAGGTTCTAAAAGTTTAGTTAGCGCTTGATGACACCACGAAGCGAATACTATCTTGACTTGGGAATGAAGAGTATCGGGACAACAAGCGTCACACTAACGTAGCCATCATGTTGACCGTTTAGTTATCGTCTAACGGTCGCGATGATCTAATGCTACTTACCTAAAGAAACCGGATCGGTGTAGGATCCCCAATAATATAATACCCAAGCAACCCTTAAAGATAAAGCATACAATTCAAACAGAAAGCATTAAAGGTTATCAGAAACCCTAAAGCAATTCTCTCTTTTAGGGTCTTTCCCAGTAGTCGCCGATTACGTGATACGGTGAAGCGACTTTGTAGGATTTTGTATCCAAATGTGCGGATAGCAAGAGTCGCAAACTTTTATTTTATCAATTAAGGGAAGGTAAAAATATGAAAAAAGACCTTCGTTAGATTTTGAGTTCGGGAGAATGGTTATGAAAAGGAAGGTATTAGCACCCTTTCCATCCATGAGTTTATTCTCGGGCTCTTAGTTGCTCTAGATAACTTTTAAAATTGCTTTACGTGTGTTGACAAAATGTTTTGAAAAGGCATTTCGCTTTGACTTTGTAATGACTCGTGTAGGAGTGTATACAAAGTGTTAGGAAATGTTTCGTTTTGAAAAGAGTTTGAACTTTGAAAAAGTGTGTGGTGTGAAAAGCATTTGATAGAGCAAGCACTAAGAGACTTATTTACCCACTCGAATTGGTCGTTTTGTTGTACTTCTACATTCCTTTAGAATAGCTTACGTACCATTAGTTAGTAGGTAGCTCCATTCGTTGGATGTAAGCGGGACATTCGAAGGGACATCGGATGGTCATCGAAGGCAACTTGTAGGAAGTATCCTAGCACATTCGAAGGGACTATCATCATTTTCGTGGCGACAATCGAGGTCAAGATCATGTATTCGGAGGCGACATCGTGGGTCTTATGATCTTTGTATCGAAGGGACTATGATGATTTGTTTGGAAAACAGCGGTGCTAGAATACCTCTACGTTAGAGGACATGACCATTTGAATTCGTAAGGCATCGAGAGAGAATTACCTAAAGGGTGCGTGTGTGAAAAGTGTGTGTCATTCGGATATTTTATCTTGAAGATTAGTGTGAGCTATGTCCATTTTATCTTGCCATACCGCCTAATTACTAGCAATTTATAGGGTGCGGAAAGTAAAATGCGGAATGTAAAGATGCGGAAGATAAATGTCCTCGCTATTACATGGCTTTGGGCGGATACATAATTAGGGTGCGGAAAGTAAAAGTCCTAAATTAAACTATTACAACCCATGAGCAATTACATTATTGGGAAAAATAGAAAAAGCAGTAAAAGCGTAAATTTGGAGCACTTTGTGAAAGAAAGAGAAATCGGAAAATCGAGTGAATTGAATAAGAGGAAAAATGTTAGAAAAATGCAAATTTTAATATGAGAAAATTAATATATGCGGAAATAAGATAAATAAGTTAAAATAATTTTTGGGATTTTTGGAAAAGATTTAATAATTAAAATGCAATTTATAATGATTTAAATGCTAAATTAAAAATAAAATAAATATGCATGCAAAAATATGTTTTTTTAATTTATTAAATTAAATAAAGGTTTTTATGAAAATAATGCAAAAAGAAAAAATGTTTTTGGTAATTTTTTAATGCAGAATAAAATATGAAAAGAAATTAAAATAACATGCAAATATTAAAATAAAAGAAAATAGGAAAATATGAAAAGTTTGAAGTTTGTAAAGAAAAAGAAAGAAGATTGGGAAGGATCGAACAGGGGTCCTTTGAGAGCATCCTGGAATAGCGAGCGTCTTTACCACTGGGACAAGTGGCTCTTTGTGTTTGAAAGAACGAAATCAATGGAATATATGTGATGACACGTCCTGGATGAATTTGAAAACAAAGTCACACGCGTGGGGCCTGTTGGATGAGAGCAATCGGATCGCCATGGCGCCCATGAGCCACTTGGTCGGTCGGATCGAGTCAGCGGGAGCCTAACTCGGTGTCTTCTCCGATCAAACAAATTGAAACCTGCAAACACGTGATTAAATGGAAAAGACCTACCCCTAAATCGGACCCTACAGATCCATTGGTGGCTTTAGTTTCTCCACGAAAACAATTGTATGAACCGGTTCGAATCAAAGCAGTTCGAAATGCCTAGCTATGGTGATCGAGTTCTACGTCTAAGCTTGCATGTAAGGCTTCATTCATGACCTAACAAGCATCACGGATCGATCAAACACACAAGAAGCGTTAACAATGCATGAATAATGAAATTGATTTCAAAATATACGAAATCGGTATGTTCTTGTGCACGATCTGGGCGGCTGGCCTCGGCGATGGATGTTTTGACTCACAGGAACCTCACGAGCAAGTTTAGATGGATGGCTTTGGCTGAAACTTGCTGGAGAATAAAATTCGAATTTTCAAGAATTGAGAAAAATTTTGCAAGAGTTTGGGTTTGTTATTAGGTTAGGGTTCCGTCCCTTGTGCTGGCTGCAATGCTAGGTATTTATAGAGAGGATTGGAGAGGAAAAAAGGAATGGAAAAGATTTGATTTGGAGCATTCAATATTTTTCAAATAAAAATCAAATTTTGAAAGAAATTTGATTTTCTCCTTCAATGCATGATCAAGCACGAATTTGGCAAGTATCTTGGGCTTTCTTGGACATTAAGGAACATATAAAATCAGCCTTTCTTAGAAAAATATGATTTTCATATTTTATATAATTTAATTTTGAATTAAATGTTCTAAAATTCAAAATAAAATCAATAAAATAGAAAATTGCCATGGTCAAGCATTTATGGGTCAAAATATTGTCATGAACAAGTTTGGATCAAAGATTATAGGCCCATTTGGAAAATTTTGCATTTTGACCAAAATGTCCTTTTGTGCTGATTGTCCAAAATTTGACTTGAATAGTGTATCTTGCTCATTTTCCACATTTTGAGTGTTCTTGGACTTTTGGAAGCTCTAAGAGTCCTCTAAACAATGTCTTTGGTCTCATCTCAATTGGAGTTACCATGCTCAAAATATCTTCAAAACAAAAGTTGACTTTTGTTGACTTTGAAAATGACTGTAATGTTTTGAGCTATACCTCTCAAATGAAGCATTTTTGGACATTCTTGTGAGACATGAAGTTGTAGAGAATTGAATTTCCTTCAAAACAGAGGTGGTGGAAAAATTTACGAGAAAGTATGAAAAGTTATGATCGGTCAAAGTTCGAGTTGACTTTTCACCTAGAAACCTAATTTAGAAAGTTTGACTTTTGAGCAAATCTTGAGTTTTCTTGATGAATCATGATCAACCCTTGATCAAATGATGAATGTAACTTCAAAATGAGGATGTTGACCAAAAATCAAGTTTTGATTGTATGTTGACCACGATTGACTTTTGTCCAATACTGATTTTCACCATTTGAGCAATTATCGAAACTTGACTTGTGAGGCTTGAAACTTGACATGGAGAATCTTTGAAGCATATGAGGAGGCATGAAGGCCATTGGAGATGTTGGAGATCCATCTTGACTTGAGATACTAAACCTAGTTTGGGTTGATTATCAGGAGAGAGTTTGTCGATCGACTCTTGAGGAATCCTTGAGTATGGATGTATGAAATCTTTTGAGAAGATGGAGGAAAATTTTTGGGTATGGGTGGGAACTGATAATGTCAATGATTACATTGCTCAAAGAGTAAAACTCATGATTATCCCAAAAGATCCTTTCATTACGGACTATGTTAAAACACTTTAAACCATTTCGATCTGTCCATTCTAGATGTAGCATATCAGGCGGATTCGCCAAAGTGGAAGTTAAGAAGACATCGATGGGAGGAATTAGGTATCTATAATCTCCGAAATTATCGAACCGGCTTCACGTCACGGTCGTCCTCATTATTCGCGTCTGTATTTACGGGATAGCACATAATACCTCCAGGGAATGATCACACCCACGTTCTTGACATAGCGCCATCATTGGACTAACACGATTGAGGGAAACATATATTCCTGATCTGAGGAACATTCAAGTATTATTGATTTCGATATCAAACTAGCCGACTTCCCAAATTCATTAGTCATTACCACCGTAAGGTGATAGTGTCTCGATGTTGAACATGTGCCTTCCTTACTCTTTGGCTATCAGAATCGTTTTACGGCGAGTGGTCACTTAGCTAGTGGGTTCATTCCTCTAGCAAGATTTGCATGAGCAGGAGGATTAACTTAAGTGAACTCCACTAGTTGACCTTTATGAGAGCACGAGATCGGTGTCTCGAGCTTGAAATCTCATACTTCGAGAACATCTTGTTAGTTGGTCCTTACGTTGCTCGATTATGGCTAAGCGCTATGTTGAGTCTTAGCTCTCCTGCGAGATACTATTAATGAGCAAGATCGGAGATAGTTGATCGAAGCGTTGAGGGCACGGTGAGGAGGTGACTCTAGTGATGACAAAGCCGATTTCAGGTTTCATTTTCAAAGTACATTATGCTTTTCTCCAAACAACATAATTTAACAAAACTATGGCCTTTGCTTCGAGAACTCATGGACCATCATGGTTCACTATGTCTCTTTCGGAGGTACTAAATGAAATCCAGATATCTGGAAGGCCTTTTTATTACCAGACTAATCTCCTCAAGAATCACTCAGGCCAAGAACGGATCTTCTTATTTGCCTATCAACCTAACCCGTTTGAGACAATTTAGTGCGTGTCAATTAATACGAACCCTTGTTCCAAACTCAAAGTGCCATTACCTACGGTTGAACTTTTAAAGCCGGAGATGCGAGCTTCAACAAGAACAATATCGAGTTCGCCCATTCAACATAATCCACTTTCGAACCGGCTCCCTTATCTTCAAAGAGTTTTCTAGATTGGTGGATTAAATTCTATCGATCTTATATGTTGGACACTCTTACCATTCAAGCTAAAGCTGCTGCTGCGTTCGATGTGCGGTACATAAAAAGAAAGGTATGTTGACACATCGAGAGATTAAAGCTTTTCGGACTTACTTGAAACTACTTATGATCCAGCGCTTGCAAACCATTGTATATCGGTACTCGAACCTTGAGGGAAAATTCAAAGAAAAAATTTCTAAGTTCAACTTCCTTGAGAGTTGTCACACGAAGATAGGTATAGGTTGCTTTTCGAAATGCATCCACCTAGATTTCCAAAACTACCTACTTGAAATTGGCTCGGCTTGGTTTCCTCCATATCCTTGGTGGTTAATTTGCGGTGAAATGCTCAAATATAAATCCACAAGAAACCAAAGCCATACGAGGGTGTGACATGGGCTCGATCTTGGATTCATAATTTCCTAGGACATCTTCGCTATGACCTTTCCGCCATGTCGATTCTTTCGAATGAGGCGCGAGTGCGAATGATTGAAATCCCAAATATTTGTTACTCTCTTTGTTTTAACTTTCGTTTTAATTGCTTGATTTCCAGCCCCGGGATCAAGACTACCGCGCCGAAGACCAAGGCGGAAGCAGTTCTCAACAATCACGAGACAAATGATGGTGTGCAAGTGACTCAACAATCAATCCTGACTACTACAACGAACACGTGCACCCACTCCAACAACTACTCGATCACACCACCCATAACAAGCTGCTCGATTCAGAAGGTAAGCACACCACGGTATTTGAAATAGGTGCGATATATTTTCTTTTTCTTGTAACTTAAGTCTAAATTGCGTTTTGTACCATTTGGACGAGTAAACTTCCTCAACCACTCCAAAAAGAAAAACTAGCACCATTGGGAGGACTCTTAAAGGCGGAGAAAGTTCTCCAGCGGCTTTGAAGAAAGCAGAAGAAAAAGCGTGCCAAAGGATCTTGGCGTCTGGACTTGACTCGAGATGTTGCTCCCTCACACCAATCAAAATTCCACCTTCGACCTCCAGCGTAATGTTGGAACATATAAACGATAACATATCTACGGATAATCCACGGGTGAGTTTACTTGATTCTTAAAATGATTATTCGTACCTTAGTTACAGGTTTAATCTTTCTTTATCTATGTAGGATGATTAGGCCGGATCCCACCACTTGACTCCTCCTCCATGACATCGCTCCGATTCACTCTTCTCCTCATGGGGATTCGAATAATCCGATGCAAAGCAGGCTCTTCTAACATGGCACTCCCAAGGAGCTTGATCGACACGATGATCAGGCACCGCCTCCTCTCGAGACCCATGCAACAATGCACGAAGGCGCTACTGAAGTGCCTCAGGCTCTTCACCCAAAATCCTCAGGAATCCCTCGAGTGTGAACAAATACCTCAAACGAAGAGGAAGAACCACTTGCCTCTCGAGAGTGAAGATTCTAGCGAGGGAAGGTCGAGGATGAAGAAGGAGAAGGCCTCGAAGGTTCGGCGAAAGGCGATCGATGGTGATCGAATGATGACATTGAGGTGGTGGTTTGTCGATGATGAACAAGATGATGGGAGCGTCAATAATGGCGGTGATGGACTTGAAATGGATGTTACTCCATTACGTATGGAACTTCAGGTCTTCTCATTGACGGTGAAGAAGAATTAGCCATTTGAAAAGAAATGAGCCTATTGGGTACATGAAGGCTAAATTGGCTCAAAGGGATATTCCACTTTCTGTTGGTCTTTGGTTTGACCTCTAATGCAATGCCTTGATGATAGGGTTGTACTTCTTCATAGAATTAGAAAAACAATCCTTGATGTGGATCTATTGAAGTGCTTAAACAAGATAGTACCTGTTTCATCATGAAGGGATTACTAAACAAAGTTAACCTCACTACCTCTCTGGAAGTTAGTACCATCTGTTCGAACTTCTATCTTTGTTGGATAATGTATTGGATGCCTCCTCAGGGATGAATCTGCTGCAAATAAAGTCGAAGAGCTTCAATGGATCTTGCTTATGAACATGCTTGAAGCTTTCGAAAGAAGGTGAAGAGCAAGCCCGCATATTAAGCAAGCTAAAGGCGACTATGAGCTTGATCTCAATCCATCCTCCTGGGGAAAGCAGTTCAAGAACTTGAGGCTAAGATCAAAGAGGCCCAGCAACAAATTGCCTACAGTCAACACCTTTGAGAATCGATTTGAAGAACTTCTTAACAAAGGCCTTCTTTGAAGCGAGCGGTGAGCAACTCAAAGGTGAAGTTGTCATCCTCGAAGGTGCCGGTGCTTTACCAACAAAGACTTGAGTCTTTCAAGAATATCTTCGACCGGTGAGGAACAATACCCATTTCTTAATCTTGTTTATTTTGTAACTCTTATATTTTGATTGACATGTTTATTAAATAGCAGCGAACAATGCTATTTTGGCAATTATGTTACCATTTGGCACTTCATTATAATATTATGACTACCGTTAGTATTCGAATCTCTTAGGTATGGTTTATACTTCTTTAAATATTTCCCATTTACCTTTAGGATTCGTTTATCATCTGCCGTTCTTCTATTTCATACGCATTGCTCGGCGTTTTGCTATTCGAAAAGGCGTTCCCAATGAGGTGACCATTTACCCGATGCTTTATTCTTTTTGTCCATGGGCAATATGACTTTCCATACTAAGTCATTAACGTTGAATGTCTTACCTTTTACTCTTTTGTTATATGCCACAGCCACTCTTTCCTTTTGCCTCATTAGGATTTCCAATGCATGTAGTCGACCGTCTAACTCGACTAACTCATTCACCATCATTTCCCAATATAATGAGGGAGTTCATGTTGTCTTTGGATTGACGTAGATGAATTTCTGAGCAAGGCTGCGTCATGGCCAAATGTTAGTTGGAAAGGTGTAGTATTGGTAGCTTCTTTAGGAGATGTTCTCTGACCCATAGTACTTGGTCTAAAGTTTTATGCCAATTCTTTGGCTTTTTACCAATGTGTTTTGATCGGACCAATTATTACTTTGTTGGTGCTTGACGACCATTTGCTTGAGCATAATATGGTGTTGATGTCGATAGTCTAAATCCCATCTCTGAACTCTTGCATCTTTCTACCGATGCATCTGGACCCAGTGCGTAGTTATGCTACGGCAATCCGAACCTATAGATTATTTGTTTACGTATGAATTCAATAATAGCTTCTTGATCTGCGGCTACTAGTGGTATCGCTTGATCCACTTAGTAAAATAATCTATTCCTACCAAGATGTACTTGACCTTTAGGCGAGGCGGGATTGATTTCTCTATTAAATCGCGCCCTCCTAAGGGACATGGTTTAATGATCGAATCACTCACTCGCGGGGCATGTTGAATCCTGCATGTTTCGACATTCTTCACATCCTTTAGCGAAGTCTATACAATCTTTGAGCATGCTAGGCGATACATACCATATCGAAATAGCAACCACTTCATCTGTGGCACTTGATGTTGCGTACATTTATGAACTTGATAATGCTAGATCGCCTCACTTTCTCCTAGGCATTTGAGCAATACACCTTCTTGGGTCTTCTTGAACAATTCATTTCCATAAGGACATATGATAATGCTCTATATTTCGTTTTCTATCTCGTTTAAAGTTGGATCCTTTAGATAGCTTACAATTGGGCTTCGCGATCGCATCGATCACGGTGTTTATGGCTAACACTTGAATCTATCTTTACCACTACAACCTAACTTAATATTTTCTAAATCGATGGTGTTAGTCGGTAGCCATAACCCTACCTCTTATTTCGATCAACTCTTTAAAGTTTTTGTAGAGACTTTATAACACGAAGCCAATGTGCTAGGTCATTTGCTTCTTGATTCTCTATTCTTGGTATATGTTGGATATTCATGTATTGATTTTTTGATCAATCATTAGCTATGAGTATGTCATCAAATTTTCCTTTATGCATTTATATTCCTTTGTTATTTGTTTGACCACTAACTCGAGTCACCTTTAATTTCGACTTGATTGCCCCAATTCAACAAAGCTTCAGTCCAACAATAAAGCGCGTATTGACTTCATTGTTTGAGCAACGAGGCCATCAATTTATACTTGAATTTTGTTGGAATTCCTTCGGAGAAATTATAAGAACCCAACACCACTACCCTCTTTGTGGTCGAACCATCAAAGTATAATTTCCAAGGTTGCGTCCCAACATAACCCATAATGGTCTTTTCGACCGTGGTGATCCACAATGAAGTCGAATTACTTGGCCTTTCCACACCTCGAAGGTATGAAGGTTAGAAATATTACTGTAGGGCTAAAGCCCATTTACCCACTCTACTATGCATAATTGGTTTTGACAGCATGTGTTTGATAACATCGAAATGGGAGGAGACATAAACATCAACAGGCTTTATATAATACTTAAGTTTCATACAAGACAAGTATAAACATAGGCATAACTTTTCTATGTTACTATATCTAGTTTCTGCATCATTTAGCACCCTACTTAAATAGTATATAGCTCTTTCGATGCCATTACTATCTTCTTGTGCTAACATACCACCTATAGTAAATTCAGAAGCAGATATGTACAGTCTCATGGGCTTTCCCCACGAAGGTGGAGACAAAATAGGAGGTTGAGAGAGGTATTTTTTAATTTCATGAAGGCCTCTGATGTATGACTCCACTCGAAGGCAGCCTTGTTTTAAGCGAAGTAGTGGAGAGAATGCTTGAGTCTTTCCACTTAGATTCGAGATGAATCTTCTAAGAAAATTTATCTTCCCAGTATGCGCACTCTTTTTGATGTGGGTGCTTTAGTCTCCATGATGGCGTTTGTCTTATTTTGGTTGATTTGATTCCCTTTTATGAACCACAAAGCCGGAAGTCTCACCTGCACAAAAATGCACATTTAAGGATTCATTTTCAAGCCATGTTTTCTCATTCTTTGAATGATTGGCTCGGATAGTGCGAGATGAGTTTACGAAGAGCAGACTTGATGACTATGTCATCAATATACACTGCATAAAAGTCTCAATAAAATCATGAAAAATGGAATCCATTGCTCGTTGGTAAGTGGCTGGATTTTTCAAGCCAAAAGCATCACTACCCACTCATAGGTGCCTAAGGCTCTGGACAACGAAATGATGTCTTGGCAACATCCTCTTGACAATAAAAATCGGTTATAACGAATATCCATCTAGCATGCTTAAGTATTGAACCACTGCGAGTCTATTAACATTTACGCTACTGGGCATAAATATTGGTCTTTGGGGTTGCCGTATTTAAATCCCTAAAGTCTATGCATATTCTCGGGACCCATTTTTCTTAATAACGGGCACTATATTAGCTAACCATTCGACATACCTTGTGGTTACGATGAACTTGCAACGCAACCTTCGACCTCGACTTTAATTTTCGTGAGCCTTCTTGGCGCGAACCTCCTAGGAGTTTGCTTAATGGGCTTCTTGCCATCTTTAATTGGAAGTCATGCTCTACTAACTCTCTTTTCAAACAGGGCATTTCGTCGTAGTCCCACGAAGCAATCTTTATTTTGCTTGAGGATTCCGATCACCTCTTGCTTGAGACTTGGACCCGATCAGCACTTATATAAGTTATTCTTTTGTGTTATCATCCCCAAATTTACCTCTTGAGTTGGTCTGTGCCAACATCTTAGCACCTATGTTTATAGGATCCTTCTCGAAACCAGGGGTTACGTATCATATATGGCATCCGACCTTTGTTCTATTTCATTTTCTTGGCGGTGAGTCTTTCGAACCAGCCCTTTTCATGTTATTTTCTTCAACTATCTTCTATTTCACCTCTGAAGGCTATCCATTTGTTCTCGCCATGTAGGCGAAATCCTTTCGAAGGAGGACTCGATCATGAGCACGTTGTCGAACTCCCAACCTTCGGCCGTCTTCTCGAAGTACCTTGAGTCCTTAAATCTCCTTTAATTATTTTCTATCCCAATACATGCCATCATGGCGAAGGGTCATATAATATTGTGCATCTCGACGTTCATCTCCCCATTTGGAGCACAGGGCTATTCGTGCTAGATACTTGTCATAGTTTCTTTTGTTGACTAGGTTGTTGTAGTCATGAAGTAACTACGATGCGCCTCAATGTTCTCCACTATTCCATCTTCTCTCCATAGCACTAACCTTTGGTGCATTGGCGAAGGAGCGCCCTCGCCATGAATCCATTCTCTTCCTAACGGTTGTAGTTGGCCTTGGCCGATTACCATGAACATGGTGGGCTGCTGCTCGAACCAACGGCTAACTCCACTTGCACCACTCGATGTTTGACCAACTTTCCCTTCATAATTTGATAGAACCATGTTATGCGGTTTGACCTCACTTTCTTGTATTCCGCTTTTTAACATAAAATGAGGCATTAGATTAACATTGCGCCTCCATCTACCGGACCTTATTCACACCATGGGTATTAACCTTTGCTCGAATGAACAATGGCTTCAAATGATTCTTCATTCTTTGGCTCGGTGTTCGAAGAATGCATTCGCTCTTGACGGCGCCATTATCCATGACATAATAGCAAAGCGGCCTATGTTTCATCATATCAATGGTATCATCCTCTTCACATTCTTGATTTGGTTTCTTGCGAATTGGAAGGTAGTCTGACACTACGTTGCGGTTTAGGTTGAGTGAGGATTCTCCTTCGATTCGAAGTTATCTGTCGACATATCCTCATCTTCCTCGTACGGGTATATTCTTTTGATCCATCGGTTTCGTGTCGATAAAAGTCTCCTACTAACTAGTGGTTTGTTTGGTGCTTGCTTGTCGTTGGTTTGTTAGTCTTGAACACCTCTTTCTTCTGGTGAAACTACCTCTTCAATTGCCATTTCCTTCTCGACCTTCGAACACGTTGTTGCCTTCGCCATTGGGATCTTGACATGGGATTCTTCCCTTTATAGTTTTCCGCCTCGACTCTTCTTTTCTTTTGTTGTTGAGCTGTCTCCATGTACACCATGGCGTGGCATTTCGCTCATTGCTTCTCAATTATCTTTCCCTTATTGGTTTTGGCGTGCGGCCGTCTATCGGTTGGTACTTGACAAGGATTACGAAGGTCACTCTTGAACACCTTTGGGGTAAGGACTATCGGGCTTTCTTTGATTATGATTGCCGTGGAGGTGTTGACTCTTGACCCGTCTCCTTGTGATTCCGGCATGGCGGAATGGTTTGAATGCCCTGCCATGTTTTGGTCATATCTTTGCTAAACACCTTGGGCAAATCAAACGCCGTTGCCCCTTATGGCGTACTAAAATTCAACACACTCTCTCCGGTCGAGGATAGCATCTAAACAATTGATTGTCTTGGCGCGATTGGCCTTGATTCGAGCCCTGGCTCCTTTCGAACTCTGCGGCAATCCTCTCGTTGCGGGATGATCTTGCATCTGAAACATCATCTCGGCGTTTCCTTTGTGGCACACCATGAGGTAATTTTTAAGCGGTATCTGCGGCATATCCTTCCTCCATTTTGTATTTTTCCTTCTCAAGATACTTCTCCATTTCTTGCATATCGAACAAGGTTTCTCCATGTCCACCATATTAACATCCACCTCTCCATCTTTTCTTCATCTCCCCACTGGGTTCGATGTCTTTGAGTTGTATTTTCGAACTCTGCGGGTGATATTTCACCGGTGAGTCGAATTTGCCACTAGGCTCCCCAGTGTCCCAAACTTCCTTCTTGGGCTTGTGTCCTTCTACCTCTCCATCTTTTGTATCCTCGTCTCCCACTGATGGTTTGATGGCCGATTAGGATTTTTGCACTCTCGGCGTAGAATATTTTACGAGATAGTCGAATCTTGGTGGGTTCTCCCAAAGTATCGGATCTCTTTCTCGGGGAAAGTTGCTTTGTAATTTGGACCTTTTCTAATTGGCGCCTCGGACCTTGATGCTTTGTATCAATTTACATCACGACTCTCGGCCCTCGATGCTGGATGTCCTTGAAACCAATGGTATTTGGCTTAGTCGAAGGCACGGTTGTTGGTGGATATCTTGATGACTCCATTATTGACTACGATTAGTTCCCACTCTCATTCTCGGTGTTTTCATCTTTCAATGTATTGACCCCTCGATGCATTTCCACCATATTTATTTCTGCTGCGGGCTCGGAGTAGTTGGTGTCTGCAATATCAGGGATCTCGTCTACCTTCATCTTTGGCTTATCGGTGAACTTGATGCGCTTCTCGATTGCATTACGATTAAGTCACGAAAAAACAACTTGAGGTTTTGGCCTAAGAAACTATGATATTTACAAAATCCTCTTTTCTTTCTTTGATCTAAAGGAGGTATTTTAACATTCGATGGCACAATCAGTTGACCATCTTTGACAAGCAGGTCAAAAATCTCATCACACTTTGTCACGTCAAAAGTGTACACCTTCTTTGGGAATTTGTCGTTTTTCATTTTCAACAATTTCTTTCCTTTTGTAGGAACCAATAGTTTACAAGAGTAGGGTGGGGCCTGTTTTAACTCTGCTAGGTCCACTTCGACCTCCTCGAAATCAGGACAGTCTTCGACTTCCTCGGTTTCGACATAGGAAATTCTTTCTTTCTTATTACTTTTGAAAGCTCTGGCCTTCTCGGTCTTTAGTCTCTCGACTTGTCGAACCCTATCGCCAAGGAGCCATATCTCTCAGTATTGCGTATCTAATTTCTTTCGAATCGAATAGTCAAGGCCACCGGGACCATTTCGACTAATTCATGTTAGGGACTCTTGTGAAACATCTGGATTTCAATAGTACGAACCTATTCAAGTATTCGTCTATGGGTTCGATAAACTTCCTCTTAACACTAGCTAGTTCCTTGGACTTATCTTGGATTATCCCATGTAGAATTGTTCATGGAACAATCTTTCTAAAAGAGCCCAGTATCTATGGATCCGGTGGTAATGTGGTGAACCGGTGAAATCATTTTTCGTGAGGGAACTGGAAATACTCGATCCTAAGGTTCTCATTATTGGTTATGTCTCTGCTTGGTGAGATACGGCTATGTGTTCAGCTGTTGATTCGTTAGTATCTCCAGTGAACTTTGTAAACTTAGGGATCTTGTGTCCCTTGGTAAGTCGGTATGCATCACATAATCTGCTATGGGAGAAGCATAATTTGGCCTCTAATCCACAATATTAATACCGTTTTGGGACATTATTCTCTCTATCATGGTGGTTAGGTTATTTTACGCCAAGATATTATCATTTGAATTCTATGGACCACCGTCGACATCTTGGTTTCCACCTACCATAACTACTCCTCTAGGTTGTTCTTCTCGAAGCAGGGCCTCTTGCCTTCGGTGGCCCTGGTTCCCCAACTCCCTCTGTGGTTCCTCTCGAATCAACTGGAGCATCATATCTTCGATCCTCGCCCTTGGTTCTACAACTTCCCTAAGTGGTTCTTCTCGGATCATTGGGGCATTTCCTCTTTGTGCCCTTGCCCTCGGGTCAAATTCTTCTCTAAGCGGCCTATAGGGTGGGTCAATGGCTTGTTCGATGATAGGTGCATTCGCTCGAACCTGACTGGTTACATCTCGCCTCTGGCGAACAAAGAAATCTGCTATTCGACTCATATTATCTGCATTTTCTCTATTAAATCCATCACGTTACGAACTATTGGAAGATTTCTTGCATAGTTTGTGCTAATACCCTATCATGTTATGGTTACTATCATCCATCAATTGCCTAAAAGCCATTTGGTTTTACGTGGTTGGGGTGGGTAGGCGCTATAACCCCGGACCTTGGTTATTCGTAGAAATTGATTAACCCGGATCGGATCCTAATTGGGGTGATGCATTTGGCGTCGAAGTTTGCAAGCTGCCATAAAGGATGTTGGCATCCCATAAGGAGGGTTTAGGTCTACCCTCGAAACTAGGTGGTCTAGTTGTAGTGGGGTGGCGAAATGGGCTTGTGTCCTGGTTGTGGGACGGATCCCCGGGGTAACCGGTGGTTCTGTATTGCCCAAGATCGAATTGTTTGTTGACATGCCACTTGTTCCATTCGTGGCTATATTACTAGTCGAAGATGCAGTTGTGCATTCGAAGGGATCGCCTTTGGGCGTTGCGATCAAAGACGCATTAGTGCATTCCATGTGGGGCATTTGTTCCCCTTGTTGATTATTAGACATTCTATTATTTCGATTTCTTACGGGTAAAGGTTGGTTACTCTTAGTTATTCTACCACTCCTAAGGTTCATATACCAATGACTTTGTTTACTCGGAAAGAATTTTTATAATAATTATGGTTATAATTTTCTTAATTTATAACGAAACTACATCCCCTTGGACGTGCCATTTTGTTCACGGTGATTTACGGTGAAACAACCGCTAGTCTTCAAACTATCGAATAAGCGTTATAAGCATTATGTTATCCATCCCTCGGTAACTTGCGGGATCGACTAGATTGATCCTATGGGGTGTCGACCGTTGGTATGAACTTAAGATAAAGATCCATATTTGAGACTTGTTTTGGATGTTTTGTATAGGTTCAAGCGTTTGATTACTTAGTGATATGATCAAATAAATAATGTATATTTGGTTCGGACAAACAAGAACATTCAAATTCGAAAAGGCAAGAAAGTATATAAATGCGGCAATATTCAATAAACTCTTAAAGTGTAAAAGATTTTCAAAGTAGCTGAACGTAAAAGCGAGAATGTAAACAAATGTATAAAAAGCTTTACGGGAAATAACGGCGTTAATGTAAAAGTTTTGGAAAAGTAAAGAACTTGATGATGGTAGAAAAACATTTAAATGAAATGACTTTGAAAGTAAAGAAACTTAAAAGACATTGCTGCAAGATAAAGTTAAGCTGGAAGGATAAAGATACATCGTTGAATAATAAAGCTTTGGTGCAATCATCGTACATCATTCGTGCATTCGTTTCCCAGCCATGTGGTATTTTGAATGTGGTGAATTTTAGTACAATAGATATGACACACGAAATCCTAACATTAAGACTCCTATTTATACTAACTCGACCATAGCGGTCGACCCATAAGATCTTGCCACGTTTAGAACATCGCACCATACCTGCTTCCACGTTTTGAACCGTTTCTTATTGCGTTTCAACTCCCTTTTATCCGCTCGCGTTTGAATTTCAAATGTATCACTCACTGATTTGAACCCATTTCCTCGATACAATTCTATTGCCCGATCGAGCTTGTTTTACATATCACCATTATTTCCGTTCGACACTCCGGAATTCAATACATCCATTCGAAGGGCTAATTCTTTTCTTTCCAAACTATGACATTCACTATGTTCCCCTGAATACTTTAACGTCATCTCATCTCGAGCTCCATGATCCTTCTCCGAACCACAAGATATCAAAATCTTCAGCTAACACCAGCGTTGGACCAAGGTCCAATTAGTGGGTTGTTTAACCAGGCCCACTAAGGGACTGCCAGTGCTAAGTGTGTAAGGAGTACAGTATGTGGGCTCCTCCCTGGTTTGCCGCTCCGAGATGCAAGGGAGGTTGACCCGTTATTCTCAGAAGGCATGACGACGGTTTAAGTAACTGTTGGCCACGTGGCCCTAACACGCACGTGGGACTTCCCTAGCGGTTATGGGAAGATGGGCCTTCGGATCCTTATGCCCATTGGATTGGGCCTTAATAGCAGTGGGCCACGTGCTGGCCCAGTCCAGAACAGGAGCCCCCAAGTTATTTTTCTCGAAGAAAGTGATGACTTTGAGTCAATTTGCCCGTCTGTCAGAAGGATTTCGGTTGTCGAGGAAAAAAGGTTTGCCCACGACATGGTGCATGATTGAGTTGTACTGACAAGCATATTGTCGCGAGCACGAAATCGCCTTCGCTTCCAGCGGGCATTACATATCTCGGGGAACTGACCGTGAACAAGGTGTCATTGTGTGCATCCTCGTTTACATGTCAGCCTAGGGATGACACATGTCGTCCTCCGGACCACACGTCCCGTTTAGGGAGGTGTGATAGGTTCCATAGGGCGTGACTCTTCGACTGCCTAGGGAAGCTTGGTTATAAAAGGCAATTTAGGATTTCTATTGACTTATTCTTCATGCAATCCATCAATTTGAATCTGAATTCTCTACGCGAGGCTCCAAGAATCTCTAAAGCATTTTCAAAGATATCCAACGATCCTAACAATGCAGGTAAGTGTCCTTCAAATTCTTCGTGTTTCTTTTGTTCAGATTTGGATTTTGGGATGAATATGTCGGGGAGATTTATGAGCGTCGCGCGGACGGTCATGAATCTCTCGAGGAGATATATGAATCCTGCGGGGGTATACATGAATCTCCCGAGGGAATGTATGAGTGTTGAGGGAATTTTTTTGAATATCTTGAGGAGTTTTTTCAAGATCGCGGGGATTTTCATGATGATCTCGAAAAGATTTATGAATGTTTCGGATAGATTAATGGATTCCACAGGGAAGGTGACTACGAGGTGGATATTCGTTTCGGGAAGTTTGATCGACTTCGTGGGAAATATTGTGTGGCGTTCGTTACGTCAAGCATCTCGCCCTTTCACC
Organism: Vicia sativa; assembly: GCA_021764765.1. Lineage (NCBI taxonomy): Eukaryota > Viridiplantae > Streptophyta > Magnoliopsida > Fabales > Fabaceae > Vicia > Vicia sativa. Next base: position 147,943,270 of record CM038796.1, read on the forward strand.
TGACTTGCGGTGGAAGGGTGGATTTGATAACGTCGAATTCACTTTTCTTTCGCTGCTTTTTAGGTATCGGGGCCCAACCAGTCGAGGATCCACATGGAGAAGGATCGAGCAGTCGTCGACGTGTTCGTCGAGCCGCTGACTTCTCGTGGATTGCGCCCGAGCCGCGAGACTTCAAATATAAATTTGCTACTGACCCCTCCTCATCCTTTAACGTGATCAAGGACTTGGATGATGGTATGGATCCTTCATGGGCGATCTAGATTCTTGGCGAGTCGAGGAGGATATGTTCGGCCTACGCATCGATGCGCTTCCCCATGTATGAATTCACCTCCAGAGAGGCGGGGATACGCATGCCCTTCACCAGCTTCCTGGTCAGGGTCTTTACATGGCTAGACTTGGCCCCCTCTCAACTTCATCCTAATGCCCTAGTTTTCATGAGGGTCTTTGAGCTTGTCTGCCGGTATCTCGACATTGGGGTCACTCTTCCCCTCTACTTCCGGATTTTCCATCTTTAGCGGCAGATGGTCGGCAATCTATACGCCTGGGTGTCGTTAAAATAGTCCAGAAAGTTGTTCCGACCGTATCTGTTAGGGGCTCTGTACCAAAAACAAGGTTTCAACCCCTCCAAGGCTCTGTTCTGACTCGGATCAACCTGCTAGGGGCTCTGTACCAAAAACAAGGTTTCAACCTCGCCAAGGCTCTGTTCCGACTCGGATCAACCTGCTAGGGGCTCTGTACTAAACATATAAGACGAAGAACCTTAATTGGATTCTGCCCGGCATTTCGCCATAAATCGGCTTAAAGCCTTGGTTCAAGATACTTTGCTTGGATCAGTGTCAGGCACAACCCAGTATTTTGCCACAGCTCGACTTCAAGCCTTGAGTCGTTTTTTAAAGACTTGATAAAGTGTGACTTGGCAAAACCTCGAAAAAACTACTTGAGGGATGGTCTGTCTATAAATCTAAGTCTTACTACCAATAGCCCGGCAAAGTTTAAGATATACCTGCCGAGATGCTAGAGTAAGGTTGGCAAAAGTGAACAGAGGATTGTGTCTTCTCAAATAAAGTCTTCATGGCTTAAAATGAGCCATTTGACTTGGGGGGCTACTATATCACACATATCCGTTTTGTAAAGCTTACATGAAAGGGTATTTTCGAAAGTTTTGTACTTTGGTCCAAATCAAAACCGAGCTATAAGGACGGAAAGAGGGGGTGATGCCATAGAATGAGCCGAGCATGCAACTCGGACGAATAAGCATAAAAAAGGCGGAGTACTAGCCGAGTATGGTCCATTTAAAATGCGGTATACAAGCCGGTACAAGACTCTATACCACGATTCTAGGTCTAAAAAGCCTCAAAAGCGGGAAAAATGGTAACCACCGTGTTCAAAATTCGCACTAAGGCACAGGTTGATATTGAAAGTCCGGTCCGGGGCAAAAATTTATGTTTCTATTAAATCGACCGTAAGGCTTCAAGATCTAGAAACCATATGCTCGGGGGGCTTATGATCATACATAAAATATATTGTCCGAGCTAGGGGTGATAAATAGAGACCGAGATGGGTCTACTAGCTGATAACCGGGAAGCACCTCGGCGAGACCCCAAGGTCGGAGCCGAGTGCTTAGGTCGAATGCGCTAGACGTATATCCGCGGCCGACCTGTGCTGGCCGAGTAGTACCAGACTAGTTTGGCTTCCGTTACATTACTTATGGGTCGGTTACAGACGTTACAAGTTATTAATAATCGGTTACGAGTATTAATGGACGGTTACATCAGTATGTACCTTAGTGATGACCATATTATATAAAGAGGCATTGTGGCCATGAATTAGACATTCTCTGATTCATTCTCTTAACTACACGCTCAAGAGAGGTTTCTTACATCATATCTAAGGGCTCCCATATGCGGGGTAAACTAGACCCCTAGCTTAGAGGTCATGCATCCCTTGTATGAGCCTCTGAACCCCTTAAGATCATATATATAGTTTTTCCTGCAAGAACACTATCATTTTAATATTCTATCGAAACAAATTTTTTAAAAATTGAATAGATTTCAATTAAATCATTTGAATTACTTAAAATTTTGAATTCTTTAAAAATTCTTAATTACCTAATTCAAACACACTATATATTTCAAAAAATATTGATAAACAATTTAACATTCATACTATATAGAGTGAAGTGCCAATTTCAAATATGTTACTTTATAAATTATATCATTTTAACAATTATTTTAATTTTATATCCAAACAATAGATTTTTTTGTCAAATAATTTTAAATTCCCTAAAAAACAATTACTCATATTGAAATGTCGGGGAGTGAGCTTTCATGAGCTTGAGCTATGCTCTTCATTTATTAACTAAGGCTATTAACGATTGGTCTAGATATTTCTCGTAGCTCTCTAAGTTATCAAGAACGGTTTTAAATTGCGGTTTGCATCTGCAATTGCACGAGCAATATTGTGGATGCGGTTATCTCTGCAATTACATTAGACTATAATTATAGCATTATTTTAAAATCACGTCTCTGGCTATATTAGAAACCACGTCCGATAATTTCAATTATGTTTCATCAAGTATTTTTTTTATCAAAAATCAATATATTAGAATTCTAAAACTCAAGTTACTTATTTAGTGAAAAAACTTAACATTAAGTGTTTTTCAACATTGTATTTCAAGCCGCAATGCGAATCGCAACAGTCGCAACGATCACAATCGCAACACCAACCACCACATCCGCAGGCCGCAACAACAATTTAAAACCATGTTATCAAGATTTCATGATTTGTTTTTACGTTTATAGAATGTTTTTTTGGGTATAAATTTCTGCAATGTAATAGATAAAGAAATGTCTTGTTGTATATAACTAATACCAACACTATTTAGATACTAAAACTTTCTAATCTTGAATAACATGCAGACTACTCATCCAAAACCCTTCACTCTGAGCAAGTTTTGGTTCAAAACTTAGTGCACAAGACAAGCAATTTGTGGCAATTAGCCACACATAAGATGTAACTTTGTTTCCTTTGATAAATATACTTGTATGCACTCTATCAATATAAGTAAACCATGTACATTAGAATTGAAAACTGTATATGTTAACCCCTCATAATTCTCATAATTCGTCTAAATCCTTTAAGATACCCTTTATCAGCATTGGTGAGGCGAGTTTGAAATTCTGCCCACTCACTCTTGCATCTCGTTTTGACCTGATTTACAAGACAAAAATCACAAACTCCTTCTTACTATACCATATAAATTTCACATATATTACAGTATATCAGAAAAAAGATTTTATATAGTAATGTTACTTCTGCAATTAACTATTTAGAATTGTGACGGTAATATCATTTCCTGTCAAATAAACATACCGCATCATATTTATCTTTTCCATGATCAGATTCTCCCTGAAAAATTGTACATAAAAAAATTGTGGGTTGAAAGCACAATCAATTTAGGACAATTTTATATCAGAGGAAATATGTGGCAGTAAATATCTTGTAAGTTTGTGATAATGACTAACCTGGTCACCAAGAGTAGGGATTGTTTGATGAACAATCCATTGATCATCAACCACACCAATTTTTTCATGTCCTGGCTGCCAAAAACATAAACAAAAAGTAAGGTATTGAAAGGACCAGAAACTTACCTATGTTCAGAACAGAACAATCCACTGACCTGTGCACATCTTCTGAGAGCGAAATCTAATCCCCATCCATGCACTAAATCATTTTACGAGCATATGATTGTAAGTTCATCAGGAAATTAAAAAGTTTGGATACTGAAAAATGAATCGCCTAGTTATATTACCATAATAAGTTTAACAACGAAAATGTACCTTGAAAATCAAAACATACCTGAATTATATGCCAGACGCAGCGCCAAGCTTTTCGAGAAAAGACAGGGGCCATTATTTCCAGAAATCTAAAAAAAATAGAAGGAATTGTAATCATGTTAGCTGAAAGAAAATAAAGCATATAGACAAAGTTATAATTTACAATTCAACTTTGTATCAGGGGGAAGAAAGAGCGTACGCGGCACAAGGAGGCAAATCTGGATCATTACACCTTCCTTGTCTCTCTTGTGTATATCTTTTCACCAACAGATACATAAAGATGTTTAAGAGATCATTTAAAAGCATGTTAAAGGGAAACTTCATAGAAAAATGATTGAAATTAAAGAGGAATGTCAAAGGCGTACTTGTGAACTTCTCTGTCATCCTTCTTCTTTGTCATCTCCCATGTGAATCCACTATTAGCCCCTAGTCCAGGCTGTGATATCTCCAGCCCATGTTTTTCAACCAATTTAATGTACCTGATACATGAATTATAGTTAAGTAAACTAAAAGTTACATTCGAAGAAAATATGAACAGAACTGAAACAGATAAGAAAAAGGAAGATACTAGTCTCCATTGAAATGTTCCAATCCAAGATCTTCATCCCATATAAAGATGTATTCGTACACTGACACAATATCAGGGTGCAAAAATCTTTTAGCATACCACCTGCGTAACATTAAACAATATAAGTAAAATTTAAACAATATCAACTATTTTCTCATTCGTTTGTTGATATAAAAAGAAAATTGATTAAATTATAAACTGTTTCAAGATCCTTAGTGACAAACCATAGAGACGGTAGATTTCAGACCATAAGTCGAGGGCCAAAGGGGACGAAAAGAAGAGATAAAAGTAATACCATTTGGTTTGTTTCCGAGCACTAATATGGATTACTTTCCTTGACCATTGGTATTGATCCCACTCAGTTGTCCGTCCATCATAATGAAAGAGCAAAATCGCAAATTCATCGGAGAACTATAGAACAATAGGATGATAATTGGTACTTGGAAGACACAATATTAAAGGTTGAAAAATAACTTCAGAAATGTAAACATAACCTTTTTGACTGCAGCATCAATATTATTTCTCTGAAGATATCCAACAGTGAATGTTACTAAATACTTTGGCTTTTTCTTCACATCCTGTAGAATTTTGCGTGTCATAGTTAGATCGGTCATTAACAAGACATTTAGTAAATAACTTGCAAAGATCATACCTCACTAGGCTCTCCCCATAGTCTACGCAAATAAAAATCAGATTCTGATACAACAATTCCTGCAGGTAGTGATTCTGCTCCGTGTGGATTGGTTGAAACATGCATCTGCAGAAGTAACAGTTTTCACTCAGAATCGACATATTTTCTTTCTAAATGAAATCCATAGCTGGAATGCAACATAAAGGCATTAAAAGAGATGAAACTACTAATACTAATTCTACAACCTGAAGTGAATATGATTATGTTCTTGAGAAAAAAGGTGAATAGATAGACAAGTAGAGTAAATAATAAGCACTACCTTTGGTATAAATATTATTAGAGAAAAATTATACTTTGGCATAAATATTTGACATCAATCTGATGATTAACTCTTAGTATATAACCAGATATGCATATCAATTATAGCTGCAACAACTATTCATACCTCCTTTTTGCAAGTACTACTCCCTCGTTCCACAAATAATCTACAAGTCTTTAAACATAAAAACATGAATTGACGTGAAGATTTTGCATTATGGATCTACAATGGGTAGAATGTAACTGAACGAAAGCGATGAAGTAAGATAGTCGTAACTCGAATTGGAACGTTGTTATGACGGTAAAATCGACGTTAGGATTGAAACAAAAGAAATTGAGGAATGAGGATGATAATGTGATGGAGGATTGAAGAAAAAGAACTTACGGAGTCGATGGGAGAAGGAGAAGGTAGGATTCAGGGTTTGAGGTGTTTGTTTGTTGATGGAAGAACAAGAGTGATCGAAAAGATGGACGTGCAGTATTGCGAATTGTTGTTTCTACAGTCAGGAAACTGGTGAGAAAGTGAGAAGGAAAACGTTTCATACTATAATCACTAAATTTGCACCCAATAATGGTTTAATATTTGGATATTGATTTTAAATAAAGAATAATATAGATACCCGGGATAAAGAAATTTTACATTATTGATTGATCACAACTGTTGATTTATTTTAACTATTTGTTTTTCATTTTAATTTATTTAATAAGAGTAATTTTGTAAAGGTATAAAATTTAACGATAATATTATTATATTCTTTAATTTATATAAAAAAAGTTTAAACAAAAAGTCATTTTGAAACTAATGAAATAATATATTTGAATGATTATGATGAATTAGTAAATGAAATAGCACATCATTTAAAGTTTTAATAAATAAAATAAAATAAAAAGTCTCAATTTAAAGTAATGCAAAATGTTGGATCGTGAATTCAATGACATATTTTTCTTAATATATAATAGATTTAAATTAGTATTTTTTAATAACATTATATTAATAAAAATTAGTATATTAAATTAAAATTACTTAAATTTAAACAAATATGTGTCTCATATATATATTTTTTATATTAATTAAAGACAAATTAATATATTATTTTTATTTATTTTGAAAATACAAAAGAACTTTTAAATTTAATTAATTGATTGGTCCTCATGTCAAGTACTATATGAAATTTTCTTCGTAGATATAAACAATGGATGGTTCATGATTTAATAAATAGTTATGTAGCGACACTTTTGAAAATAAATGTATACGTGTTGAGTCGACACTTGTATCGACATGTGTGATTACGTTCAATTTATTTATTTTTCAAATTATTATCGGTATTATCGATTAAAGTTATATTTGACGAATTCGAGCTTCATAGATAAATAGACTTTGATATCATATTAGAATTAGAGTTTCGATATAATTCATCCTATAAAATTGTTTTTTTTAAGGTAAGAAGTTCCACTATATAAAATCTTTTCAAGCTTTCATTAGCCAATTGATACTTGAGATATTCCGAATAAAAATTATTGTTAGTGTGTTTTTTTTTTAAATTTGAGGATATTAAAAAATCCTTAATCGTAACTATTTTAAAATATATTAGTAATTGAAATAGCACAATATTTAATATTTTAAAAAATAAAATAAATGTTTCTATCTAAAAGCAATGTAAAATATTGGATCGTGAATCAAATGACATATTTTTCTTAATATATATTAGACTTAAATTAGTTTTATTTTTCTTTTATAAATGCACTCTATTGATAAAAAATTAGTATATTAAAATTAAAATTACTGAAATTTAAACAAATATTTCTCTGATATACATAATTTTTATATTAACTAAACACAAACTAATATATCATTTTTATTTATTCTAAAAGTACTAAAGAAATTTTAAATCTAATTAATTGATTGATAACAATTAAATCGTGTGTAAATAACTTTTTTAGTTATTTATTTATAAAAAAATATAAATTAAAAAATAATGATGATCAATTTTAGAATCTTTTTATTTACTCAAAACTACAACTTGAGAAAGTACACTATCACCAAAATTACATAAATATTATTTTATATTTAGTTATTTACTTTCAAATTCCCACACGTTTCAAAATTTAGGATACTATTGTCTTTTTCAATTCTGCCACTTTATTGTGAATTTTTTTTTGAAATAATCAATTTTTAAAAAAGGTTTAAAAATAATCAATATTTTAAAAAATTATAGAAATGACGATTTGTTGTCAGATTAACACAATGTCGCTGCTCCAATTAGCGACACTCTTATTTGAAGGGCAAGTCGTCACTCTTGTTGACGACTTCTCTTAATTTGAGCACAAATCGTCACTCTCATTGGTGACTTGTGTTAAAAAAAATATTTTGCCTTATTCTTCAAATTAAGAGAAGTCTCCAATGAGAGCGACGACTTGCCCTCTAAATAAGGATAATTGACATTTGGAGTGACGACATTATGTTAATCTAGTCAAAAAATGGTCATTTTTATAATTTTTTTGAAATATTAATTATTTTTAAAAAAATGGTTATTAAAAAAAATTCCTTATTGTGTGTGTAAGCAAATATTTTTACATATGTAATTAATTGTTAATTTGTTTTTCTTACATTACACTATTTTCTGCATTTCAAATGATTCATTGCAGAGAAGTACTATTTATATTTATATAACAATTTATTGAAGAGAAGTACTATTTATATTTATATATAACATAATTGTTTGTGGTTAATAAATTGTTTTAATTTTGTTTTTCTTACATTACACTATTTTCTACATTGCAAATGATTCATTGAAAAGAAGTACTAAATATAACATAATTGTTTGTGGGAAATAAATTATTTTTATTTTAATACTATATTGTAACACCCCATATATATATATATATATATATAAAAGAATTTAAAACTAAAATATAATACAACTCTCAATCGGAATGTATTCATGAAGCTCGTTTTCAACATCGTACAACAGAATATAAAGTCTACAAGGTCTTCCAAAAAAGTCTGGAATCAGCTTAAACGGAGTTACGAGTAGATAGATATCACCTTATTTGAAGAGGTTGTTCCAAGGTTGCGAAAATGGAGTTTGGAAGGTATAAAATATGACTTTTCTCTCTCTCTCTCTCTCTCTCTCTATATATATATATATATATATATATATATATATATATATATATATATATATATATATATATATATATATATATATATATATATATATATATATATATATATATATATATATATATATATATATATATATAAAATGGGGTCTCCACCAAACAAGGCCTTATTATGCCATGCAATTTATGTTAGTACCCACTTTGTCCTCCAACTAAGATTTAGTCATAAAAATGCCACTTGATCCATTCATAACTAACTCCTTTTGATTCCAATCAAACCAATAATTTCTCTTAATAACTTTTTCCAATATTATTGTATGCAAATATACTATCATATTAATAGAATAGGGATGTTACATCCCCCTTTAAATAGAATTCGCCCTCGAATTCTCTCCAATCATCATGACAATAGGTTCCACACGTCTTCTTCTAACGAGGGGACGAATATTCCTTACATTTCTCCTTTGGATGAACCCTACGACTTCGTTCGAATGTCACTCCATTCAAGAGAACACCACTCTCTGCTACACTCTCTTCCTTAACTATCATGACTAGAGGCCTTAGTCGTCTCACAACACATGCTTTTGATATTTCATTCATACTTACTTGGAAATTAATTCTCTCGAGGTTTCCAACCTGGACCCACTCACATCGAGTTGCATAGCTCCAAAATCCCTGGAAATTCATTTTGGTCGGACATTCTCCATCCTTAATACTCACCAAGTTCATCCTTGCCTAACACATGACACTGAACTTCACTTCTCTTCGAGATGGCGTGTGTGCATTATCTCGAATCCATACCTATCCACTATAGTGTCTCTCTCCAATGACAACCATCAGATTCGCGTCCACGTGCGTCCATACAATGTTATATAATTGTATTGTCGAATTCCTTGGTTCTGACTTCATATTCCCAGGAGGTCAAATCGACTCGCTTCCAAGTCTACCTTCTTCATACCGCCAAGCTTCTTACTTCAAATTTAAACAATACCTTTCCATCAGAACCTGCAAGGATACACATTTCTTCAGTCACAACCTCGATATCCAACAACTTCACACAACGTCCTACTGACAAGGTCCAACTCTAATAGTTAACCTATAACCACCGTCCAAGTCTTCGTGCATGCTCATAAATGCACAAGACACAGTCACAAAGATCCTACTTCAAACGAAACCCTTTTTCTCATTTAATTCTCAATACTAACCATTACAACCACTACTTCCATAATATTTTGCCACGAGTTTCCCAGTTACACCTACTACAAGCTTATTCGGTCCTCCTCTTATCCGTTGCGCTACTCTGATCTCAATCCGTCACACATTTCTCAAAACCTACTAAATTACACTTCCACTACATACTGCTTGATTCCATTACTCTACCACGCCTTGCTCGATTCCTTAGGTAATTACAGTTTTCCTCTGATTTCGCCCAATCACGATACTCGCTAGAGTTTTAAACACACTTAACAAAGATCGCTCCTCGAGGTTAAGTAATTCCAAAATAGGTTCACTACTGATTTCATCAGTCTTGGCTGGGTCCACGAACACAACTTAGCTACACACTTTGGTTCCAGGATGTTTGAACGGGTACGGCACACGAGTCCATTTTAACCCGCTGACTTCCACGTCGTACAACAACCACGATAACACTGCCAACTTTTCTATAGTTCCTCTCTAACCACACAACTCCACATTCTTAGTGTGACAACACCTTGTTAACTAATGTGACTCAACTGGTGTGATAATCATTCCGCAATTATACCTCGCCCAAGTAGTCACCTAATGAAGTTCGTAATACTACTTTGGATTGTCTTCGGGACCACTAACCAACTATGCAACTAATACTAATCCTCATACGCTTTCCTTTAACCATGCAGTCTTATACCTGCACAGTCTCAGGATTCTCCTCATACGTGATACAAATTCAGTTCCCACTTAAAGCTGCAAGGATTTCTGCATTGCCATGCCTCGTTGTTTATGAAACCGTTACCAAATTGTCTCCTTCAACTGCATTCCCAAATGCAGTATTCTGATGTCTCGAGCTCGACTACCATACAAGAAATTATACTTCGTGCTTTAAACATCTCCCTTTGGAGTTCCCGACATTCAAAATCCACTGGGTTACTGGGTTACTGCTTACCGAGAGTGACATTGCTTCACCCTTGAGAGTCTATAGATACTCTCCTAGATACATTTCATTTCGAGTTAACTCAAGATATACTTCGTATATTCCAACATTGATCATCAATATTAAAGAGTAGTCACACGACAACGTCGACCAATATATAACGATCCACGTCAGTTCCACCTCTGGCATACATGCATACTCGTCACTTACCATTCCACGAAATCATAAACGTCTATAAGGTATCATCCAATATTTCCAACGCGGTTACGACCACTTAGTATTCTCATAAGTGTAGTGCTAGAACTTAATCCATCATATTATCTTCTGATAGTTCACTTCTACCTAGCACGATATAAGAATTCTTGTTACACCTACCTCATGAGAATTCGAGTTCGCGTCTCACGAATATCAATTCAGATCTTACCTTAAGTTACATATCAACATTGTCATACATCCGTCAGATTTCATGCACGATAGCGATATTGTGGCGCTATACCTGCCTGGTAGTACTAACATGGTGGTCCAACTCCGATGCCATGTACTCACATAACCTACTTTGCAGCGTATAACGATCTACACTCGTATCCTATAGTCATGGTCGACAGATGCCTGAACGGGTCTCCACTGAGGTCATCGTCCCTCTAGATTACGCCAATCACACTCCTTAGGATGCTAAAACTTAAGAGTGCCACGCGATCAGGTTTTGCTTACTCAGAAACAGCAAGCCAGACTGTATAAGAATTTGGTTCGAATTACTATGCCCTGCGCGTACTCATTTGCACGGTGCATGCATAAGAGATTCTAAAGATAACTCTTCAGATATGAATTCCATGGTTCCAAATAGTTGATACAACTTCAATTATCTCATGGATGATTTTGAAAGACACGAGTTTCCATCCATCTAATTACCCAACACCAAGCGTAGTTCTATGGCATCACTCGGGGTTAGACGAATCATAACAAGCAAGAAACTAAGGTTACAATATTTCCTAATTCTACTTGCTTCAACTATCGCCTAGCGTAGTGCTAGGACTTAATCACAGATTGGCAAGAACAGAACTGTAATAGTTCTTTCCTAATCAGATACCCAATATATCCTCAATTAGAGATCACCACTTTTACTCCTTTAATTCACCCCTTATTGTGTAATCCAAACACATCTTACGACATACCAATAGAGTCGGAGGGAAGCACCTCGTCCATCCAAGTACTACCCATACTAAGGTAACCAGAGAATCTGACTTCTTCGTCCAAACTCTTAAAACTCTTTCATCCGACAGATTCTAAAGTCATTTTCTCCACTGGCACCAGGATTGAACAGTGAATTTCTAATGGTTTTAGACTTCGTTCCATCTCGGAATCCCTCATTATAATCTTACTCAAGTTCCTCACGAATTTTACTCCACTACTACCGGGATCTGGATAAGGTCTCACTTCGCCCAAATGAGTCTTGGAAACTCCTGTTGCCTCAAATCTTACCACGACATCTGGGTCGTCAACTATTCCATGTCAAACTCTTCAATCATGCTTAATAATCCCCACATTTTCCCAATTCCAACAGGTTTTTGCCACTTCAACTCGAGTCGCTTCGGATCTTACTCACCTTTGTGGTGGCTCCCCCGTGATTCTATCCATCAATATACAGTCATTGAGGTGATTAGGCTCAATAACTGCATACCACTGTAGTAGAATCAGGCTAGTAACACACACATTTGAGGGAGAAAAGAATTGCTAGTGATGTTTCGCGGTAGGGATGAGAATCAACCTGCTCTGATACCAACTGTAACACCCCAAACATATATGTCTAGAATAATACGCATTGATGCTATAAATGGTACAAGAAACATACTACTAGATGAAAAAGAAAATAATTTAAAATCGAAATACAATACAACTCTCAATCGTAATGTATCCAGGAAGCTCGTCTTCAACATTGCACAATGGAATATAACGTCTACAAGGTCTTCCTGCCTTCTGCTCATCTGCAGTCCTCGAAACCGTCCATATAGCAATTCTACTACTATAACTTGTTCCTAAAAAATAATAAGAGGATTGGGGTGAGATTACTAAATCTCAGTAAGTTCCCATATCTTACGGGTTCACTCGGTTCTACAGGGTACATGCATAAAAAACAGATTCACTAGAATTCGGGGTTCGCCTCACTGCTCGATACAAGTACACAAAAGGGTGACACCACTATTTATAGTCCCATAACTAACCAATGAGGTGATAACACAAAAGCAACAAATACACCATATGCAGACCCACACCAATGTGTGAGGAATCCAGGAGTTATACACATCTAACTAGGCTACCTTTGCCATACACCCTTGGTGAGTACGCGAGTGCCTATATGTCAAGAGACTTGCACAAGAACACCACATGATGAATCTGGATCATTCCTACGTGAGATTCCACCCGAGATGAGTTACCGCCATGACATTACCTAAGTGGCATCACGACCTCATCACCAAGAACGTCGGTGAGTTACCAAGTGGGAAACTCAATAAAAGACCTCAATCTTGCTTCCACCGTAATGACATTCATCTTCTATACGCAAGTGAGTAAACAGGTGCAAAATGCTCTTCTTGACGCACAAGCTCACCGGGGGAAAGCCTAGCAACATTGTCTACTTGACGTTTTCTAGAGGCAAGTAATTCAATGATTGCCTACATGGAATCACCTACTTATCATACTAATCACGCATGTGAGTTACCAAGTGGAAAACGCTTTTAAGACCCTCACTTGCTTCCACCATAATAGTAGCTCAGGTGTGCAAAATATAAGAGGCATATAGCCAAAAAGCAACCAAGGGTATATACATATATATAACATGAAACCGCTCCACGGGCTACCAATGGTGCATCATAGCAAGTGATAAAAACAAGAATTACCACCTAGTAATTTGGTTCTACTCTGATTCAAACATATTCGCAAACACATCATGTCTCCAAGTGAAACATCCAAACGTTCAACCAGAACGATGGGAAACTACCACTTGACTAGCACATGATGTTTCCAACAATCACCAATTGTTCATACAATCAATACATCCGAACATTCAACCATAACGACGGGGAAACAAGGTGTACATGGCATTACACATACCAAATGATACATGCATCTCGTATATACATTAAATTAAATCAATCATATGAAATATCATCACATTCATATATTGACCATACAAGCATACCATAGTCCATTTGGTCAAAATCAACAATTCAAGGCTTTATGAACAATTTTTCAATACACGAGAATTTGAGAATATCGCATATATTACATATAACAACCACAACCAAGGAAAGGATAAGCTCTCATGAGATCCCAAGTATTGATCACCTAAAATCGGTCCGGAAATGATATTCATAAAATTCCAATTTTTTATCCCATTCTATGTTCATAAAAGTTTTCCAAGACTAATGATATAGTTAGTTAGGATTATGGTCCAATAACACTTCTTATGGGTGGGGAATAGAGGAGTTGGACATAATGTTTCGCACTAAGCCCGACCTCGATCACGCTAAGCGCGATCTAGGACTTTATAAATTTTTCAAACTCAGAGGAGCGCGCTAAGCGCGGTCTGTGATTTTCAGAAAAAACAGAACAATCAAATTTCTGTATAAGGTTCCAAAACCCATCTTTCTCATTTCAACCTATATACCCATAGTCAAATACAAACAACAAGTAATATACATGTTATTAATCAATCAATACATACATGCATCATCAATTACACACTCTAACCCTTATTCCCAAACATGCAATATCATAAAACCCCAATTCCTACCCCCAAGTTTCTAACTAATGGAACTCACATTAGGCTAATGGAGGTTTTGATGATTTACTTGCTGCCATTGAACTCTTATCATGCTTAAAATTTCATCTTCATCATCAACAATCCCGTAATACCAATTTCTCCATTTCCAACAAGAATCTCCAAACTCATTTTTCTCCTTCAATACAAAAGCTATAAAGACGAATAAATATATCAAACTGAAGAGAATTTCATAAGCTTTCCAAAAAATTCGGAATCAGCTTAACGGAGTTACGAGTAGAGATATCCCCTGATTTGAAGAGGTTGTTCCAAGGTTGCAAAAATGGAGTTCGGAAGGTATAAAATATGACTTCTTCTCTCCCTCTCTCTCTCACACACACACACCAAAATCTGATTTGGAATGATACAAGTATGGGCCTCCACCAAACAAGGCCTTATTATTCCATGCAATTTATGTCTAGTACCCACTTTGCTCTCCAACTAAGACTTGCTCTCCAACTAAGACTTATTCACAAAAATGTCACTTGGTCCATTCATAACTAACTCCTTTTAAGTCCAACCAAACCAATAATTTCTCTTAATAAATTTTTTCAATATTATTATATGCAAATATATTATCATATTAATAGAATAGGAATGTTACACATATACATACATATATATATATATATATATATATATATATATATATATATATATATATATATATATATATATATATATATATATATATATATATATATATATATATATATATATATATATATATATTAAAATAATTACATATAATAGTAAAATCTTATATAAGAAAATCATATATTACACTAATTTATAATATTTAAGAATTATTAAAAGAATTAAGATTTTTAACATATTCTATATATAAAATAGAATACGTATAACTATTTTTAGGTTATTTATTTTTACACAAACATTCAATCAAATTAATCAGTAATGTCATTTTGGATTAATTTTAAAAATATTTCAATAAATATATACACTGTCATGATTTGATTTGATGAATCCGTAATAATATTTAATATCTCCAGTGTATAAATATCTATTAAAATAAAATGTGATAAATATTTGTCACCTTTAATTAGAAAGTTATAAATATTTGTCATTGATTAACAACAAAAAAAAGAAGATAAAAACTTATGAAATATAAACAACACAAAATGAATATTTGTCATAGATACATAAATAATGCAACAAACTTTTCATTGATAAATATAAAAATACATGATAAATAATTTTCATTGATACATACCAAAATTTGAAACAAATATATATATATATATATATATATATATATATATATATATATATATATATATATATATATATATATATATATATATATATATATATATATATATATATATATATATATATATATATATATACTAAGAAATTATTTGACATAAATATTTTTATTATCGTTAAAATAAGAGGAACTATAATTTCAATTTTTTTTAAAAAAAAATTGTTGGAGCATACAAAAGTACAAGAGAGTAGGAAAAAATGTATGTACAATTCTTTACGTATGAATCTTACTATTTTCAATGAAAATATGATAAATATATAATTTTCTCTTACACATATGTAAATTTTATGTATAATGGGGTGTTGAATTTTTTTTCAATAGTTGAATGTTTGTAATGAGGTGTTGAAAGTGAAGTGAATTAATTAGTGTCGAAAATATTCAACATATTGAATGAGGAGGGAGTTGAGCCATATAAAATACTTTGTAAAATCTTATTTGTTGTTGTGAATGTTTAAATTTTTATCTCATGTTAATTATTTGAGTTCAATTATTTTATAGTAAATTTATTTTTATTTTATTTTTCACCAAAATTCATCATTATTTTTTGTCTATAAATAAAAACTTGATTCATTTGATTTGGACACAAAAAATTAATTTTATTAAAAACTAAAAACATAAAAGAAAATAAAAATATGAAATAAAAGTGGTGGGATAAGGTGTTGAATATTATTAAATAAAATGGTTAAATACCTTTGACCCCCTGTCATATGAGCGTGTTTTGGTTTTATCCCTTAAGAAAAAAATTTAGTCGTCAGACCTTAACAAATAATTATTTAAGCTAAAAAAACTCTGATGTATTTTTTTAGCAAATATTCTATTATTTTGCTTGTGTGGTAATCCACGTGGTTTTATTTTATTTTTGAATTATTTTTTAATCTAAGGGACATTTTATTAATTTTGATTTATTTAATTTTTTAAATATTATTGTTTTTTACTTAATTTTTTTACGGTTTTTAAATTGTTTTTTTTATAATGTTTATAAATTATTTTTTTAAATTAATTTTATTATTATTTTTATGAATTATTATTTTCAATATATCAAAATATTTCTTTTGGGTCTAATTTAAAAATATTTTGATAATTTAAAATAATGATTCATAAAAAATAAAATTAATTTTAAAAATTAATTTATAAAAATAATTAAATAAACAATTTAAAAAACGTAAAAAAAAATTAAGTAAAAATAATAATATTTAAAAAATTAAATAAATAAGAATTAATAAAAATGCCATTTGGATTTAAAAAGTAATTCAAAAATAAAATAAAAAGCCACACAGACAAAATAATGGAATCTTTGCTTAAAAAATGCATCAGGGTTTTTTCGGCTGGAATCTTTATTTGTCAAAGTCTGACGACTAAATTTTTTTTTAAGGGGGATAAAACCAAAACACGTTCATATGACAGTGGGGTCAAAAGTATTTAATCCTAAATAAAATCATTGTAGTGAATAAAAGTTGAATACATATTGAATTATTAGGCAGAAGAGAAAAATATGATATAAAATATAAAAAGTAAAAAAGAAGGATGTTGAATATATAAACCATCATACATAATCTAAAGTTTGTCCATGGGATTATTAGTCAATAAATAATTATATTATATTTTTTTAATATTAATAACAACAAAAAAATAATTAATATATTACATTAATTATAATTTTTTAACACTTACGAAGTGAATAAAACTTGCAATTCATACACTAAACAAATATTATGTCACTAATAAATTTATTATATTTATAATTTTTTTAATATTCTTTAAATTAAAATGAGAATAGTTCTAACATAGAAATTATTTTTTAAATAATACTCACTATAATATGTTTTTTTTATGTAGTATACAATTCAAAAAATTATTTTATCACTAAAACTTTAATTAAAATTAAGATTAATATTTTTGTAATACCGTAAAAAAAGAAAATAATATTAACTATAGTTCATACCTTATCTTAGTTTAATACATATTAATTTTATTTTATGTTTTTAGCGACCCTATAACGATTCGTTAAAATCAAGAGGTTGTTGAACTTAACACATCGTTATGACGTCAGACTTTGAGGTAGTGAGATAGAATATTCTCTATTGATGATTCGAGAAAATTCTAGAACATGAATATTAAACATGCAATAAGAAAATATTTGATTCTAGAAAATGATTGAAGGAGAGGGCCGTCATATAACATAATAAATTATAGTCTAACATTGATCTATTTAGACAATGGTTTTACACTGGGAGATTCTAAGTCCATAAAACACTAATAAACTTCTATAAAAATATCTCTCACATCCAACAAAAACTTACTTGAACGATAAAGTGTTTGCATATACCACCTCAATTAAGGCCAAAAACCATAATAATACCACTTCCTTGTCTGCATCTCACTAATTTCACAACTACGTGAACTACATTCCTTACGAACATGATCAATATATTTAAAAAATAATGGACACATATTTCTCATACAAATAATTTGTCACAAATCAATTAATTAGATTTAATATTTATATGATATTTTCCATATAAAAAAATTACAATGGTTGTAATATATGAATTATAAATTGATATTTCTCATTGATGTATTTTATAAATTTAAAATACATTGATATATTTAAGAAAATTGACATTAATTAATATTAAAAAGATAAAATTTATGTATTTATAGTTGATAATTATATAAAAGAAATACTAGACAAATTTTTTCATCAAGACATTAAAATATACTAAACAAATATTTATTAGTGATAAATAGGGCGAACCCAACGTAATGTGAGGTCTAAGGCGAAAAGAAGAAAAAAAAATATTTTGTAGTCCTACCAAATATAAATTTAAAGACCTTGCAAATAAAACATCATTAGTTTACCAACTGAACTAAGCAAGCATCTATACATAAATTTTATTTACCTAAAACAATACTTAATTTTAATTTTTAAGGCCTAAAACACCTTTAAAAACTATTTTTTGAAGCCTAAGGTGAGTAGGTGTAAGCGGATCTAAAAAATCAATTAAACCGATAATCTAAACCAAACCAAACCGAAGAAAAATTGAATATTTTTTGTTCGGTTCAAAAAGCGAACCAACCCAATTAAAATCGAGATGGTTTGGTTATCGGTTTTAGTTTTTAGGAACCACCAAACCGATGAACCGAACTGTGACTATAAATACCTATTTAATCTTTTATTTAGCTTATTATTAAGCTCAAAATTTGTATTGGTCCAACACTTCTTCTTCTTTTTTTACACTTTCTTTTTTGAATAAAATATGTAGGTAAAACCAAACAACAGACATAAAAAATAGAAATCATAAGCCATAAAAACTTACTCGCGTTAAACTGCTACTATGGTTGTCCGCCAACACTGTTTCTCTCACCATCGTCATTCTTATAGGTTATGGTTTCCTTATTTGTGTTCAAGTTCTCTTCATTAGTTTTCTTCTTTTTATTATCTATTTTGTTTCTTCTTCAACAAAATTTCTTCTAGTCTTGTTACAAAATAATTTTTATATGTGTTTGATGTGTGAAACATGTTAATTATGTGTATTGAAACCTTTTGTTTTATTGTTTCCTTTATTTGTTAATCTTTCAAATCTCTTCCCAATTTTTTCATGACAAGTTCCAACTTTTATATTGATAGTGAAGTTATTTCACGACGTATGAAAATTACGTCAATACTTCATATAGATGTAGAACAACTTGTAAGTTGTTTGAAAAGTATAGTATGAAATATATTATATGAAATGTATTATTTGAAAAGCAACATAAAATATAACAAAAAACATGATAGCAAATAATACACCGATGAATATAATCTATTATAAATCTATAAAAATCAAAATACCATTAACTTACCATTATAACCTAATTAGTAGATTTAATTTTAGTCTAAATCTAAGGGTATTTTAGTAACTTTTTGAAATACTTGCACCATATTCATTTGAGGCTGATGTGTCACACTCAGGTTTTTTCTCCAATTTATAATTTTTTCTCACACTTTTAAAACAATTTTCAACTAACCTAATACCCTCTAATTATCACCTATTGTTAATCTAATAATCACCTAAGCAAGCATTGGTTAAACGAAACATCATGAGCCGTTTTCCTTCCCCATGCCATTAACCTAAGTTCTGCGAATCCAATTTGAACTTGCTATGGGAATCCAAACGTTCTTCTTTCCTCTTTCAATCCTTAATTTTTTTTTGTCTTTCCAATACTCCCTTGAGATTCTCCATAATAAACCCTTGCATCTCTCTCAGCGATGTGTCTCCATCACCCAATTTCCCCCCTCTTCCAACGGTTCCCTTTTCGAAGAAGCAATTAGCTGTGAAAGGAATTGTTTCAGTTAAGGTATAATTGCTTTACATCAATCCTTCCAATACTCTCTATGCGAATTCGTTCTTCCATCTTCATCCATCAATGAACTTTAATGTTAGCCGAGTCATTGATTTCTTCATCTTTTCCCCTTTGTTCTGTTTTAGGTTTTGTTGATGTCACTCAAAGCTGAAGGAGATGAAGGATGGGTATCTCTTGATTATAACATAGATAGGGAACCACCTTTCAAATTCACACTTGGACAAGGTGAGTGATTGCATTTGTCATACATCTTTTTGTATCTTTTCTTTTCTAATTTGTTAGGGTCTGTATGTACGGTTGATGTGAGGAGCTCTGATGCTCATGCTCAATCAGCTTTTGAACCTCTGCTTCTTTGATGAATTGCGACGGTACCGGCTATTCCTCTCCATATATTATTTAACGGTATTGTATGTTGATGTCTATTTCTTTTGAAACTGCAGAGAGATAAATTTGTTGCCAAATTAGAAACCGCAGGAACTTCTCAATTTAAAACTCTTATCTATCTTCAGGTGGGTACCACCAATCATTCAATACATATTTTCCATACTGCTTTTACATTTCTCTTTTCAAGATCTACCTTTTGTCCAGGTTTCCAACACTGCTTCAGATTAAACTTGATACTTTTTTTTATCTGGGTACATGTAAAGCTGGTTTTTTTATACTCAAGTTGAATAGAACATCCAGATTTTTGCATCATTTTGCTAACCAAGCTTTAGCTACGTTAATCTTTTTGAGTAAAGTCATGGTTTCACATGTTTTTATCTGTTATAGTTCCTTGAATTTTGTTACTCTTTGATATAACAATGAGAGATACTATATTGATTTATTCTTTCTTTCCCACTTTAGTTTTGATTATGATGTGTGCTTTGCATCTGCGTTTTTGTTATATCAAGGTGTTACTTTATTTGTTTCTTTGAGCAGGGTGATTGTTACTAGAGTGTCGATAGGAAGTTGCGACCATGATTAGAGTTTGGCTTGTGTTGTTGTTGATGGCTCTGACCAGTTTGTTGTTCTCTTCTGTTGCGGTTGGTTCAAATAATTTGACAGTACCAGAGTCTTTAAATATTCGGGTTCTCTATTCTTTCATTAGTCAAGGTTTGTGTTCCAAGTGCATAGATTTGTGCCAAAATTTACTACACCATAATCAAGGTTTGAGATAAGAATAAAGTGTGAAAGTTTGTTTTGCTATGGTAGTAACTTATTTTTCATTGATGTTAGGATTTTAAAGTGAATTTTTGGTTTCTGTTGAGTTCAGACAGTAGTGAGGTTATGAGATAGTTAGGGATTAATTATTTTAGTTAACAGTTGAGTTTAAGATTTGGTTAGTAAGTTTCTGTTAGTAATTCTGTCAATGTAAGGTGTCTGTGACTGAGGTTTGGAAATTGAGAGTTAGAGCTGAAGTCAAGGTGAGGTTAGTTGTCCACGGAGTTAGAAATTTATGAAACTTTAATGTGAACTTTTGTAATTCAAATTATCTTATTGTATTATATGTACGCAGACCATGACATGGATTTAAATATTCCAAATTTCATGGCTTCTCAAAATGTTGGCATTTAACAAATAGTATTATTTCATTTTACCTATTTAATTTTTGGGTTGCCTTTATCAAATCCTCTGTGTTATTGTAGCAACTATTTAAAGTTGAGACTTCTGAAGAGAAGTCAGAAGTTGCAACTTCTGAAGAGGAGTTCAGAAGTTGCAACTTCTGACTCCTCTTCAAAAGTAACCGACTCCGTTTAGAGTTGCAACTGACTCTCTTGAAGTTGCAATTTCTGACTCCGTTTCAGAAGTTGCAACTTCTGACTCCTCTTCATAAGTATCAACTTCTGACTCTTCTTCATAAGTCTCAACTTCTGACTCCTCTTCCAAAGTTTCAACTTCTAACTCCTCTTCAGAAGTTGAAACTTTTGACTCCTCTTCAAAAGTTGCAACTTCTGACTACGTTTCAGAAGTTGCAACTTATGACTCCTCTTCAGAAGTATCAACTTCTGACTCCTCTTCAAAAGTATCAATTTCCGACTCCTCTTCAGAAGTTGCAACTTCTGACTCCTCTTCAGAAGTTGCAACTTCTGACTCCTCTTTAGAAATTGCAACTTCTGACTACTTTTCAAAAGTAGCAACTTCTGACTCCTCTTCAGAAGTCTCAACTTCTGACTCCATTTGAGTTTCAACCGACTCTTCAAAGTTGCAACTTCCTCTTTAGAAGTTGCAACTTCTGACTCCTCTTTAGAAGTAGCAACTTCTGACTCTTCTTCAGAAGTTCTGACTCCTCTTCAGAAGTCTCAACTTCTAACTCCTCTTCAGAAGTTTCAACCGACTCCGTTCGAGTTGCAACTTGACTCCGTTCAGTCTCAACTTGATCCTCTTCAAAAGTCTCAACTTCTGACTCCTCTTCAGAAGTCTCAACTTCTGACTCCTCTTCAGAAGTCTCAACTTCTGACTCCTCTTCAGAAGTCTCAACTTCTGACTCCTCTTCAGAAGTTGCAACTTCTGACTCCTCTTCAGAAGTTTCAACTTCTGACTCCTCTTCAGAAGTTGCAACTTCTGACTCCTCTTCAGAAGTTGCAACTTCTGACTCCTCTTCAGAAGATTTAAAAGGATATATATTTATTTTATGAAAAATTGTTGAAAATTCGTAAGGATGGTATATATATGGTAAATAAAGATTGTATTTTAATTGTGTGTATTATCTATAAATATTTGATTGTATTTGATTTTTATATTTACATCTTATGTTTATTAATTTAAAATGTGTACGTTTATTTGTATAAAAAATATTGTATTAATTTATTATATATTTTATTATATAAATTATTATTGTAGATGACTTATAAATGAGAAACATTATAGCCAACTGAAATTTGACGGAGAGTTGTCATACATGATTTGTAAAAAGTATAATTATGATATATAAAAAGAAGGATTTAAAACTGATATTTGACGGGAAGCTGTCATAAATTTTAGGGTTAGAAAATCTACTAATATCTTAAAAGTAATATTATTTGAATTGGAAAAATAAATTTATTCTTGAGTTTTGTTAACTCATCTGGATTCACGGGTAGATGTGAACATATCTATGAGATAACAGTTAGATTGTTCATTAACGCCCATCTTTTAACTATTCCTTTTGTTGGTGTTATATATAATTGAAGTTATAAAAATTGTTGTACGATTTTTTATAAATACGAATAAATGTTTAAAAGTTGATAGTGAAAACATGTAATGTGTATTTTGATTCAAAATATTATTTGATTCAAACTAGATTAATTTTTTTTTGTTGAATTACATTAACTTATCTTTATCTTTGATATATATATATATATATATATATATATATATATATATATATATATATATATATATAGCACTTTACAAGTCCTAATTAGATAAATGTAATATAAAATCCAGTGATAACTTGACGACTTAGAAGTTGAAAGTTCAAGAATCTTTTTTAATAAAAAAATATTTATGAACAAATATATTATTATAAAGTGTTCAACAAGGCTTACAGAAGATCATGAAGTATTAGAAGTTCTAATGAAGAATATAACTTCTGATCAAGCACGTGAAAACAACTTCTGAAGGAAGCATTATAATGCAACCTCTGATAGAAGCACCAAAGCAACCTCTGTTAGAAGTACTACTAAATTATTTTTAATATTTAGTCATTTATTAACCAACTTCATCGGTCATTAACCAATTTTTTATATTTCATTAACCAATTTTATTTTACTATTAAAAAAAGAATGATTTAAAATTGATATTTGACAAGAAGCTTTCATAAATTTTAGGTTTGGAAAAATTGACTAATATCTAAAAAGTAATATTATTTGAATTGGAAAAATAATTTTATTATTTAGTTTTGTTAACTCATCTTGATTCACGGGGATATGTGAACGTATCTATGAGATACAGTTAGACTGTTCATTTTAACGCTTATCTTTTAACTATTTCTTTTGTTGTTATATATAATTGAAGTTATAAAAATTGTTGTACGATTTTTTATAAATACGAATAAATGTTTAAAAGTTGGTAGTGAAAAACATATAATTTTAAATACTATTCTGAAAGTAGTTTAAGAAAAAATTATATGATTTTGAATGCTATTGATATATTTTAAAAAAAATTGAAAATCATATCATATCTTCAAATATTTCTATATCATCTTTTATTGTTTCAAGTTTTTTAGTTGTATATGTGTTGTGACACATATTCTGTTGAAATTTTGGGAACCATTTCTCTAATCAAGGTTGTTGTTAGAGTCTACGATGACTTATAAATGAGAAACATTATAGCCAACTGAAATTTGACGGGGAGCTGTCATACATGGTTTGTAAAAATTATAAATATGCTATATAGAAAGATGAATTTAAAATTGATATTTGGCGGGAAGCTGTCATAAATTTTAGGGGTAGAAAATCTACTAATATCTAAAATGTAATATTATTTGAATTGGAAAAATAAATTTATTCTTTAGTTTTGTTAACCCATCCACGGGTAGATGTGAACGTATTTATGAGATAATAGCTAGACTGTTATTTTAACGCCTATCTTTTAACTATTCCTTTTGTTGCTTATATATATAATTGAAGTTATAAAAATTGTTGTACGATTCTTTATAAATACAAATAAATGTTTAAAAGTTGATAGTGAAAACATGTAATGTGTATTTTGATTCAAAATATTATTTGGTTCAAAATAAATTAATTTTTTTGTTGAATTACATTAATTTATCTTTAGCTTATATATATATATATATATATATATATATATATATATATATATATATATAAACTTTACAAGTCATAATTAGATACATGAAATATAAAATCGAAAACCCAACAACACGAGTTTCTTACTAGTATTTAATAAAGTGTTGAAATGATCAACCAAATAAACTAGTTAGTTTAGTTTGGTTTTATTTTAAAAATCAAACCAAACTAAACCAATATCATCCGTTCGGTTTTTAACCAAAATCGATCCAAACCGAACCGGTTACATCCCTAAAGGCGAGGGCCTAGCCCACCTTACCCTTGGACCGATCCTTGATAAATATAAAAAATACGAGACAAATAATTTCAAAGAATACATAAAAAGGTGAGACAAATATTTGTTATGGAGTCATTTTTAATTAAAAACATATGAAGTAAATTTTTAAACAAAAACATATATTGTGCACAAGTACAAATTTAGCCTAAAAGAAGAGTTAATAATAAGGGTTGTTTTGTAATTATGATGGGTATTAGTTTTCTCAAGTTTATTATTTATTTATGATTTATATTTATATAGTGATTATTTAAATGGAAGAGTTTTTTTTACGGTAATTGAAGATACTCTCTACTTATCTATCTACCCAAAAATTAAAATAGAAAGAATTTATTTTTCCGACGCGCATTCTTTACAACCTACTCGAAACAAACACAGAAACCTACAATCTGAGCCATTCAATATCCCTCCACGTCATCGATCCTCGTCGTTGAAGATCCAACGGTATTCTTCACAAAAAGACAAAAACATCTCAAACCACAATGGTTGAACCCACTTGAACCCTAGCGCAGAACCGGTTCGGCCCATAGAGAGGTTTATCCTCTATTTCCCTGCCCTAACCAGTAAACATTAGAGAGAGAAAATTATAAAACAGAGCTAGAGAGAGAAAAGCAAACCCAAACAAAAATCTGCAAAAACCAGTGTATTCGTATTCGAAATTTCACACTATAATAATTTCAATCTCTTCGTTCTTCTTCCACAACCGTTGATTTCAATTTTCAATTTTCAATTTTGTCCATCGTATTTCCCTAACGCGAAAACAAAACACGTTAGGGTTCTTTTACAGCTTACGAATTCGTTGATAGCAAAAATTTCTTACACGAATTTTCACTTCGTTCATATTCGTGTAATTCTAAGCGCGTGGTTTGTGGTTTTGTATGAGATATAGGATTTCGTATTTGATGGATGAGATCTGGGAGAGGGCTGTGGAAACGGCGTTAGAAGGCGAGAAAGACCACGCCGCTGCTCGGACGTTAACCCTTGACGGCGCCGTTAAGTGTGTGCAAGGACGTTTACCTCCTCCGAGCCTCCTAGAGAGGTTCCAGAATCTTCAGCACCTTTCGATTGCGAACGTTGGAGTTTCTTCTCTGGAGCAGTTCCCGAGGTTGCAGAGTCTTCAGAAGTTGAACCTCTCTGATAACCGGATCGCTGGAGGACTTGAGTATTTGGTTCAGGCGGGGCTTGATTCGCTGCGAGACCTCGATCTGTCGAATAATCGGATTCAATCGATTGAGGATCTTGCGCCGTTGGCGGAATTGAAGCTTGTTTCGTTGGATCTGTATGAGTGTGCTGTTACTAGGGTTAAGGATTATCGATCTAGGGTTTTTGGGTTGATTAAGTCGCTCAAGTTTTTGGATAAGATGGATGCGGAGGAGAATGAGAGGCCGGAGTCGGATGATGAGGAGGAGGAGGATGAAGAGGAAGAGGAAGAAGAGGAGGATCCTGGGAGTGGTGAGATTGATGGAGGAGAGGAAGATCGACCGTTTGGGATGAGTAATGGTCATAGTGAGGGTGTTGATGGAGTTGTTGATGCTGATGAGGAAGAGGAGAGTGATGCGGATGAGGAGGTGACTGAGAGTTCCAGAGGGAGGGTGAATGGGTTGAGCCATCAGGAGAATGGGTTCCATGTTTCCCCAGCTGTGGGGGATGATGTGGAGGAGGAAGATGAGGATGAGGATTCTGGAGAAGAGATTGACGAGGAGGAGGGTGATGATGATGATGTGGTCGAGGTTCATGAGATCGACGATAGTGATGATGATGATGATGGGGTTGAGTTTGATGAGGATGATGATGACGATGATGATGATGAAGAGGTTGATAATGATGAAGGGGATTTTGCTGAACCGGAGAGTACTTCTGGACGGTTGGTGAGTACTGAAGGCGAGATTGATGGGCACGAGCAAGGGGAGGAAGATGGAGATGAAGATGATAACGGGGAGACTGGTGAAGATGAGATGGGAGTAGAAGATGAGGACGATGACGATGATGATGGGGAGTTTGAAGATGAAGATGAAGTGAGATATTCCTTCTTAGAATCTCTTGTTTTTGTTTGCATGCATGTCTATTTTGTTATGTTTGTTTAATAATTGATTGCTTTTTTTCTTAATATTGATTTGTGAATTTGTTCTGCTTGATATTTTGTCTTGATATTGTCAGATTGCAGAAGAGAAGACGGTGAATTCTGGATTCTCTTGATATTGATAGTATTTATTTTGTTGGCTGATGTTTGCTAATCTGATTTGAATTTTTGTTTGTATTTTGTGTGTATTTAAACCAAAATTTCAGCTGATTTGCTCTTTATGAAGTCTATTAATTATTTTCTCCAACCATTTATGCAGAACAATGTTTGTGCTATTTTATAACGGACTCTTAAAATATGCTAATACATGTGCCACTGTTCTAGGTTATGAACAGTAAATATTTGTATTGTGCATGTTGTTGATATATTATGACATCACCATTATCCTTTTGTATATGAAACAACTTTTATGTTACTTGTTCTTGTGGAGCTTGTATGGTTGAGGCTTGGTCCTCTTGTGTACGTGTAATTGATACTCTGCGTTGGTTTTAAGTATTATTAAAATGATGCAATTATATTGGTTTTACTAATTAAGAAGAAAAGAAATCTTACATCAGTGTAAATTACAACTTCTCTTTTGAATGTTTGATGGTTATGAGGTTTCTACTGTTAGGATTGTGTTGTGCAAGGTTGGGACGTTTGTACTCTCTGTAAGCATGATTGGTCAATCATGAGCTTTCGTTCCTTTCATATGCAGATTCTATTTTGACTTGTCTTAATTGCTTGATTTGACTTGTAATTTATTGTTTTTAATTTCTTTTTATGAATTTTGAACTGTCATGAAGTAGGTGTATGTGTTTTCCTACCAAAAATCTTGTATTTATGTCAAATATAGTATACAGAAAAGTGAAGGATTTTATGTTTCCATGTGTCCTATGACTTTGACTTGTCATGGATTTAATTTAATGTATTTATATAAAGAATTATTTTTCACTTTTATGTCTCACCTTTTTTAATCATACTTTTGAATTTTGCTGTAACTACAGGAAGAAGACTATGGTGCTGGATATCTCGTTCAGCCAGTTGGACAGGCTGAGGCTCTCAATGACGATGCTGCTGAAATTTTCGAAGTGGAAAACGAGGATGGTGAAGAGGAGGAGGAAGTTGATGACGACGATGACGATGATGTTCAGGAGGTGTTGCCTCCCGCCTCTTCACACCCCAAGAGGAAGAGGGACACTGATGGTGAAGATGACGAGGAAGATGAAGATGAAGCGGCACTGACAAAGCCATCGAAGAAGCACCATTGACGACACACCATTATAAATTATATCATGTTCTTGTTCTGTGATGACTTCCATGTATTGGAAGCAGAGAAACCTCAGTTTAGATTATAGAACAATGGTTAGTTTTTAGGAATTTAGCTGTTGGACAGAGGACATACTAGGAAAAGGAATTGTGTGTTGGGTGGAAATGTGTTATGTTCAAAAAGTTGTTAGTGTTTTTTCCCTCTTGCCTTTCACATACATATAGCCGTTGCCCTATTAATCAAATTTTCAAATGGTAGTTATCAGAGGTTTACCGCTCATGTGCTCCATACAGGTATGTGTTTGGCTTGTAAAAAGGAGTTTGCTTGCTGATTCTTGGAGGGAAGCAAAGGGTGCGAACCTTTTAAAATTTCCCCAAAACCTCTAGTTTAATGGAAGCACTTTTGGCGGCAGAAAAGGAAAAACTTGTGAAACAAATGTGAGATATATATAGTGAATATGAAAATGATTCCTACCAAGCAAGTTGGTGCCATTGTAATGACGTGGCCAGTTCATAAATTATTGCTATTGTTACGTGGATTTATTCAAGTGTCTATCACATAAATTTATTGAGTTTGATGCCAATATAAATGGAAAATAAATCTTGGTCCCGTTGTAATAATCAATTGCCAGGTAATGTACCAATGGGCCCCTCGATATTTCTATGCAATTGTTTCACTATTGTTTTTTTTTGCAAGTATCATAAAAAATTGACAATTTTGTATCTCTAAGTTACTAAGCATCAAATCCAACAAAGCAGCTCTCATCCATCAAGCACATCTTAGTTTTACATCATGCCACGTGGCTTGATTTGATTTTTATTTCTATCTTCATCAATTGGACGGTGAGATTAGGTATCGATCTTTATCTTAATGTTTGCTTGTATAACGTTTTTCACTTTGCTGTTTTGGTGTTCTTAGGAGAAAGCAAGCGTGAAAGTTGGCGTGACCCACCCGCAGGATCATGCGCGTAGCAATAACACATTAAAACCTGCCCGAGGAGCGGACTTCTTTCGATTTAGTGGGAGCCCATGTCTATCAATTGTCACCAATAATGCTATAACTTTATTTTACTTTCATTGTATTCTATTTATGATTTATCATATGTAACCTATCAATATCTTTTAATAATAAATTTTTAGTATCAATGTCAAAATAATCTTTTGAGATTTTCCTATTCTAATTTACGCCACCTTTCTTTTTAGTTTATTTTCTTGTTTGAGGGATTTTATACTTGTAAACAATTGGTCTACCATACTTCCAAGATAGTTTAGACTCATTTGCAACAACAATTTGTCCTACAACAGCATCTATTTTAATTGAAGTATTAATAATTAATATTGGATTTGTTTAACTTTACAAACGAAGTATGTTTTGATATATTATTTTTTTTGTACAAAGGAGGGCCGAAGCCCAAAACATAAAAAATATGTTTTGATATTTTATTCATATTAGTTTTATATGAAAATCAAAATGAAATAATAGTCATTTATTTCAAATGGTTCATTTAAATTTCTGGTTTATATTTTACATCTAGTTATTCTCTCCCTCTAATATTAAAAAAAAAAACGAATTCATATATTGATAATCAATTAAGATGTAAAGATGTCTCTAATTATTGACTCAAGATACTTAATAGTAGATGAAGAGTATTTTTGTATTTTAGTCTAAGGTTTGTCAATTAGATTAGTGAGCTAATGGCGTTTGTTTTCCTTTAGCGGTTGTCGGGCATTGAAGTTTTCGGAAGTTGAACATCTTTAATAATCTAATTGTCGAAGGACTTGAGTATTTGGTTCAAGCGGGACTCGATTCGCTGTATGACATAGATCTATCGAATAATAAGATTCATTTGTTTGAGGATCTCGCGCTATTAGCACAATTGAAACTTATTTCGTTGAATCTGTATAAGTCTCCTATTACTCGTGTTAAGAACTATCGATATAGAGTTCTTAGTTTGATTAAGTCGCTTAAGTTCTTGGATAAGATGTGAAATTTCTGGCAGCAGATACGTAATGTCACAGATAATGTTATGACACCGTATCTGACAAACTGTTGACAACTCACATAGTAATTTAAACAGCAGTAAAGAACACAATCAATTGTTTACCCAGTTCGGTGTGTAACTACACCTACATCTGGGGGCTACCAAGCCAGGGAGAAAATCCACTATAAGTAGTATTAATTCAGGAATAAACCAACCAGTTTATCTCCTTCACTTAAGACCTACCCAATGCAACTTCAATCTAAGTCCTACTTATACCTGAGTTCCTACTCAGTCCCCCTCAATCACAATAGTGATATCAACCTATTGTTTAATAGAATTGTGAAGACATTCTTCAATAAACATACTTGATTATGCTTCAAAGCTTTAATCAAGAGACACAACACTCGTGCTTCAAAGCTTTGAGTGATAAACTACCCTTACAACCAAATCCTACTCCAAGACATTTATCAAAATGATAATTGCTTGGCTCACAAGAATGACTAAAAACACAAATTACAATCTGCTTCTTTTTCTTCACAGAAAAGGCGCAACTCACAGTATCAGGGTTTTCTTGATAATATAGAAGCAGTAAAGTCTTCAACTTGGGCTTCCATAAAAATAGCTAGGGTTAACCAAAGGTCTCTTTAACAAAACCAGATTAGGGTTAAACAAGGTTAACTTTAAAACAACGTGAGCACATGATCCAACAAAATAGTCCATAATAAAACAGCTCAGCAGAATCCTGAAAACTCTCAGGAAAAGTAAATCTGCATAACAATATATGTTGCACGAATGTCATAACATTGGTCATGACATCACCATTCTTCTTGATTTCAAAGATAACATTCACAACCAATCTAAGTTGTACTGTATAATTCTTCTTCTGCGAATTTATCTTCAACTCGAATGTCATGACATCACCAAGACATTGACATAAACCGGTTTTACCAAAAATTAAAGCCAACATAAAAACACTTACAAGATGGATGTGAAAGTGAATAAGAGGTAGGAGTCAAACTAATGTGAATAAGAGGAGGGTATTGGGAGTGATGAGATTGATGGAGGAAAGAAGATAAACTATTTGAGATGATTAATAGTCATAGTGAGGGTGTTGATGTTATTGAGGAAGAGGAAAGTGGGATGATGAGGTCACCGAGACTTCGGGGAGGTGAATAGGTTGTGTTATGAAAAATCAATAAATGTAATTGGTTATTGTGTTCTTGTAACCAAATACAAGGTGTAGTAATTTTAGCTATTAGAATAGGTGTAACTTGTTACCGTGTTTTTTGTAACTAGTTACCACATTGGTGAATTTTAATTGCAGAAACAATTGTAATTGACTATAGGGACTGTGTCGGTTACTAGCAAAATGTTTTTTCTTTATATATATTATTTTATTTCTAATCACTAGTTTTATATCATATATTTTTTTTATTTACAGTCTTTATTTTTTATTATTTTGAAATCTCAAATATGTTTATGATTTTAAATAATAAAATTTAAATATTTATGACTTTAGATACCTTAGTATATGAAATTTAAATCTTTAGTTATTTGATTTAAATTAGTTATTAATATTTCATATCGTATTTTAATTTGGTATTAAAAAAATGTAAAACAAACTAAAATTTGTTAATAATTTAAATTTAAATAAAATACAAACCAACAAAATATATATAGTTTTTCTTCAAGTGCAAATAATTGCTTTATTTGTTAAAAAGAAAAAAAATAACGATTTCAAATTTATGCTATATTCCAAACAGAATATAAAATATTGAAAGGTTAAATAAATGAGTAATTATTATTTATTGAAGACTAAATGTAATAAAAAAACATATTAGTTTTACATGTTGTATTGCTTCAAATCGTAAAAAAGGTGCCATCAAAAAATAATATTATTCACAACTTTGCATGGTAAGGCGTTTTTCATCATGATTAACACTAATACTTGGTACATCCATTAACTAGTATAGTTACAACCTCTGTTGTTAAACTCGGCGCGGCGCGGAACGGTGGAACAAACCGAGACGCCTGAACTGGAACGACGCGGATGGATGTCGCGGACGGCGCGGTGAGAAAATCCGTAGCGGAACGGGAGCGGAGCGGACGCGGAACGGCCTGGAACGGCCGTTTTCCCCATGTTTCAATTTCTGACCGTTGGAAGGTCAGTTTTGTCTTTTCCAAGAGTTAAAAAAAAACCCTAATATTATAAATTCTTTTCTCCTCTCTTCCTTTCTGTTTTCTTCTACTCTGTGGCTGCTTTCTTTCTTCTACTCCTCTCCCTCCGCCGCCTGCCAGCCCACCCCACCGCCGCGGCGCCGCCTCTTTCTCCTCTCTTCGTAGGTCAGCAGCTTTCTTCTTCTTCGTAGGTATGTACTGTAGAAGCTTTCTTCTTCTACTTATGTTTTATTTTTAAAACCAAACTTCTTTTTTATGTTTTTTTTTACATTAACTTATATTTTTTTAATATTTGTTTTATATTTTTTAAAATAAACTTATTTTTATGATTGCCATCTCCCTGTATTTTGTATGACAGTATAACAATGATTTATATTATTTGTTTTATATTTTTTAAAATAAACTTATATTTTTTAAAAATTTGTTTTTTTAACAGTAACAATGATTTAATTTTTTAAAATGGTATGTTACTATGTTTCTAACAAATAACAATAAATTTATCATTTTTTTTAAATTTATTTTTTTTAAAATAACAATGATTTTTAAAATTGTATGTTTTTAACAAAGTTTGTTTTGTTACAGTATGTCTTATTTATATTTTTTTGTTTTATTTGTTTTTAAAATTGTATGTTTTTAAATGTATGTTTTTAACAATGATTTTTTTGTTTTGTTAACAAAGTTTGTTTTGTTACAGTATGTCTTGTTTTTATTTTTAACAATAACAATAATAATGATTTTCTTTGTTTTATTTATGATCTTTTTTTTTTCTATAGTTATGACAACTCCTTCTAGTTCTCAACCATCCTCATCAAATGCTCAATCAGTGTCTGTGTCTTCTTCTATTCAATTGTTCAAACCTTCGGGTGGTGACATAGGATGGAGATGGAATAGTTTAGCGGATAAGAATAATAGAAAGAGAGTCACGTGTGATTTTTGTAAGACGGTTACTACCGCGGGGATTTCTAGAGCCAAACAACATCAATTGGGAATAAGAGGAAATGTTGTTGCTTGCACTAAAACACCCGATGAAGTTATAGTGCTTTTGAAAGAGAATGAGGAAAATAGATTAAAGATAAAAAATGGAATATCCGGTGAGGTTCATGAAGATGATGATGAGGTATCTCAATTGCAAGAAATATCTCGGATTCGAAGTGGAAAAAGGTCCGTTGAAGAGGGAAGTACTCCGGCTGCCAAGAAGAGCACAAAAGGTCCATTGGATGCACTTTTCTATAAAAAACCAGAGCTAACTTTAGGAAAGGGAAAGCAATCAAACATAGTTGATTCTTGTGATAAGGAAGCAAGAGCAAAAGCTTGTCAATATATAGCTCGGTTTTTTTATCTGAATGGGATTGCTTTTAATGTGGTAAAATCAAAAAGTTTCAAATTGATGGTAGAAGCAATTGGTCAGTATGGTAAGTATTTGAAGCCTCCAAGCTATTATGAGATGAGAGTTCCAATGCTTAACCAAGAGTTGGAACACACACATAAGATGTTGGCATCTAACAAAGAACAACAAGCAAAATATGGTTGTTCAATAATGTCGGATGGTTGGACCGATACAAAGGGTAGAACATTGATTAATTTTTTGATCAATTCTCCGTGGAACAATGTTTGTCAAAAGTATTGACGCTTCTGCATACACAAAAACCGGAACTAAGTTGTTTGAGCTCTTGGATACATTTGTTGAAGAGGTTGGTGAAACAAATGTCGTGCAACTAGTTACCGATAATGGAAGCAATTATGTCATGGCGGGTTAGTATTACTATACTATTCTTAGTTTTATATTTTAGTTAAGTGTTAATTTTAATCATTAATTTTGTATTGTAGGTCGACTTCTAACCGCTAAGCGAGAAAAAATGTTTTGGACACCATGTGCTGCACACTGCATAGATTTGATGCTAGAAGATATTGGAAAGATTCCTAAAGTGAAGAAGGCTATTCAAAAAGCTATTAGTCTGTTGGGTTTCATTTATAACCATTCTTTAGTGTTGAACTTAATGAGGGAGAAAATAGAAAGTGAGTTAGTTAGAGCTGGAGTTACAAGGTTTGCTACAACATTTCTTAATTTGCATAGGTTGCATGAGTTAAAAGCAAAATTGAGAAGTATGTTCCTTTCTGAAGAATGGTCGAACTTGAAGGTGAGTAAGGAAGAGAAAGGAAGAAAGGCTCAAGCTACTGTGATTCAAGTCACATTTTGGGAAGATGTTATTTATGCTCTTAAAGCTATGGGTCCTCTTGTAAAAGTATTGAGGCTTGTTGATAATGAAAAACAACCTGCAATGGGTAGCATCTATCAAGCAATGAAGGATGCGAAGGATGCAATTGTGAGAAACTTCCACAATAATGAAAGCAAGTATAAAGAAGTCATTGCAATCCTTGAAAAAAGATGGAGTATTCAACTACACCATCCATTGCATGCAGCTGGACATTATCTTAACCCAAAGTACTTTTACACCAATCCATTAATTGAGAATGATGGTAAGTTGGTTGATGGTCTTTATACATGTATCAACAAGCTTTCTGAAAGTCCCAAGTCATTGATGAAATCCATGGAGAATTGTCAAAGTATAAGATGGGTGTAGGCCACTTTTCATTGAGTTCATTTATTAGGCAAAGAGATTCAATATCTGGGTAAGTTAAATCTATCTATAGCAGGTTGAATTTATTTATTTGTGTATGCTAATGCAAATAAGTGTTGCTTGCAGCTGAGTGGTGGAAGAGATATGGGTCACAAACACCAAATCTTCAGCTCCTTGCTATTAAGATATTGAGTTTGACTTGTAGTTCATCGGGATGTGAGCGTAACTGGAGTACTTTTGAGCATGTAAGTAATTGGTAGTAAGTTCCTTGCTATTAATGTTTATTATAAATTAAACTAACACTTAAATTATGATATAGATTCACTCCAAGAAAAGAAATAAGCTTGAACATAAGATGCTGCAAGACTTGGTATTCATCAAATATAACCAAACTCTGAAAGAGCGCTATGAAAGTGATGATGTGATTGATCCTGTTATCTTGGATGATATTGATACTAGTAGTGAATGGCTATTGGGAGATGAAGTTGTTCAAGATGGTGAAGTTCAACCGGATTTAGTTTTTGAAGGTGAAGATTTATCTTGGTTAGATGTTGAAGTTGCAAGTGGTGTTGCTGAACCTATAAGATACACTAGGAGGCAAGCTACATTGTAAAAGAAAGTTGCACCTACACCACATTCTTCATCTAAATCTATGTCAAAAACAAAGGAAGCGGTAGTAGTAGAAGATTTTGAAGATGATGAAGAATTTGAGGAGAATGAAGAGGAAGTAGAGCATGAAGAGGAAGACCCTGTTGGTGGAGAAAGTGATGATGATGATTTGAATTTTCATGATGCTTAAACTTTTATTAGAGGCTTTAATCAATTGTGTGCTTTTTATTTTATTTTGTTGACATTTGAAAGTATCTTTTGTTTAAGACTTATGATTTTTATTTTTAATTATGAATGCTTAAGACTTATGGTTATCAATTATTTTAGTTTTTATCTATTATGCGTTTTGTTAGTATTAAATATATTAGTGTCCGCGTCACCGGAATAACACCCGTTCCGTTCCGCGTTTCCGTTCCGTTCCAATATTTTTGTTGGCCGCGCCGCGTCATTTTCCGAGTTTAACAACACAGGTTACAACTATGTCAATTGGACAAAAGTGATGGTGTTTGTGAACATTAAGAGTAGTTTTTGCATTGACATCAACATAACACTGGGACATGAGAAGTAGTAGTACTATAAATCAAAGGCACATCCAACCGTGTATGTAGACTCCCTTGAACTTCCTTCCTGCACACAAAATACACACACTTACCTTAAGTTTGAAGAAAAAATATCCAACCATGGGAAAACCAAGAACCAAACGCAAAAGCCATCGAAATCAAGACAACCAAGAACTCAAATTTTTAACTCGAACTCTACAAATTAGTGAGCAATATACCGAGAATCACACAAAGCATTTCAAGTCCGAAATCATTGTCATTTCATCGAGGTTAGAATTTCTGATTTTTTACCTATTACCATGTATGATATATGTTTCATGGATAATACTATGAGTAACCTTTTTTATGTTCCCTTGAAGTAAACTTATTTTTAACCATAAATAAACTTGTTTTTTTGAGTCTTGATCTTATTTTTATACCACTAGTTAACATGGTTTATTATCATGTATAATATGTGTTTCAAGGATAATACTTTGAGAAACCTTTTTTATGTTCCCTTGAACTAAAATTGTTTTTTTGTCTTAATCTTATTTTCATACCATTAGTTAACATGTTTTATTACTATGTATGATATGTGTTTTTGGATACTGCTGTCACAAACCTTGTTTATGTTTCCTTGAAGTAAACTTGTTTTTTAACCATAAATAAACTTGCTTTATTAAGTCTTAATATGATTTTTATACCATTAGTTAACATGTCTTTTTTTGAATGAGTGAAGTAGTCATCAAACAACTACCCATGGTTGTGACAACGTTGAACCAAAAGACTATGATTCGACAACATCTACGCCCATTGTGCAACGCAAAAAAAGGATTAAGAAGGCGACGGTAACTGAAATGAAAGCCAAACAGGTTAAGCGGGAAGTGGTTTTAGGAACAACCTCGGCATTGCCAAAAATCATTCAAAAAAATGGGGGAAAGGGAAATGTAGATGCCTGTTAGCTGACAATTTCAAATAAAGAGGATATTTGGATATCTGTGATACGGTGAACTGACTTTGTAGGATTTTTGTATCCAAATGTGCGGATAGCAAGAGTCGCCACCGACTTTTATTTTTATCCAATTAAGGGAAGGTAAAAGTAACAGAAAAAGACCTTCGTTAGATTCTGAGTTCGGGAGAATGATTATGAAAAGGGAAGGTATTAGCACCCCTTTCCATCCGTAGTTATCTACGGGCTCTTAGTTGCTCTAGATCACTTTTTTTAAAATTTGCTTTCTGTGTGCTTGACAAAGATGTTGAAAAAAAGGCATTTCGCTTTGACTTTGTAATGACTCATGTAGGAGTGTATACAAAGTGTTCGGAAATGTTTTTGTTTTGAAAAGAATTTGAACTTTGAAAAAAAAGTGTGTGGTGTGGAAAGCATTTGTTTAGAGCAAGCAACTAAAAGACTTATTTACCCACTCAGAATTGGTCGTTTTGTTGTACTTCTACATTCCTTTAGAATAGCGCTAGCCATACCATTAGTTAGTAGGTAGCTCCATTCGTTGGATGTAAGCGGGACATTCGAAGGGACATCGGATGGTCATAGAAGGCAACTTGTAGGAAGTATCCTAGCACATTCGAAGGGACTATCATCATTTTTCGTAGGCGACAATCGAGGGTCAAGATCATGTATTCGGAAGCGACATCGTGGGTCTTATGATCTTTGTATCGAAGGGACTATGATGATTTGTTTGGAAGGCAACGGTGCTAGAATACCTCTACGTTCGAGGGACATGACCATTTTGAATTCGCAAAGGCAACGAGAGAGAATTACCCTAAGGGGTGCGTGAGTGAAAGAAGTGTGTCAAATTCAGATATTTTATCTTGAAAATTAGTGGGCTATGTTCATTGTTATCTTGCCATACACGCCTAATTACTAGCAATTTATAGGGTGCGGAAAGTAAAATGCGGAATGTAAAGTGCGGAAATGTAAAGTGCGGAAAGGTAAATCCTACGCTATTACAAGGCTTTGGGGCAGATACATAATTTAAAATGCGGAAAATAAAAGTCCTAATTAAAACTATTACATCCCATATACAGTTACATTATTGGAAAATAATATGATAAAATGATAAAGAGAAAATCGTCTGAATCGGATCAACCTGTACAAAAAGAAGAAATCGGAAAATGCAATATGAATCGAACAAGAGAAAAAATGTTAGAAAAATGCAAATTTTAATATGGGAAAATTAATACATGCTGGAAATAAGACAAATAAGTTAAAATAATTTTTTGGGATTTTTTAAATGCAATTTAGTAATTTAAAATGAATTTACAATGATTTAAATGCTAAATTATAAATAAAAATAAATATGCATGCAAAAAGGTATTTTTTAATTTATTAAATTAAATAAGTATTTTCAGAATATAAATGTAAAAAGAAAAATATTTTTGATAATTTTAGATGCGAAATAAAATATGGAAATTAATTAAAACAATGCAAAATATTAGAAAAACATGAAAATATGAAAATAATTGAGTTTGTGAAAAGAAAACAAAATTGGCCTTGGCATGGTTCGAACTCGCGTCCCGGCTTTCAAACCTTGAGATCCCTTGCTCGACCAACCGAGCCATGCGCGTGTGTTTAGAAACTGGAATGAGTGGATTATACGCGTCGCCTTCCCATTGCTTCCTCCTACGCGCCAGACTTCGTCTTCGATTTGAATATTTGAAGCTAGCGTCGGCCATTGTTCGACGCTATGGTCCCTGGCTAATTCAAAAAATCAAGCAAACGTAATATAAATGACATCTAAGACCATGGTTCGATTCAGGACATTGTTCCGAGTTCATTGGTATGGGTCTTGGAGTCCAATTTTTCCTATTAAGAGAAACCCTAAATCATCCACAGAAACCCTAATCATGGTGTAACACGATTCAGGCCATGGAAATTCAATTGGCTTGCCCAGAAAGCTTGCAAACTTGATTCTAAACACAAACAAACAATCAAAACAAGTTAATAATGCATGAATATGAGAAATCGAGTTTGAGATTTTCAAGAACAAACCAAACACGGATTTCACGATTCTAAATGGATTTGAGCAATGTAAGGGTCTGGATTGACTCAAGAGATATCAAGGAATCTGTTGGACACCTTAAAATCGATGGAAAACGGCTGGAAGTATGATTGCACTTTGCTTGAGAGGCACAGTTTTTTTGAATTAGGTTAGGGTTTCTAAAGGCAATTTTTTCGTTCTCTTGTGATTGGTATGCATCAAGTATATATGCTGGATGGATTTGGCATTGTTTTGGGAAAGATTTGATCAATAATCAATGATAATCAAATTTGATTTTTTCATGAAAATCAAATTTTCAAAACTTGATCAATTTCAATCCAATCTTGCCTTTTTTGATCCAATTTCGAAATTGCTGGCTTTTAATGAATTTCTTGAATCTCAAGGAAGGAATAAAATCAATCTTTCAATTAATTTTGATTTTATAATTTATTTTAAAATTTAATTTGTATTTAAATGAATAAATTCAAAATTAAATAGAAAAATAAATCAAAAATTCGTGGCATTGGGCTTGGATATTCCTAATTGCATGAGGAATAAGTTTGGATGAAGAAAAAGCAAGCCCATTTGCACAAGATTTGATTTTTGGAAGTATCTCTCTTTGTGCATTCTTTCAAAATTGCCCAACTTGTGAATGGTGTAACTTGCTCACTTTTCCACATTTTTGAGTGTTCTTGGACTTTTTGGAAAGCTCTAAGAGTCCTCTAAACAATGTCTTTGGTTTCATCTCAATTGAGTTACCATGCTCAATATATCTTCAAATCAAAAGTTGACTTTTATTGACTTTGAAAATGACTAATGTTTTGAGCTATACCTCTCAAATGAAGCATTTTTTTGGATATTCTTGTGAGACATGAAGTTGTAGAGAATTGAATTTACTTCAAAACAAGAGGTGGTGGAAAAATTTCGAGAAAGTATGAGAAAGTTATGATCATCAAAGTTCGCTTGACTTTTCACCTAGAAACCCTAATTTAGAAAGTTTGACTTTTGAGCAAATCTTGAGTTTTCTTGATGAATCATGATCAACCCTTGATCAAATGATGAATGTAACTTCAAAATGAGGATGTTGACCAAAAATTATGAAGTTTGACTGTATGTTGACCAAAGTTGACTTTTTGTCCAATACAACTGATTTTCAACCATCTGAGCAATTGCCTGAGGAAACTTGACTTGTGAGGCTTGAAACTTGACATGGAGAATCTTTGAAGCATATGAGGAGGCATGAAGGCTATTGGAGATGTTGGAAGTTCATCTTGACTTGAGAGATACCAAACCCTAGTTTGGGTTGATTGTCTAGGAGAGAGTTTGTCTGATCAACTCTTGAGGAATCCTTGAGCATAGATGTATGAAATCTCTTGAGAAGATGGAGGGCAAATTTTGGGGTATGACAATATCAAAGGGATATTTCAAATAAACGTATAAAGAGGTTGGTATCAGTGATGAATATTGGTTAAAAACATAGAACCATTGTTCTAAAAGGCTCTTCGATTTCTAGTAATAAGTGATGAACTTCGATCTGGCATTTTTTAGTGTTTAGATGTAAAAAGTTCTTTTGTGCAATGTACAATAATTGGAGCGGTCCAAACAGGTTATCTACAATTCGAATCGAAGAGACAAAAAATACTTTGCTGGCATAGGATTCGAATTTCAAATAAGGGCGCAATTCTTAGAAGACGCGTGGAAGCCAGTGAACGTGAGAAGCCTGCATGCTTCGAACGTGGCATGATTTTAGAGTAAGACCGTTAGGGTCGAAATACTATAAATATGTGTTTTTATGTTAGAATTGGTGTGTTCATTCGTGTACTAAAAAATCTCAAAATACTCAAACTACCGTGACATAAGGGAAACGAGTTGGAAGACAAAATGTATGTATTGAACATCACGACTTTTTATAATTTAAATCCAAGTCTTTTTATATTCCTTTCGTTTTTACAGTACTCTTGTTCTTAGGGTCCTTCGATTTCCTTTTAAGTTCTTGTTATACTTGCCTTTACATTTCCAGAAAACTTGAACACTTTTATCTCTTCAGAAACTTCATTTTATTACTTTGTTCTTTCATTAAAACATTATACGTTTTCAGAAACCTTTATATTCTCAGAAACTCTTTGTCTTTACATTTAATTGTTAAATCCC
Source organism: Vicia sativa (assembly GCA_021764765.1). Classification (NCBI taxonomy): domain Eukaryota; kingdom Viridiplantae; phylum Streptophyta; class Magnoliopsida; order Fabales; family Fabaceae; genus Vicia; species Vicia sativa. Next base: position 147,984,731 of record CM038796.1, read on the forward strand.
AAGTTTAATTCGAAGTCATTCTTTATGCATTCAACAAGATATTTTCATAGATAATTTTAGAGAGATCTTTAAGAGCCTTATATTCCGCATCAAAACACAATATAAACTTATCAAATAATGGGTATGAATATAGAAATGAATTATGACACATGTGTCCTAGGATCAATCTAGTCGATCCTGCAAGTAACCAATAATAATCAATAAATTAGAAGACTAGCAGTTGTTTACTAGAAATCATCAGAAACAAATTGGCACCCATGGGAAGTGTCATAATAAACTTTTAAGTCAAACATATTAGAAAATTTTAGGATCTTCTGAGTTTGGAGCGCGTTTCGTTATATGAACCTTCGAAGCGGCAAAATAAAGAACAATAATCCACATATATCCAGAAGACAATGTACCAAAACAATGGTTAATACAACTAACCAAGATAGGGGACAAAACCCCCCACAGGGGGCTGCAACAATCGTTTCAAGTTCGATTGATGCATCCAATACCATCCCTGTTGGTAGTTCGAATACGGTCCCAATAAGTACATTAGAAATACCATCGAACATGTCGTCAATGCAAACTGTGCCACACATAGGGAATCAACAGTATTCGACCCCCACTAGGCCTCCAGGCTTTGAGCCCTTGAGACCCAGAAACCCTCTATACGGAATGCCAATTTCGTTTATGGCAGGTTTACATAATGCATCAACCTCGTCCCCAGTCCAAGGGTCTGGTTCAAGAACGAACCATTTGGGTACAAATCCCCAAAATATAGGAAACTTTGTCCAGTTGCCTACCCTTACAACTAATAGTCAGGCAGCGCTTAGGCAGCAGATGGATGATAGCAATCATGATATGGTAGGAGTCCTAGCCCGTGAAATGAATGCTATTTTTAATCCCTTGATCCAGAACATAAACAGAACAAACCAAGAAAATGCAGTCCAGATGGCTAGAATAGAGGATTTCTTTGGTGCCCCTGATGCGCCTGCAAGACATAGACAAAATCCAATGGTGATTCGAAATGAAGAACCCACAATTGAGCAGATTCGACCCCCTAGACAAGTGGTCGAAGAAAGAAATATAGGGGCAAGATTAAGGCAACAAGAAGTGCAGGAAGTTCAGGATGAACAGCCTAGACAAATAATGATGGTAAATAGGGACCAAAATGCAGACGAAATTGTTCATAGAATTAGAAATTACAATTTAGTGGCAGAAAATAACCTAACCACTATGATCGAAAGAATAATGACCCAGAATGGCCTAAATTCAGGATTTAGGAGACCAAATTACACATCTCCTATCATAGACTATGTTCTGCAATCAAAATTACTCAAGGGCTGCAAAGTTCCTAAATTCACGAAATTTGCTGGAGACACGAGTGAACCAATAGTGGAACATATAGCAAGATATTTAACTGAAGCAGGAGATATAGCAAATAATGAAAATCTTAGGATAAAATACTTTCCAAGTTCTCTAACGAAGAACGCTTTCACTTGGTTCACAACCCTTCCCCCTGGATCTGTAGACATGTGGCCTTATTTAGAAAGACTTTTCCATGAACAATTTTACATGGGTCAGTCTAAAATCAGTCTGAAAGAATTAGCAAGCATTAAGAGAAAATTCACGGAACCAATAGATGATTATTTGAATAGGTTTCGTTTATTAAAATCTAGATGCTTCACAGTAGTTCCTGAACATGAATTGGTCGAAATGGCTGCTGGGGGCCTAGATTATTCCATTCAAAATAAATTGGATACATAGTATCTCAGAGATATGGCCCAACTAGCAGACAGAGTTCGACAGGTCGAAAGATTAAAAGTTGAAAAGGCTAGGGCTAGTAAAAATCACAAGAAAGAGAGAATAACCTACATAGAGGCTGAAGAGGAGAACATAGATGATTCTCGAGACCTTTATAATTTCGAGCAGTTCGAAATAGATCTTGCAGAACTGAAGGAAGGACGATTTTGACAAAATTCACAACCAAATACACTTAACTGCTGGAAATTTGAAGAATAAATAATCAACATAATTCACAATAATACACAACCACAACTCAAGTTTGAATAAAATCACAACATCATTTGTTCTGTGTCCAATGAAAACACACAATTCAATTAAATTAAGATTATTTCAATATCTACAAATTCAACTCAAATACATTTTTTTATGAATTCCAACTTACAATACAAACCACAATCACCAGCTTCAAATTATCACAAACCCAACTTCAAGTAAACATACAAAATAAATATCAAATTTGATAATTTATGCATAACTCAAAACAACTTGATTTTGGAAAAATATAAAGATTGAGATGGACGAACAACAGCACAACAAAGATGAGAATTGTTCGATACCTGGGTGAGACAACGAAGAAGGTGTCAGACCACTGTGAAACTAGGTGATATAACAACACAACGAATATGAGAATTGTTCGATACCCTTGGACGAGGACGAGGGTGAGACAACATCACAACGAACATGTGAATGACGAATTCGATCTGGACCAGGAAGAAGAAGAAGAAGGCGATCTTTCGAAATGTCAATTTGGAATTTAGGGATTTCAATTCAGAATTGATTTTGTCAAAATAAATGGTTTTCAATAAAATATTAATTTTATGAAGGTCCTATATGCAATAATTGAAAGTTTTATATAAAATAATGATGTGGCAGTTAGGGTTTGTAGAAGCGTGTTTTGATCGACCAATTAAAGTGACTGCACCAAAAAAGTCAATATGAAGACTTCACCTTAGAAGCTCCCTTAAATAATATTTTGATCTCTTTAAGTTGACGTGTTTTTATTTTAGTCTCCTAATCTTATTTTTTTTTTAAAATGATCTCTGAATGTTATTTATTTATTTTAGTTTTAGTCTCTAAAATCAAAATCCGTAAGAAAATTCGAAGGAAAATCCGTAGGAAACCTGCAGATTTTCCTACAGATTTTAATTTTAAAGACTAAAATTTAAAAAAATTTAACATGTAAGAATATTTTAAAATAAAAAAAAGATACATGATGAAAATAAAAAACATGCGAACTTAAGGAACAAAAACTACTTAAACCTTATTTATAATGTATCGCTAGTGCAAATGAGACGAAAAATACCATAAAGATTAATTAAGAAAAAAACAATATTAAGCCTTTCAAAGTTTAACATGTTGTGTGTTATATATAATTTCTATAAATGTGTTGTATTTTATTTTGAAAAGTTGGTGTCAGTAAGCTATTTCAAGTTAATATTTGTTATGTGTTGGATAGATCCATCAATATCCTTAATTAAAATTATGTGTGTAGAATTTTGATGATGAATTAAACACCAGCCAGAAAAATGGTAAAACCTATAATTGATGCCCTCCTTTGTAGGAGACCATTGAGGGAACACAAAGATCATATCCTTTTGTGTTTGTCATGTAACAAAACTTCTTGTTTCTTCCGTTTCTTCATTTTGAGAACCCTTCTACACCTTTTCTAGGTTCATCCCGATTCTTCTCTTGTTTAATCTTAACATGCATTGATATTTTTTGTCTACATTTTATTAACATGATCTTATTGTTATTTTTAGGTTAGGGTTCTCAAGAATTGTAAGAAGAAAAGGTACACAATAGTGTAAATTAACGTTGTGTTTCCGGCATTGTGGTGATTCAACGAAGAAATCAACTGATTTGCCGGAACACAACACAAGACACAAGAAAATTACAATGTCACACAACTCTTCACCGGATAATGCCACACCTGATAATGCTACTCCTGATGATGCTGATGGATCATCTTCACGGCAAAAATCATCGCCTTCTGGAGAAGGAAACCAATCATCAAACAAGGAAGTTTCATCAAACGATAAATCTTCCAACCGCAGTCACCGTAAGGGTGATGACAAATCGATAATAATTGGAGCAGCTATTGGATCTGCATTGTTCCTTCTTTTCTTCATTGGCATTTGTTTCCTTTGTTGTAGGAAGAAGAAGAGAAAACAAAATTACTATTATGCTCCTGGTCCTCATGGAGATCCTTCCCTTGGAAAAGGTGAATACATTTCTTTCAACTATCAATTGTATCACTTTAGTTAAAGTGGAATTATTCATAAAAGTTATAACTTATACAGGCAGTAGTTACTACCACAGTGGACAACATCCTCACCCAAATTGGCAAGGAGGTCCTCCAGGTCAAGGTCCACATGGAATGGAACATGTAGTTAGAGTTCAACAGCATACACCAAATGGAAGTGGAGTTTGGGCTCCACCGCATCCTATGATGAATAGCGGTGAAATGAGTGGAAACTATTCGTTTGGAATGGGTCCGCCGGGTGCTTTGCCTCCTCCTTCTCCAGGCTTATCGCTTACTCTCAAGGGTGGTACATTCTCTTATGAGGAATTGGCTTCTGCTACTAAAGGTTTCGCTAATGAGAATATTATAGGACAAGGTGGTTTTGGTTATGTTCATAAGGGAATATTGCCTAATGGAAAGGAAATTGCTGTCAAAAGTTTGAAAGCGGGCAGTGGACAAGGCGAACGTGAGTTCCAAGCTGAGATTGATATTATTAGTCGTGTTCATCATCGTCACCTTGTTTCTCTTGTTGGATATTGTGTTTGTGGTGGACAAAGAATGTTGGTCTATGAATTTGTTCCGAATCAAACATTGGAATATCATCTTCATGGTATGTGTATAGGGTTCATGGTCAACAAGGATAAAAGATAGATAGATATGGGAACATATGAAACTAATAACAATGTCGATATTTTGTATACTTGATTACAGGAAAGGGTGTGCCTACCATGGATTGGCCTACTAGAATGAAAATTGCAATAGGATCAGCTAGAGGGCTTGCTTACCTTCATGAAGATTGTGAGATTCAGACACGATCCATTTCTTAAACTTTTATTCTCTCGTTATCTTTCTCATTTTTTATTTATATAATAATTTGCTCTATTCAGGTAGTCCTCGCATTATTCACCGTGATATTAAGGCTTCTAATGTTCTCATTGATGATAGCTTCGAAGCCAAGGTTTCTCACATTTACTATGTTGCTATCACATATGTTACCAATACATTTTCTTGCTCAAGATTGATTTTACAAGTTATGCATCTTAAATAGGTGGCTGATTTTGGATTGGCTAAGTTGACTACCGATACTAATACACACGTCTCAACTCGTGTTATGGGAACATTCGGGTATTTCTCTATTCCATGATTTGAATACCAACAACTATATAGTAATAACGACAATGACAAATAAAATTTATTTTGACATCATAAATTTTCATGTTGGGATAGATATATGGCACCAGAATATGCATCTAGTGGAAAATTGACAGAGAAATCTGATGTTTTCTCATTTGGAGTCATGCTACTAGAACTCTTAACCGGGAAGAGACCTTTGGATTTAACCAATGCCATGGACGAAAGTTTAGTTGATTGGGTTAGTGTTTTCTCCTTTGTTGGGATCGAACCCTAATCTTTTAACTCCTTCACTCATGGCGAAGGATTATAATATTATGTATATCATTATTTATACTTAAGCTTAGTCGTTGATTAATGTAAAACTGTGTACTGAGTAGGCTCGACCACTCTTGAGTCAAGCATTGGAAGAGGATGGAAACTTCAAAGAGTTGGTAGATCCATTTTTGGAAGGAAACTACAACAATCAAGAAATGATAAGAATGGCAGCTTGTGCTTCTAGTAGCATTCGCCATTCCGCTAAAAAGCGTTCAAAAATGAGCCAGGTAAATTTAAGAATGATGCACAAAGTATTGGTTTATCATTGATAATATGACCAAATAAATTCCTCACTTTGTTCATGTATAATTATGTGCAGATAGTGAGAGCATTAGAAGGAGATGTGTCGCTAGAGGATTTGAAGGAAAGCATGATTAAAGCTTCAGGCCATAGCAGTGTTTATACTTCTTCAGGCTCAGAATATGATACGATGCAATACAATGCAGATATGATGAAGTTTAGACAACAGATAATGTCAAGTCAAGAATTTGCTGATAGTGGCCAGATCACTAGTAAAGAGATGGGTCGTCACTAGACACTCGAGGCAAAAACATGAGGCAACAATTATTGGACATATATATAGCTCAATCATGTGTTGATTCTTTTGGGGATGTGTTGATATGAAGTGTGGTGTCTTGTTATAGAAAATGGGCAATCAATGTGTTAGTTTTGGAGCATGTTGAGAACTTTGGAGTGTTTTGAGACTCACATTTGCAAAATGCAATTTAATACAAATTGAATTTATTCATTAATTGTTGTTTATAATTCTTTTTGTATGGAGTATGTACTTTTTGGTATTAGAGAAACTTATTTTTGAAATAGAGATAGAAAAAAAAAATTAATTCATTACTCATGGATGTTACTGGTAGATTATATTACAAATTTTGTGATTTATTTTTAAAATTTTTATTTCATGAATGACTATTAACTACTTCCTAGGTTTCACTATACATACGTAGACAAAATGTCAATAATCACTAAAAATTCATTATTATGAATATTTGTTCTCAAACTCTAATAATAACGTTCAACTTAACAATGTCGATTTATGTCAATTGAGATACTAGTAACATGTTTTTTTATGTGTTAGAGTAGATCTCACTTTTATATATATATATATATATATATATATATATATATATATATATATATATATATATATATATATATATATATATATATATATATATATATATATATATATATATATATATATATATATATATATATATATATATATATATATATATATATATAGGAGGGATATTCTTATTTCAAGAGTAAGTTATAAAGACTTACTTCACATCTTGACCATTAATTCTTTTCAATCCAACGGTTATGAATAATAAGTTTTTTTTTGTGTAATCAAGTAATATATATATATAAGAGAGAACTAAGGGTTCTCTTAACCTGAGTACAAAAGATCCGAATTGAACCGGCAAAAAACAAAATTACAAACCAACAAAATCTCTAAAGAAATAACAAAGGTTCTTTGCTGAACTCATAGAGATTACATTTGGAGTATGTAATTTCGCCAAAAAAGGACCACCTCCAAACCAAAATTTTAATGTTCCACACCGTGTTGTTAAGGTTCCAAACTTCATCCCGGAAGCATATACCATTCCTAATCATCCAAAGTACCCACGTTGTAGCTAGCCAAAAAATCCCAAAATTTCCTTCTTTAATCTTCTTTGTACGGCTAAAAGAATACCAACTCGTAAAATGTGGAAGGCATTCCTCATCCTCAATTTTCGGCTTGACACCCAAAGAGCTATCTCCTTCCAAACCCTCTTAACCATTAAACAAGTAAAAAATAAATGGTCCCTATTTTCCACATGGTCACCACAAAAAACACAAACGAAATTCTCAATAGGGAAATGAATACCTCTATACACCAAAAACTCCTTAGTGGGTAACCTATCCACAAAAATTCTCCACCCGAAAGCTTTAATTTTGAAAGGAACCGCCAACTTCCATATTATACCCAAAGCCGAACCACATCTATTAGAAAGACCAAAAGGAAGGCGCAAAGAGACATATTGATCATAACAAGAAGACACCGTATATTCCACCTCCTTATCGGGAACCCACAACACCGAGTCCCGATCACTATTCACCCCCAAATAATTCCAAACGGGCCTGAAGGGCCAAAAAGTCCGAGGCAAGAATCTCATCGGCGATATCTAGATTGGAAATTCCACAATTCCCCCAAATCCACCTTCCATCAATCCAACCACCCATTCCTCCCATTGGCGGTATCTAGATTTTCAGACAGCTATCACAAATATCCAACTCCCATCAAGATATTTGATAGCATCTGTATGCATCTCCTTAGTTGAATCGACTCTTCAAATAATCACCAAATAACATTGCCACACATCCCAAACTTGTGAAGATAATAGTGAACTTTAATTTTGATATTCAATTCACACTATGCCATGAATTCATCATACAAATACTCAGCTCCCGACAGAGTACATGAATTTTGCATTCAGGCTACATACTAATAAGTACTGAGTCTCCCGTCAAAGTACCTACTAGTTTAGTCAGTTAGAATTGTCTACTCACACTATACCATCCTGACTGATTACACTTTCACACTCACTTCTACTTCCAGGCAATAAAATATATGTTCAAAACTGAAGACATTTATATGATGTTCCAACCTCTGATACGACATTATCTATCATAGAGTGGTTCTAGGGGTAACATCCACAACATCTTATTCATAACACTTTGGGGAACACAAGAAGCACAATATACACAAACTTTACATCCAAACAATTTACACATCAAGGAATAAAATGATCCATATCTCAATAAGCTTTTCTTCAGACTTTCACTTATGATTTTGAGATGATGGATGCCATAGTTTGTACCTATAGAGGATATTCCCTCACCTAGGTTTCTGGAACAGACTTACTTATGGCATAACACATAAATATTCAAATTCTTCATAACAATCTGACTTCCTTGATTCTTATTGACAATACCCTTCCAGGACAGTATTTAGGGCAGTCAACATTTATGACCATGATTCAGCTCCAAACAAAATATGTTATATGGTCATAAACTAAATTTCAACATACTCGGTTCCTTTGATCAGAAGAATATTCCAGATATAAGCTCATCTTGATTTCACATAAAGAAACTAAGGGGTATACCTTTACGAGTCTTTTACTTTCACTGAGCTTGACTTCTATACTCCCGTAAGCTTAGGTCAGAAATAAACTGATATCTGGAGTATAATAACATATTGATCGTGTCCTGATCAACTGATAAGCAGATGTCTCCTCTTCTAGATCAGGAGCAGGTTCCAAACGTATGTACTCACACTACATTTGTTTAGCACCCAAAACATTTGTTCTTCAACCGGGTCGTACAAGTAATAATGTTCGACATCCTATAGAACATCGCCCATCTCCTTGAACTTATCATCCTTGATATCTTCAAGGTCTTCAAACAACTTACAGATGTGTATGAGAATCATTGATCAATTGATACTCATCAACTCTATTAATACATGCCTTTATGAGTGGACTTGAGAGAGATCTCAAGTGTCTTTGACACTTTTAAAATAGTTGAATAATCTGCTAAATATTCTATTAAACAAAATAACCCTAGAATTCTTCTTTCACTATAGGGGTTGCATCAGGGGCTATGCAGCGGAAAATAGCCATATTTCAACAGAACTTACACAATGCTTACTCCACACTTTAATTGTAAGCATGACACATAAGGATTGAAAATAAATCAACCCTATAATAAGCTTGCCTCTCCACCAAGAAACAGACTAGACCCAACCAATATCCTGACCAATATGGAAACATATAAGCACAGAAGTTACCTTATCAACAACTTCACTCCCGCATGAAGTCTTTGAATTTAACTTTCTTGTTCCAGCATCTTTATCTTCTTTCTTCAAGAAGGTACAACTTCTGGTCAGGTTGGTCTAGTTCTCCACAAATAGGTAAATCCTCCACTTCTAGGGACCATATAATATGAACACTCCTTGTTCAAACAATCTACAAATAGGTCCATCCTCCACTTCATACGACCATACAATATGAATACTCCTTGTTCAAACAATCTTCTACCTCACGCACAACCATAAAGTATCCCCCATGAATCTCATCTCAAAAAAGACAGGATGCCTGCTCTGATACCAATTGAAATTCTAGTTATGGCAGACTCAAGATGTCGTAACATCTAATCCGACATTACAAAACAGACAAGGTAGAATTACAATTAAAATGCAGGAAACAAAAGAACACAAGGAGTTGTTAACCCAGTTCGGTTCTAACCAATGACTACCCAATGACCCTTTGTTCGCGTTAAAAAGTGACGCGCTAGCGAATCAAATATGAATTCAGATCCTCTGGCTCGAAACGATTTACTCTTTTGATTTGTTTATAAAGATGCCGCGAGCATCAAGCTTTATTATTTTCAACACAAGAAAGATGATTTAATGATTATGAAAAAGGGGAAAGCTGTTAATACCCTCAATTGATTTTGATATGCGTAACGACTAGCGCAAACTAGACGCAACGCATTGGGGAGTATTCTGGGTAAGGGGGTTTGTTATATAAAGGGAATAGATGGAGCACCCTAAATATATATATAGTTATCTATAGCTTTATATATGAATATGTTTGATATGTTTGTGTGTTTTAATTGCTATTTCTATGATTGGGAAAGTTTCTCCTTTGGGTTTTTAAGAAGGATAGATTATGTGGGATCCTAGTGTTTATTATTATTGTGCTCGCAAAGATCTATGGATCTTCTGCATACATATCCCCCTAGTGGGAATCAGAGCATTTGTAGCTCGGATCTACAGGGATCTATGGTTTGTTTGGTCTGAGGGAGAAAGAAATTTGCTCGGCAAGGATGAGACCTTGTGCCTACGTATTTGAAGCAACTCGATTTTCAAAAATCATTTAAAATGAATTTTCAAAACAATGAAATCGCCACCTAATTTTATTTGTTCTAGAAAGAACGGGGAAATATAGATAAAACCCACAAAAATCGGATAAGGCGGTCTACAAGACCAAAAAGGATGGATTCGGGAGTCGGTTACGCAAGAGGAAGGTATTAGCACCTCTTACGTCCATCTTACTCGATGGGACCCATTTAGTTCAAAATGTGTTTGTGTGTGTAATCGCTAATTTCTAAGTTATGAATAAAAAAGAAAAGGGGTTTGTTTATTTATTATTTTGAGTTTGACACGGTTTGAAACCGCGTGCCTACGTATTCCCTCGTGCAATGGAAAAGTCAAAACTCCGTAGTTCTTGTTGAAAATGTTTGAATTGGTTGTATTGATTTTAATTGAAATGTTTTTTATTTTGATAATCGCATATGAGCGAAAAAGGATTTGAATGGGTTGAATTGATTTTAATGGTAGATGACAAATACCAAAACGTCGGGATATCCTCTAACGATTCGATACTCGGGATTGGTGATTGAGGTCAACCGATCTTCTCTCATCCAAAATCTTTATTATGAAAGGAGTGAGGTGAAACAAAGTTCACTTTTTATTAAATGTTATGGAATAAAGTATTTAAGTCATTGGGTTACCCTATAATGGCCCAAATACTTTACATTTTAATTAAATCGTCGAACCTCTAACAATTTAATTAAATACCATATCACTATGTTTTTTAATTTTGTAGAAAAATTGATTTAAAGAAAACAAATTCAATTAATTAACTTAATATGAAAGTGTTTTAAATGTTTAAGTGTATGGAATAAAGTATTTAAGTCATTGGGTTACCCTCTAATGGCCCAAATACTTTACATTTTAATTAAATTGTTGGGCGAACCTCTAACAATTTAATTAAGTACCATAACACTATGTTTTTTGGCTTGAAAGTCTGTTGGAAATTGCGGCGTTGGACGTAGAGAAATGATATTTCGGGTTATGATTAACCAAGTATATGGACTTGATTAACCTCGTGAGGATAGGTGCTCCTATCCCCAACCATGAGACCCTGGTGCGTGGTGATCGGTATATGGACCAATTATTTTTCGGGTTATGATTAATCAAGGCAACGAGGGCCCTAATTAACCTCGTGAGGATGGCCATGCCCATCCCCAACCATGAGACCCTTAGAGAATTTGGTGTGGGTAACCAAAAATGAGAGAGAGAGCGGCGACGTTGTTGTTTTTATATTAATGCGAGAGTGGAGTGTACAATCGTGTAAAAAAACATACAAGCATATAATGATAAAGCGGATAATAAAAGAAAAATAAATTAACACACAATACAAACCGGAATTTAAATAATTATTAGTATAGATATTTTTTTACTTGATAAAAAATCAACTAACAATTTAATTGATAGTTCAACAAATAAAAAACTACCATATGCCAAATATTATTTAATACATCATTATAAAAAAAAAACTTGCATAGTATTGAATTTAAAGAGAGGGTTTAGAAATGGGCCTGATTGGAGCTTTAAACTGGGGGGTGCAAACAGCAAACTGAGTCCAAGCCCGATAAACAAGCTGCTGGATCTTGTGTAGGAGCTCCCATGTGGCAAAGTTGTGTTCTGCCATTCTGGATCGCCGGATCTGGACCTCAACAGATCTGATGGCCTTGATGCAGGAGGGTGCAAGATAGATACAATACACGTGTATACACCAGATTCGAACAGGCCACACAGGTGGTGACAAGTGTCACCACCTGAACTAAACAACTCATCCTAAAACTAAATAGCCTATTAAACTAAACTAATCATATTTACCAATTAAATGAAACATTAACCATGTATTATAAAAGAAAACTGATACTCAAGCTAATATTTTATTTATCTAAATAACTAAGTGTTAATCTTAACTATAATTTACATTTAAACTAAACTAAGTTTTTAAGTTTTTTATATATAATAAAATTAACATGATAAAAAAAACACAGGTTTTATAAAAATAAAGCAAAACCAGTTTTTATAAAATAAAATAAATAAAAATTTATAAACTCAAATTATATTTTTCAAAATAAGATAAAATAAATAAAAATGAAACAAAAATGAAATTTCTTTTTAAAATCTATCAGTTTTTTTTAACTAACTAAAAAGCAAAACTTAGAAACTAAAACTAAATTATAAAACTACATTACATGAAGTAAATTGATTATACAACCAAACAAAAAAACTTAAACCAAAAGTGGAAAAGAACTGTCTCGCTTTCCTCCTCTCATGAACCCTAGTCGCCGCTCTCATCCTCTCTGATTTCTCAATTGCGACTGCGTCCTCTCTCTCGCCGCTGTCTCACGATCGCGATCTCACTGTCGCCGTGGTCCTCACCGATCGCTCATCTCTCCCGCCGTTCTCGTCGCCGTGATTCTGTCGGTCCTCACCGAATCTCTCTCGCGATCTCGGACATTCATCGAATCTCTCTCGATCGCGGCTCTCATCTCAGATTCTCATTTGTTCTGTCGTTGTGATTTTTATGAGTTTCTTTTGAAAACTGTTGGTTTTGTTTTTACAGATTTGACACGGAAAGGGAAAAAACAAAAGACCCTAGGACTCTAAACGATGACGATGATGATATGCAGAAAAGTAAACAGAGGCGAGGAAGGGAGAAGGATGGCGACACAGTGTTCGCAACCTCCTCCTTCCTCTGCGAATCGGGTACTACCTTTCAAATCTCTTCTTTCTCGTGGCTATTTTCGGCTTTTTTCTGAAGGGGGTTTTAGTTGGGAAATGATGAGTTAGTATTTGTTTCTGGGATTTCGTATGCTGTTTGGTTGCTAGGTTCTGGGTTTTTGGTTTGCTGTGTTTGGTATTCTTTGGTTTGAATGTTTGATGTTTAGGGTTTCTGATGAACAGTGGCTGCTGCCTTGATTACTGTGTATTCATTGCTTTTATAATGTCCTCTATTAGGGTTTCTAACTGTCAGTTTTTTTTGGGATAAGGGCCTTTGAAATCGAAAACGGGCTTAGGTATTATGTTTTTTTGATCTGTCAGTTAGAAAACAAAAGTGCCAGCTTTGTGTACTGGACTTAACAGCATTATTTGATGGGCTAAAACACTTTGTGAACTTTGTTGGGCTGTTATTGATGTATTTTCTGATTACAGGACAGACAGCTTTGTACTTGCAGCAGGGGCCTTAGTGGTGATGATGATTTCTGAACCACACCCCCCTTTTGTGAACCAACTATGTGTTGTGATTTGCAAAAGGGTGGTTATTTTGGAACATGAATGATAAACAATCCTCAACATAAAACTGATCCCAATCATTTCCCCCTAATGATGAGACAAAAATTGTTTTGAAACTTGTATCTTGTTAATGCTGTCCGCTATTGCTAACTAAGTTCTTTCTTTGTTTTTGCTTCATGAACACGAGCCATGGCATGAGCTTTGGAGCATGGTGAAGGAAAGTTTCGGACAAGAAGGCAAGGTTTGAAGTTAGAGCAAGAAAGCATGGAAACCAAAGAACCACAAAACTCCCAATAGCAAATAGGATTTAGGCATGACATTTGTAATTTTTACTTGTATGTTTGCATTTTGTAAATAGGATTAGGATAGAAATTTGGAATTTTGTGAAACTACAAACGTTTGAGTTATAATTTGTAGATTCCTCAAATTTTGTAAAGAAACAATTCCTTTGTCATCATTGAATAAAAATGTGGATTCTATACCCAACACACGGCTTTGTGAATTTGAATGCGGTATTGTGCAACTTTGTAGAGTTGAAAAGAAGGTAGGAGGATTAGAAGTTACGTGATAAAAAAAAAAGTTTGCAACTTGCAAAGCTTTCCTTGAAAATTAATGGCTCAAAAACTTGTTCTATGTTCACAAATGAGTTTAGGATAGAATAAACAAAACGAGTTCTTGATTTTGAAACTTAACACATCACCAATGCAATTTCTTGTCATAATACTTGTAGCTATTATTTGGAAACCACACTTACCGTGACTAATATGAATGGTTTATACTCAACATGGTGAAGCATCGACTAAAATGCGTATTTAATTCCAAATTCAAACCAAATCATAAATCTCGTACACAAGTAAAGACATGGTTGCTATACATAACTTCATGTACGTTCTTGATTCGCGTTCTTTAAATCTTCCTTCCAACTTAACAAAGCAACGAATACACAATAGGATAGCTTCGAACTTGTAATCTAAAGAAAAAACCCCAAACATCCAAACTGCCTTTGCCATTCCCAAATTCCGGGTTGGTTAAAACAAGTAAACATCTTCTAAATCTTGCAACATAATTACCTTAAGCCACCCAAACCCTAAAACCCTGTAACTAAAGACATCAAGGCACATATGTGCAATGGTACCTTCCAAACACAAAATGATACGAGTTTGAAATCCGACCGCCTCAGATGCCAGTAATGATGCAGATGTGATGAGCGAATGAATATCTAAAGCGAGTGACCCAATGGAAACATATGCAAAATGAATGCAAAGCCTAAGCCAGGTAATAATTGATATAGGGAGGGAAAATTTTGGGTGCAATACTGCCCTATTTAATCGCCTTAAACCTGAAAGTGAAATTGGCGCTAGCCTTTTGAACTTTCAAGGTAGAAGAAGATTAAATACTACAAGAACCCAAAACTTTGCGCTCCAAAGAACAAGTAGAAATGTTTATGCTTTTTTTGATTTTTTTTTCTTGATTTTTTTTGCATTTTTTTTGTAAAAGATTTCGGTACATCGAGAAACAAATGCGCTTAAATAAGCGACTTCACAGACTAGAAATGAAAACTGATAGATCTTTGGAACGAGCATACTTCAATAAGTTGCTTCGCAGATCAAAACGAAACCAGACAGATCTTTGGAACGAGCATACTTCAATAAGTTGCTTCGCAGATCAGAAAGGTAAGAACTCATAGATCTTTGGAACGAGCATACTTCAATAAGTTGCATCGCAGATCAAAACGAAACCGATGCACCTTTGGACGAGCATACTTCAATAAGTTGCTTGCAGATCGAAAAGGTAACAACTCATAGATCTTTGGACGAGCATACTTCAATAAGTTGCATCGCAGATCAAAATGAGAACAGTAGATCTTTGAACGCGATACTTTAATAAGTTGCATCGCAGATCAAAACAAAACCGATGCACCTTTGGACGAGCATACTTCAATAAGTTGCTCGCACATCGAAAGGTAAGAACTCATAGATCTTTGGACGAGCATACTTCAATAAGTTGCATCGCAGATAAAAATGAGAACAAAGGATCTTTGGACGAGCATACTTCAATAAGTTGCTTCGCAGATCGAAACGAAACCGCAGCACCTTTGGAACGAGCATACTTCAATAAGTTGCTTCGCAGATCGAAAGGTAAGAACTCATAGATCTTTGGACGAGCATACTTCAATAAATTGCATCGCAGATCAAAATGAGAACAGTAGATCTTTGGAAGCATACTTTAATAAGTTGCATCGCAGATCAAAACAAAACCAGACAGACCTTTGAACGAGCATACTTCAATAAGTTGCTTCAGATCGAAAGTAAGAACTCATAGATCTTTGGAATGAGCATACTTCAATAAGTTGCATCGCAGATCAAAAATGAGAATGCAGGGTATATGTCGTAAAGATATTAGACACACAAGAGGGAGACCGATCGCGACTCAGGGAGAAGATCTATGGAATGGTAAAACGCCGATCAAGACAAATTCACGGGAAAGAGGCCAACCAAAAGATACTCTAGCGAGGATTGCTAGGCTATGTTGGACTTCAAAAGTTTATAATATGCAAGAAATACAATATCCCTCGTGCCAAAGGCGGGTTTCTTCAAGAGTGGCAATTATATGAATTACCACACACCAAGTATGGATACTCAAATAATTGAGAAGCAAAAAGGTTAGACACCGACTCTTACTCGCACTCTAACGACAGAGGCAAACACGGGTAAGAATACCAAAATAAAAATTTGCAAAAAGTAAGATGCTTGGTAATTGAATTGAATTTGAATGATATAGGAGACCGACACGGGGTCAAAAATGCAGATAACAACAACAAGAACAATTTCTTGAGGGAACACTGACTGGGAATACCACTTGGGGATTTTTTATTGAATGATCTTCGGAGACGCAAAAGGTACTCGATAAAGACTTTAATCTGGCTTATGCTTAGATGCATGTTTGAGATTATTATTTTTGGCGTAATGCTCCATATCAATGGAAATGCTACGCATTTTTGAGGATGCTATGTAATGCAATGATGCATGTTTTGATATTTTGTCTAGGACTACAGGCAATGGTGAACCGCCGAGGAAACATCAACCATCCATGAATTGAAAATAAATCATCTGGTCTTGGCCAAAGAGATGATAGTCTGGACCCTGACAAGGGGATTGTAGAATAGAAGCATCAACTTTCAAACATCTACATCACTGGGGAAGTAACTCTTAGAGATTAACATTCATCTGGGATGACAATTATGTTGCGTAGAGTTCCTGATTTCAATAACTCTGGATTACGAGCTTTGCATAAGAGGGGTCGACAACATCTTCTGGCATAAGTGAGCCTTTGAAAAATCATCTTGCTGGTGTAAGTCGCTCTTTGCGATCTTCCGCGATGACGAAAGAGTGATAACATTTGAGGGCACACATATGCCATAGATAACTCTTGTTGGAGAGAAAGAAACCTTGTCGGTGACCGATGCCCATGCGCATGGTGCCCTTTGCATAATTGAAAATGTAAAATAGGAGACATAACAATAATTCTGCTACAGAGATCAACTGTTTCATTCGTTAATGTGGTGTACCCGAAATTCCGAGTAACTTCAGAAATTATGCCACGTGCCGTTAATCGATGTTTTATGTGCAAAGTTTATTAAAACATCGGACGTTGTTTTTGCAAACAAAACAGTTAAAAAAAACATAAAAATAAGACAGAGATAGAAAAACACAGTTTGGATGAAAGTAATTTTATTGATTGATTAGCCCTTAAATGAGCATTTACATCAAGAAGCAAATCCTGAAAAGAGGCAATTGCTTATACATCAAATTTAAAAGAAAAGGTGACAATAAAATCATGGATTTTGTCGAACTCGAATCCGCCATGCCCTTTACAACTTCAACATCCCTTAACATCGAGCTATAAATGCTCGATTAGACTAACCCTCAATCCCTCGGATTATCAAGTTATTGTAGATAGCGACCCAAACAGTGTGGTGCAGTTGTAGTCGTCATTGAATCCCTAATTTTGCTCGGACCGCCTTTCGGTTTTCGATCCACCGGATACCTTTTTGCCCAAGCCGCCTTTCGTGTTTTCGACTTGCCGGTGTACAATCTTTTATATTTATCCCTAACTTTTGCCCAAGCTCTTGATTCGTCGGGATGCCCTTATTTTGCTTAGGCTACCAACCTAACGGGTCTCTTTTATGCGAAGTATTTTTTGACTACATCTGCATTGATCGGGTGAGGGAAATCCTCTCCGTCCATAGTCGCGAGCAACATAGCTCCTCCAGAAAACTTTCTTCACAACATACGGTCCTTCATAATTTGGAACCCACTTGCCCCGAGCGTCCGTATTATTGGGAGGCAAAATTCTCTTGACAAGGTCACCACTTGGAAATTTCGAGGACATACTCTCTTGTCGAAAGCCCTTTTCATACGCTTCGTATAGCTGTCCATGACAAATAGTCACAATCTCTTCTCGTCGATGAGATTCAATTGGTCAAGTCTATTCGAACCCATTCACTTCATCGAGTTGCACATCCGTTAAAATCCTTAAGGAAGGAATTTCAACTTCCACGGTAGGATGCTTCCATACCGTATACCAAGGAGAAAGGAGTTGCCCTGCGTGTTGAAGTGCGATAGCCGTGCAAGGCAAATGGCAGATCTCGTGCCAATCCTTGTAAGTGACAACCATCTTACAATCTTCTTGATATTCTTGTTTGCCGCCTCCACAAACCATTCATTTTTGAACGATATGGAGAAGAGTTATGATGTTTTATCTTGAAACGTGACAACTCTTTCATCATTTTATTGTTGAGATTCGAGCCGTTATCAGGAATGATCTTCTCAGGAATCCCATAACGACAAATGATGTTATGCTTGATGAAACGTGTGACCACTTGTCTAGTGACACGAGCATAAGATGCTGCCTCAACCCATTTGGTAAAGTAGTCAATGGCAACAAGGATGAATCGATGTCCATTAGAAGCGGTTAAATTTCTCCAATCATATCAATGCCCCACATTGCGAAAGGCCATGGAGAAGTCAAAACATTCAATGAAGAAGGTGGTACATGCATCTTATCAGCGTAGATTTGACATTTGTAGCATGTTCTGGCATGGTTGTAGCAGTCATTCTCCATGGTGGACCAATAATAGCCTGCTCTCAAGATCTTCTTGGCCATGGTGTGTCCACTAGAATGCGTCCCGAAGGAACCTTCATGAATTTCTTCTATAATCTTATTTGCTTCGTGTCTATCCACGCATCTGAGCAAAACAGAGTCATAGTTCCTTTTGTACAACACACCCCCATTGAGGAAGAATTTAGCCGAGTACTTGCGCAGAGCCTTCTTATCAACGATGGAAACATCTTCGGGGTATTCTTTCGTCTCGAGATACCTTTTGATGTCGTAGAACCAAGGCTTTTCATCCTTCACCTTCCTTCATAGCAACGCAGCTCATCCAACCTCATTATAGTGATAGACGGGCATCATTCGCCCATCCGACCTTAAACATGGATGACGAGTAGCCAAAGCGTCGCCAAATTGTTCTCCTCCTTGGGATGTGATCAAAAGTGATCTCGTCGAAATAAGGGATCAACTTCAAGACATGATCTCGGTATGGGATCAAATTTGGTGGCGAGTCTCCCAATCTCCATTGATTTGACTAATTACCAAAGCGTAATCTCCAGATACCGCTAAGATCTTGATTCTCGGATCAATGGTCGCTTCATCCCAAAATACAAGCTTCGTACTCGGCCATATTATTGGTGCAATCGAAACAGATTCTGGCAGTGAATGGAATATGAAAACCTGTTGGAGAAGTGATAATGGCGCCAACACCATTTCCTAATGCATTTGAGGCTCCATCGAATGCCATCGTCCACCGCGAGCCGTGCTCGGGTCCCTCTTCGGGAATATTACAATCTCGATATACATGATGTCCTCATCGTGAACTCAAACTTCATCGGCTGATAGTCATCATCTAATGGTTGTTGAGCGAGATAGTCCGCCACCACACTACCTTTGATAACCTTCTGAGTAGTGTATTGGATATCATATTCTGTCAGGATCATTTGCCAACGGGCCGCCCTTCCGGTGAGAGCCGGCTTCTCAAAGATATACTTTATCGGGTCCATTTTGGAGATCAAGAGAAGTGTGAGTTAACATATCTTTTCGAGCCGTTTTGTTGCCCATGCGAGTGCACAACAAGTCTTTTCCAATAATGAATACCTCGATTCGCATTCTGTGAACTTCTTGCTTAAATAGTATATGGCGTGCTCTTTTCTGCCTGTCTCATCATGTTGACCGAGCACACAACCCATGGAATTCTCAATACGGTCAAGTACATAATCAACGGTACCTTCCACCGGGGTGAGAGAATTGGAGGCTCTTGTAGGTACCTCTTTATACCGTCGAGCCGTCGACAATCGCTGCTCCACCGGTCGCTGGATTCTTTCTTAACTTGAAAATGGGCTCACGGTGGTGTGAGATGGGAAATGAACCTAGCGATGTAATTCGGTCTTCCCAAGAAACCTCGCACTTCCTTCGTCCTTGGCTCGCATCTCTTGTATCGCTTTTATCTTTGCGGGTCCACCTCGATCCCTTTCTCGCTCACAATAAAGCCTAAAAGTTTCCGATCTCACCCCAAAGGTGCACTTACTTGGGTTCAACCTCACCTGAACTTTCTCAACCTTTCGAACAATTTCAACAAGTGAACGGTGTTCTTCTTACATGCGGGACTTGGCAATCATATCATCCACGTAGACTTCAATCTCTTTATGCATCATATCATGAAAGAGAGTAACCATAGCCGATATGTTGCCCTGCGTTCTTCAAACCGAAAGGCATCACTTTGTAGCAAAGTTCCCCGGTAATGAAAGTAGTTTTCTCCATATCATTGGCGCCATCTTAACGGTTGTAGCGGAGAAACCATCCATGAAGGAGAATACTTTAGCTCGAAAGTGTTATCGACCAAAATGTCGATGTCGGAGAGGAAGTCATCCTTAGGGCTAGCTCTATTCAAATCCCTATAATCAACACATCCTTACCTTGCCGTCTTTCTTCGCACCGTACAATGTTTGCAACCCATGGGGATAAGAAACAACTTTTAGGAAACCCGCTTCCATCGTTTCGAACTTCTTCTTTGATTTTTCTTGACATTTGGATGTGTTCTGAAGCTTCTGGTGGGCAGCCTTCTTTGAGGGCAATTCATGCATGACGATGTCGATATCTAACCCGCATATCTTCATAAGACCAAGCAAATATGTCCACGTACTCATGTAGCATTTCGACAAGCTTTTGCTTAACTCCATCTTCCAAAGTCGCTCGATCTTGACCTCCTTTCGAGCATCCTCGGTTCCTAGATTGATCATTTCTAGAGCCTCTTGGTGCGGTGGATGACCTTTTCTTCTTGCCTCAACATCCTGCTAATTCTTCGTAATTCACGGTCCTCTTGCTTCCTCTTCACTTGATAAATCGGTTCGTTGAAATCATAATGAGCCACAAGGAATCATCGTTGACAAAATCCGGTCCGTCAAGGACCGTGATCTGTTGTTAATTTTATTTTTATTTTTTTTTTAATTAATTTTTTTAATAATAAAATAAAAAGAAAAGACAAAAGGTTTGTATAAAAAGAAAGTAAAATTTGATATTGTCACCTTTAAAAGAAATAAGTGAAGAAAAAAAACAACAAAAAGAGAAAAATTTGAATGCAAAAAGGACGTCCTTCATTAATGATAAACTTGAAAGTTAAAAACATGGTGGCCCTACAGCATGATCACTACGTCTTGGGCATAACGTAGGAATTATAGCATGACATAAAAACAGAAAATTACTCTTCAAAACGGGTAACCACAGCAACATCTTCAACGAACCAATTCGAAAGCTCACGTCCTGGAACAGTTGGGTAGATCCACTTGTCCACATCATAGTCACCGTCCGCTTCACCATCAATAGCATCAACATCTTCAACTGGATTCCACCTTTGACAAACTTGACAGAGGAGACACCCTTTGCTCATGGGGTGGGCGAGACCTTCATTCCGGAGCAAAACCCAAACCCTCTTATCCGTCTGGTAGGAAGTTCTAGCACTCTTCCCCACCCTTCGTGATGTCCCGACTTGACAATAGCGAGCTCGCTTGTAGGATGCCATGGAGACTTCGCCTTTTTGCAAAGGGATCTTATCGACTGATACTGCCTCAAAAGCTTGGCATGGAGTTTCGTGGATCTCTCCTTCAACTTCAACATACCGAAAGTTGCTCAGATGACTGACGACATAATCTTCTTCACCATAAATGGTGACCACCTTTCCATTGATTAAGAACTTCACTTTTGGTGCAAGGTGGATGTCACAGACCCATGAATCCAAGGGCGTCCAAGTAAACAACAGTAGGAGGGATTAATATCCATGACGAAAAAAGTTGCATCAAAAACCTGGGGGCCTATCTTAATAGGCAAATCCACCTCACCAAACACTGACCTTTTTGACCCATCAAACGCCTTAACTATCAGATCACTGGGTCTCAGCACAACCCCTTCATAGTCCAACTTCAAGAGAGTAGACTTCGGAAGAACATTGAGGGATGATCCCGTGTCAACCAGGACACGGGATAAAGTAGTTCTCGCTATCTCCACGGAAACGTGTAGCGCTTTGTTATGCTTCCTTCCCTCGGGAGGTAAATCGAAGTCAGTAAAACCGAGACCATTACTTGCCAAAATGCTGTTCACAATGCCTCCAAATTGGTTAACCGAGATTTCTTGGGGAACGAAAGACGTTCCCAACAGCTGCATCAGAGCATTGCGGTGAGGTTCGAATCCTCAACGAGCTAAGATAGAAATCTTGGCGGGCGTCCGGCGAGTGGTCGATTATCTTGTAATCGCTCTTCCTTATGTACCTCATCAGTTCTTCAACATCTTTGGTCAACTCAGGGCTCAGAACGGGTTCTGAAATCTTTGGTGTTGACTCACCCCCAATCATGACTCCTTTCCCTTTTGCTTTAGCCTTGGCCAAAGCTTCAGGACTTTTCTCAACTAGATTGGGTGGAGAAGATTCCCACTTGGGTAATCCGACTTTCTTCCGCAATGTCATGCACTGCAGGCTCAAATCTTCCAATCTTCTTTTCATCAGACTTTCCTCCTTCAGAGGTCTCCACATTCAATTTCTTGCCATCACGGTAGCACTCAGACCCATAATTCCACGGAATGGCCTTTTCACTAGTGTAGGGGACGGGGCCCGGCAAAGTAATGATCACGGGAGGTTTCTTAGTCGGCACAGGGATTGTAACGGGAATCCTTCTAGAAGTGACGGGGATAGTAACCACGTCAACCTCATCTCCAACATTCTTCATATCAAGTTCTTTCTGGACAAACTGAAGAGTCCCTTCAGTAATCAGACGCTGAATCTCGTCTCTTAACTTATCACAACCTTCAACTCGAATTAAACATTGTTTACAACCATCATCACAACCAGGGAAATCTCCCCTCAACAATAATTGCTTCTTTATCCACCACAACGGAGTGGTCAAACCACTAACATCCGTTATCAGGTTCAAACTTCCATCTTCGCAAATTGCATTAACAGCGTTTCCACCATGAGGAGGTAAAGGGTGCTGAATGACATTAGGAGTGGGAGGAGGTCCAAAGTTGATTGCCTCAGTGTCTAGTAAATTCTGAACCTTGTACTTGAAAGCATAGCAATTCTCAATGGAATGCCCCGGAGCATTGGAATGATAGAGACAGCGGGCATTCGCGTTGAAGTACTTCGGCGGGTTATCAGGGTCAATCTTTAGATGGCGCAATTCAATCATATTCAAACTTTGCAAATGGGCGAATACCTCTGCATAAGACATTGGCAAAGGGTCAAACTTCTTCATGGGTCTTGGTTGGTATTGTCTCGGAGCAACATCTTGTTTTGGAACACCGGGAATAATTCTGGAACTTGGCGATTGAATTCCTGGCGCTTCTCTTTTCCTCTTCGCTCATACAGTGTGCTTGACTCACCTTCCTTCTTCTTCTGGTAACCACCAAAAGCCTTTTTGGCGCCACCAACTTGATTCTTGTCAGTACCAACATCTTGGATCTTTCCTAACTTGATCCCCATCTCAACTCTTTCACCGAACATCACCATGTCAGCGAAAGTACTGGTCAGACTGCAAGAGGCATAGTACGGCCCATCTAGTGTGCCGGTAAACATTTCCACCATCTCTCGTTCCACCATAGGGGGTTGAACTTTAGCAGCTACCTCGCGCCACCTTTGCGTGTACTCCTTGAAAGATTCAGTTTTCTTCTGAGCTAGGTTGTGCAACTGGGTCCTCGTAGGTGCCATATCAGTGTTAAAGCCATAGTGTTGAACAAAAGCTACAACCAACTCTCTCAAGTTCGCACTGGAGCTATCAAGGCCCATATACCAATCCAATGGCCCATCACCAAACTGTCTTGAAAGAAATGCATCAAGAGCTTCTCATCCTTCGTGTAAGCAGACATCCTCCTATAGTAATACCTCAAATGAGTTTTAGGACAAGAGTTGCCCTTGTACTTTGAAAGCTCTGGGATTTTGAATTTTGGAGGAATCTTCACTCCTTGAACTAAACCCAAGTTGGACATGTCGAACCCCAAAACATCCTGATTCTCAATGGCTTGCATGCGCTCCTCGAGCATCTTCAACTTCCGATCAGCTTCGGTCGGCTCTTCCACATTGGAAAACCAATCCTCAAAATTATCCTCCTCAATCTTGGGAGCGAGAATCGAATAGTCCTTCACTGGTGGAGGAATCCACCAGCTCGGGGGCGATGTGTGGGAGTAGGCGGAGGAGGAACCACCGAAGCGTGATTCATTTGAGCAGCTTGATTCTCGCCGGTAAGATCCACAAGACCGGTGTTGACCTCCAAGCTAATTTCGGACAAAGCATTCCCATGAGGGGGAGGAACAACTGCTTCCTCAAGAGTGGTGCTGGCCTCACAACCGTAGCTCTCAACTCCTCTTGTTGCGAGCCATGTTCAATTATCTCCATCAATTGCCCCATACGAGTATCCATTCTTGTCCCCAGGGCAGCCATGTCAGCTTCCATCTTCTCCATCAATTTCTTCAAGTTACTTCTTGTCGGGTAACGATGAACGACGAAACTTGTAGTCTCTCGTCTGTGGAGAAGAAAATCAACGGCAGAAGTAAGATGACTGATCTCAATACCCTGCCATGTATGATATGTTATGGGAGTATGTGTGCATGCCCATGATATTTTTTCGCACATTTTATTTTCAGGGACTCTTTGAAGACTCGTTAGTTAACAATAAACATTAGAGAAAAACTGATTAAACTAATTCGAAATCTCATAGAAACTCAAAGTGTTAGTTGTGACTACAAGGCTGTTCAAGCTCAAAATAGAGCAATAAGATTCGTACTGGAATTTAAATCATTACATTAATAATTAGATTCAAATATTCAAATAAGATAAGTGGCTAAAACTAGAAATCTTCCACGACGAGGCTTCAAATCTCTAGTTTCCGCCTTGAACTGTTCACCACCTCTTGGAGAGGAAGAGGAAGTCACTCACAGCAGGAGGTATCGGGTTGCCTTGAGGTCTTCTAGGGCCGACTGAGTCTCCAAGGTACGTCAACAATCAAGCGGTTACACATGTCAACCATTTCACTTCCAATAGAAATGCCCATTCTGCTCTTCTAGAAAGGACACCAGTTCATCCTTTTCATCTAACAGACGATTCAGCTTTTGGATCTCATCAATCCAACCTTGGCACTGCTCTCTAAGGCCTTCGTAAGCATCCCTATTGCTATCTCTTTCTTCCCTCGTAATGTTCACTCTTGAATTTTTCATTAACTCAATTGCTTCCAAGGCGATCTGACTTCTTCTTTTGCAGTTATCTCATTTTCTAGCATTTTATTGGTTCGTGCTAGAGAAGCTTCTAATTTTGAAATCTTTGCTTCGAGACGTGCTTTCAATGCTCTCTTTTCTTCAACGGCCTTTTCTTCATCTAGATAAGCCTGGCCCCTTTGTTGCTGAGCGGTCTTCAGTTGTCGACGGAGGTCCCTTGCCCCACTTGCGGACTCCTCAAGTTTTGAAACATCTCATCGAGCTCTTCATCCTTTTCATTCTGTCTTCTTCTTCCCTCTAATTCTTCTTTCACCTCCTTGAGGTTAGCCTCCAAATTTTCAGCTCTGAGAAAAATGCGAGAATTAGAGCTTTGTAGCTCCAATCTTTCCTCCTCCATTTTCTTGATAATTTCACGAAGCCTCATATTCTCCTCTATCGGCATGAGTAATTGCGGTTCGGGATGATCAAAGGTACCTCCACAAAGTAAGGCAGCTTAATCTCTTGGACTCTCTCTATCACCCACTGGCGATAAGATCTTCCATCAATTCCGCCCCTCTTGATTAACTCTCGACTTTCCCTATGGATTTGACCCCAAGATCTTGGATCTTCAATACTTCGGTCCTTTTACCAAGTTCGTGTACAATGAAGCTTTCCAAGTGCTCGAGCCTTGGTTCATTTTCCATCGGATACCCCAATTGTCTTGTTGCAAGTCTTGGGTTATAATTGATGCAACCCATAGACCCAATCAAAGGAACATTAGAATATCCACCACGGTGGTGATAACATCAACGAATCCCCACGGAGAATGCCACATCACACCATCGGTACATTAGTGAAGCCAATTTTGAGACCAAGATAAGTTTCTCGGGATCTTCTCCCGGTCCGCTCGAGGGATATGAGATGTCAACCATAAATACAATGGAGAACAACACAGAACCACCCTCGTTTCTTGGATGTCTCTCATGGAGATGGTAAAGAACATCGATAGCAGGCAGGCAGGGGTTCTTCGACATGAATATGCCAATAGCGAGACGGGCTCAAGTAACCAATTTCATTAGTTGGAAACAAAACCACCCCAAAATGAGCAAAGCAAGAATGGAGTGAAAGTCGTTCGTCTTGAACACTCAAACTTAACAACTTATCCTCCAAGTTTTGCCTAAGAATACCTTTGTCGTAATCCAAGGTGCCACCTCCCTTACAGGAAGAAACAAGGCAGCACTACCTTAGCCTTATCCAAGTCTTGCCCTATGTTGAGGAAAGGGTGTCGTCCTTCAAAGGCCAATTAAGGATTCTCTCGAACTCTTCAATTGTAGGAACAAGTTGAAAGTCTTGGAATGTGAAGCATCGAAGAGGAGGATCATAGTATTTTGCCGAGCAATCAAAGCTTCCATGTCCACATTGGTAGTCAAAAGATCTAGGATGTTCCCAAACCTTTTCCCAAAATAAGCTCTCTTGAAGAATTCTTTCACTTTGAGCTATCGACTTCCCAACTTGATTCTTTGAATTTGAGACATGGAGCGATCTTCACAGTTGATTCATTCTTCCTTTCGCTTCTGCACCAACAAAATCTATAAGGTTCCACGAAAATAAAAGTTATATGCTAAATGGTTTTGTGCAAATGTATGCAATGCATGTTGCAAATTAAATAGAAGCGGTTCATAGGATCGGCCGGTCAAGGTTTCGACGTCTACCAACAATTCCCGGTAAGGCTAATCTTATGTTTTTGGCTAAATGTTTCTTGGGTCAGATCCCTTTACAAACACTATCATCGCGAGAGGCCTACGTGGCGATAGTATTTGTAAAGTATACCCCAAGAAACTCTTAACAGGATGCTCTAAATCCAACATTTGAGCGTTTTGGTCTCGGTTAGGACAACATGAACAAACTTAGAGTTATAGGTCATTTGTCCAAAGATTGATGTCTGTAATTGCAAGCTTCTCAAGTCATATCTAAAGCATTGGTTTTGATGAAGACAACATGGATATCAAAATTCAAAAGGATGTGCAAAAAGTATATAATCATATAAAACATCTCTACAAGTCTTGAAGATTAGAAGAAGAATTTTTAAAGAAACAACAATGGCATAAGGTATAAATAAATCTTAAACTTGAATATAGATGTTCACAAAAATGCATTCATAATCATATACATGTCCCATACATTTAACTAAAAGAAAAAATATGTTTGAAATATTTTTCAAAATGATTTTTCAAAAACAAACTTTCAGGAACCGGTTCCTACCATACAGGGAACCGGGTTCCAGACTTTTGCAAAACACATCTCCCTGGTTTTTGTACCAGGAACCGGGTTGTACCCATAGGGGAACCGGTTCCTGCGTGTAAAATTTGAATTTCTGGTTGTAACGTTCACCAGGAACCGGGTTCTGCCTGTGTCGGAACCGGTTCCCAGCGAACCAGTGCAGATTTTCTTTTGATTTTTGGATATATTTCAAATGGTATTCATTCATGGTTGCATTGCATCTTTTCACATCAATAGGCATGAATGAAAAGGGATGTGTGATAATATAAATAGTGCAGAATTTTTAAATTCAAATTACCTTCTTCAATTAACAATTTTCATCATTCATTTTCACATTCTCTTACAAACTTTTAAGTGTTCTTACAAAGTCATATTTTTGTGAAACTTGCCATACACATTTTCAATCATTTCAAGTTTCATACATGCATTGTGAACATATATAATCATTGTTTGAGAAGTGTTTATTTCTTGAAGAAGAAGATCAATCAAAGATTGATAGTGCTCCCAAACTATTTCAAATTAATTCATTGTATTACAAAAGAAAGATATTCCCTTACTATCCAGGATTGTTGGAAGTAAGTGTTGTGATTTGAAGAGGATTGTTCTTCATTCACATTAGTGTTTGGTTTTTGACCTTAAAGGTCTTAAGAACCTTTGGTCACCCTATAGGTTTAGATAGTAAGCATAGGCTGTACAATTATTCTAAACTATAGTGAAATCTCTTTCGTGTTGGAAAGGGGACTGGAGTACTCTCGGATTGTGAGGGGAACCAGGATATATCGCTGTGTTCTTTACTTTTCCGCATTTATCGCTTTCATCACCATAACCAAGGAAAGATAAGAACTAGTCAAAAACCTTCAAACACTTAACCACAAAAATTACTACAAGCTCTCTTATAAAACCGAATAAATTTTTATATACATAATTCACCCCCCCCCTCTTAGGCACTCTTAGACTTACAATTGGCATCAGAGCAAGTTATAGGTAACTTGTTCCTAAAGATCCAGAATGGCTTCCGCAAATCCAAATCCGGTTTTCAAAGATGGTGGTAGTAACAACAAGCCGCCATTGTTTTGTGGTGAATATTTTGATTTTGGAAAATTAGATGAAGGCTCATCTTGAAGCGCAAGGAGAAGAAATATGGAATCTTTGTTGAGAATGGCCCATTCACTCCGTGTGTGTTGTCAATGGTGTTGGGTCATCTAAGCCTAAAGCATCATGGGATGCGATGACAAGAAAAAGGTTCTTTTTGACAAAAGGCAATCAATATTCTCCAAAGTGCTCTTAGTATGGATGAATTTTTCCGAATATCGGCATGTACAACGCAAAGGAAATTTGGGATACTCTTGTAGAAACTCATGAAGGAACCAAAGTCAAAAGGTCTAGATTGAACACTTTGAGTCAAGAATATGAATTATTGAATATTGCCGGAGAATCCATCCTTGACTTGCAAAAGAGATTCGTTCACTTGACAAATCACTTGAAGGCACTTGGTAAGACTTTAACTAACGATGAATTAAATCTTAAAGTGCTTAGGTCTTTAACTAGGAATGGCAACCAAAAGTGACGGCAATATCCGAAAAGAAAAGCCTAGCAACTATGACTTCCGCAACATTATTCGGAAAGCTTCAAGAATATGAAACGGAACTAGGAAGGCTTGAAAACATGAGAATCATGAGAAGAAATCCAAAGGCATTGCTTTGAAAATTGATTCAAAAGAAAGTCAAGATAAAGATGCATCGGAGGAAGATGAAAACTTCTTGCTTCTTGTAAAAGGTTAGGTAAATATTTTGGTCATAAGAATAATATTCATAATGCTAACTTTGTCAAAAGAAAGAAATTTTATAAGCATAAAGATAAAGAAGCCTCCACATCAACACAAGATGTCACATGCTATGAATGTGGAAAGCAAGGTCACATAAAGCCGGATTGTCCAAAACTCTCCAAGAAAAATGGATTCAAAGGCAAAAGGAGTTCAAGAACAAAAGGGCTTATGTTGCATGGGAAGATAATGAGATAAGTTCTTCATCCGATTCGGATAGTGACGAAAGTGCAAATCTAGCATTGATGGCTTCACACCACTCCGATGATGAAGAAGGCGAGGTTAGTTACGATAACTCTCTTTATGATAATGGTGCACAAGGTGCTATAGATGAACTATTAAATGAATGCAAAATTCTATACAAAACTATTTCATCTCAAAAGAAATTAATTTCATCTTTAGAAGAAAAGTTAAAACTATTGAAAAAGAACATAAAGATGAAAAAGAAAAGATGATTAGTGATCAAAACAATTTTGTATGCAATAATTGTGAATCACTTTCTTTCAAATTGTTCAATTAAAAGAGTCTTAGAAAGGTATGAAAAGGACAAGTTGGATTGGAAAAGGTTCTTAGCACTCAAAGATACCCTAAAGATAAAAGTGGACTTGGTTTTCAAAGTTTTCTCAACCAAGTCCCAACAAAACTATCTTTGTTAAGGCTAATAACCAACCAATTCAAGAGAAAGTGAATAAGCCTAAAGTAGTTCATCATTATCCTAAAAATAAAGAGTTGTTAAGAATAAATCTTATCCTCCTAGATATATAAGTAATTTTGAACCTACTTGTTTTTATTGTGGTATAAAGGCCACACACCTAATGCTTGCTATATAAGAAACTTTAGTGTTCCAAGTGGGCATTATGTGTGGGTAAAGAAAGGTACTAATTATGAAGGACCCAAAGCAATTTGGGTACCTAACAAAACTTAATTTGTTTTGTAGGGTGCTTGAAGACCACTTCAAATTTGTGGTATCTTGATAGTGGTTGTTCAAAGCATATGACGGTGACATAAACTATTTTCAAATCTTGTTTTAAAGGCCAAGGGTTATGTCACTTATGGAGATAACAACAAAGGAGAATTCTTGGCAAAGGCAAAGTTGGTGCACCACCTTTCACATCCATTGAAGATGTTCTTTATGTTGAAGGACTAAAGCACAATCTTCTTAGCATTAGCCAACTTTGTGACAAAGGCTTCAAGATCAAATTTACAAAAGATGAATGCTTAATCATTGATGAAGTCACCAATGAGGTAAAACTCAAAGGTAAAAGAGTTAATAATATATTTATGATTTCTCTTAATGATCCATCTTTGAAGGTAAAATGTCTCATGGCAAACAATGATGATTCATGGCTTTGGCACAAAAGGATTGCTCATATTCATATGGAACATTTGAATAAACTAATCAAGCATGATCTTGTCATTGGTTTGCCTAAGAGAAATTTTGTCAAAGATAGACTTTGTGATGCTTGTCAAAAAGGGAAACAAACAAAATCATCTTTCAAATCTAAGAATGTGGTGTCTACTACAAGGCCACTACAATTGTTGCACATGTATCTCTTTGGTCCATCAAGAACAAAAAGCTTTGGAGGTAATGTATATGCCTTGGTTATTGTTGATGATTTTTCTAGATATTCTTGGACTTTGTTTCTTGTGTAGAAAAGTGATGCTTTTAAAGCCTTTAAGAAATATGCAAAGCAAATCCAAAATGAAAAATCACTAAAGATTGTATCCATAAGAAGTGATCATGGTGGAGAATTCCAAAATGCACAATTTGAAGAATTTTGTGAAGAACATGGTATCTCTCATAATTTTTCAGCACCTAGAACTCCACAACAAAATGGAGTAGTTGAAAGAAAGAATAGGTTTTTAGTGGAACTTGCAAGAACAATGCTTAGTGATGCAAATCTTCCTAAATATTTTTGGGCGGATGCGGTCGACGGCATGTTATGTTGGAAATCGAGTTATCATTAGACCTATAATAAAGAAGACTCCATATGAACTCTTCAAAGGAAGAAAGCCAAATATTGCTCACTTCCACATTTTTGGATGCAAGTGTTTTGTTCTCAACAATGACAAAGACAATCTCGGTAAGTTTGACGAGAAATCCGACGAAGGTATTTTTCTTGGCTATTCTCTCTCTAGTAAAGGCATATAGGATTTATAATAAAAGAACTTTAACTATTGAAGAATCTATGCATGTATCTTTTGATGAAACTAACACATCTAAAGAGGAAGTAGTTGTATGTGATGATGATGATCCTATAGATTTACCCTCAGAAGAACTTTCAAATGATCAAGTTGTGAAATCACCGGAAAATCAAGAAGACATTATACAACAAGATTCAAACATCAATGATCTACCAAAAGAATGGAGAACTCATAGAGACCATCCTATTGACAAAATTATTGGTGAAATTAGCCAAGGAGTATCAACAAGATTAAATCTAAAAGATGCTTGCTTAAACATGGCGTTTGTTTCTCAAATCGAACCTACCAAAGTTGATGAAGCTTTAGGAGATGATCAATGGATTGTTGCTATGCAAGAAGAATTAAATCAATTCGAGAGAAATCAAGTTTGGGAACTTGTTCCTAGCCCAAGTGGTAAACACATCATAGGTACGGATGGGTGTTTAAGAACAAACTTGATGAGAATGGTCTAATTGTTCAAACAAAGCAAGGTTGGTTGCCCAAGGCTACAATCAAGAGGAAGGAATCGACTTTGAAGAAACATTTGCTCCGTTGCAAGGTTAGAAGCTATCGTCTTTTAGTTGCTTATGCTTGTTCATTAAATTTTCACTTTTTCAAATGGACGCAAAAGCGCATTATTGAATGGATACATCAATGAAGAAGTCTATGTCAAACAACCCCGGATTTGAAGACTTCAAACATCCTACACATGTCTTTAAGTTGAGAAAGGCTCTCTATGGCTTAAAGCAAGCACCAAGAGCATGGTATGATAGACTTAGCAATTTTTGTGTGAAAAGGTTTGAAAAGGGTAAGGTTGATAAAACTTTGTTCATTAAGAAAATCAAAAGTAACACTTTATTGGTTCAAGTCTATGTTGATGATATCATTTTGGATCGACTAACAAAGAAATGTGAGGAATTTTCATTGATGATGCAAGGAGAATTCGAGATGTCTATGACGGAAAGATGAACTACTTTCTTGGACTACAAATCAAGCAACTAAAAGATGGAATCTTCATCAACCAATCTAAGTATTGCAAAGAAATCTTGAAAAAGTTTGATATGGAAAATTGTAAAACAATGAATACTCCAATGGGCTCCGGTACATATGTTGATCAAGATGAATCCGGTACTCCAATTGATATTACAAAATATCGAGGTATGATTGGTTCCTTATTATATTTGACGGCAAGTCTGACATAATGTTTAGTGTGTGTCGTGTGCTCGCTTTCAAGCAAATCCAAAGGAATCACACCTCATGGCGCTTAAAAGGATCATGAAGTATCTCAAAGGAACAACCAATGTCGGCATGGTATCCCAAAGGTAGTATTTGCACTTTAATTGGTTATTCGACGCGGATTATGCAGGATGTAAACGATCGTAAAAGCACAAGTGGTACTTGTCACATCATTGAAATGCATTAGTATCATGGGCTTGTAAAAGCAAGCATGTGTTGCTCTTAGTACGGCCAAGGAATACATAGCAGGTAGTTGTTGTGCACAAATTCTTTGGCTCAAGCAACAACTCCGTGACGGACTTGATCTCGGATGCATTCCTCTTCGATGCGACAATACAAGTGCCATCAATATAACAAAGAATCCGGTCATGCATTCAAGAACCAAACATATAGATATTCGACATCATTTTCTACGTGATCATGTACTTCAAGGGGATGTCGAAGTAACTTTTGTGGATACTCATAACCAACTCGCAGACATCTTCACAAAACCGCTTGCTCGAGAACCTTTCTTCAAAATCCGAAGGGAACTTGGTATTTTGGATGAAGGTGATCTCTAAATGTTTCTCTTAAGGTGCACGTCATAATTTTTTTTTCTTCAAAAATTTATGTTTTAGTACACTCTGCCTCTACTCCTTCTTTTATAAATTTTTATGTGTTAAAATATATGTGTGTATATTGTGTGTACAAAAATCTTCTTTTTCTAGCAAATTTTTCAAGTTTTTGGCATTTTTGCACGCGGAACCCGGTTCCCCATAAGGGTCGGAACCGGTTCCTGGTACATTTTCCAGAAACATGATTTTTTACAAAAGCCAGGAACCGGGTTCCCAATGGTGCAGAACCGGTTCCCAGCACGCAAAACTGCCACACGCCTAATTTTTCAAGTCTAAACGCGTTTTTGTTATTTATAATTATTATTTGGTCTTATGTTGTGTGTGTAAAATTATAAGGGTTTTAATAAGTCTTATGTCATAGTCATTCATCTCTATTTCCAACTTCATCTTCTTCCTCACAAACTCTTCCACCTCCATTTACACAATTCATAAAAGCTCCAACATCTTTTTTCTTCACCAACATTTTAATCCCCACTACTATAAAATTACCTATCCTTCCATTTTTCATACTCAAATCTCCCAAACTCTCACTATTCCGAAAATTCCCAAACAAACCCTAACTTTCCAGATTTCTACAAAATCTCCATGGGTCCCAAAAGAGCTACAAGATCAAGCAAAGGAAAAGCTCAGGTTGAAGATGATACTTCTAATATTCATCCTCAGACCATCAAGTCTCAAGGCTCACCTTCAATCCTGTAGGAAACTTCTTAAAGCTAAGTTTTGTAAACTTCATACATTTCTGCTCATAGCTTTTTGTTCCCGGTTGGCTTCTAACTAGGTTTGTTAGTGACCATGGTGAAATATTTCCGACCTAGTTAGAGAATTTTATCACAATTTCAAACCGACCCTGATGAGTTTGGTGATATTACTTTAACTTCTCATGTATTGTCAACAAGTATCTCTTTAACTGTTGAAGAATTTGGTGATTTGTTGCATATTCCTCATGAAGGTCTGGTTTTGGTTAGTGGTGTTATTCCACATGATTGGCTACCCTACAATAAGGCAGAGATTATTATAGACATGTGTAGGCCACACCAACAAAACACTGCTCGCCAACAACTCCTCTCATCATCAAATGCTTTGGCTCAAATCTTTCGTAAGTGATGAATGCTACATCTCATTATTGCCTATATCTTATTTCCAAATAATTCTAACCACTCACGCATCAATGAGTTTGAACTAATGGTCCTGAATGCTTTGAGACGTCGGTGCTCGGTTAATTGGGCACTGTCTATTATGTATCATATGCAACTGATGCAATCACTAGATGGTGGTTTACCCTATGCTCGAGCCATCTCTCATATTCGGAACATGTCAAGTTAACCTTCAAAGGAAGTGACTAGAATTCAAGGAGATAAGGAGGCTATCTCGACCTTAATGCTCTTAAAAACACCGCATCATTCTTGATGCAAGAGGTCACTTTCATTACAAGGAGGATTTCAACCAATCGTCAATTTGTCGCTCAACCTCCGAAGGCGGATACACCTTAGATATGTTGTTTAACCAAATGACCTCTTCCAAAGACATGTGGATGACCGCTTTGATGTGCTCCAACAAGAAAATGCTTCCACACGCGACAACTTCATAATGTCCAACGAACCCAAAACTCATCCTTGAGCACCTTGATAGGACCAAGTTCAAGAGGAAGAAGTATCCGGTAGTGGTAGTGGTAGTGGTAGTGAGCATGAAAGTGAAGATAACGGTGATGAGATGAATGAAGATGAAGACTAGACTTATTTTTAAAATTTCTATGTCATTTCTTTCATTTTCGTATTTTACTTTGTTATGTTTAGACAATGTTCCATCTTATGTTTCGTGATGTTTAGGTTTATAATGTTTTTGTTCTATGTTGTATCGCATAAATTTGTTTTGTTCGTACTTTACCGTGTGATTGTGTACATGTGTTTGTGTTTTAAAATCTATTTCACTCTTTTTCCCCATCCTTTTTGATGTTAACAAAGGGGGAGAAGAATTTGCATATATGTTGTTTTGTTTCAAAGAAAATGCAGGCCAATAACTATCATAAAACTCACTCCAAAATTCAAAGAATCATGGACTTAGGGGGAGCATACAATTTAGGGGGAGCCTTGCATTTGCTTAACTTTCTTGCTACACAAAACAACATAAACGGTTCAAGAACTATTTTTCAAAGACTTGGTTGTCATCATCAAAAAGGGGGAGAATGTAATTGCAAGCTTCTCAAGTCATATCTAAAGCATTGGTTTTGATGAAGACAACATGGATATCAAAATTCAAAAGGATGTGCAAAAAGTATATAATCATATAAAACATCTCTACAAGTCTTGAAGATTAGAAGAAGAATTTTTAAAGAAACAACAATGGCATAAGGTATAAATAAATCTTAAACTTGAATATAGATGTTCACAAAAATGCATTCATAATCATATACATGTCCCATACATTTAACTAAAAGAAAAAATATGTTTGAAATATTTTTCAAAATGATTTTTCAAAAACAAACTTTCAGGAACCGGTTCCTACCATACAGGGAACCGGGTTCCAGACTTTTGCAAAACACATCTCCCTGGTTTTTGTACCAGGAACCGGGTTGTACCCATAGGGGAACCGGTTCCTGCGTGTAAAATTTGAATTTCTGGTTGTAACGTTCACCAGGAACCGGGTTCTGCCTGTGTCGGAACCGGTTCCCAGCGAACCAGTGCAGATTTTCTTTTGATTTTTGGATATATTTCAAATGGTATTCATTCATGGTTGCATTGCATCTTTTCACATCAATAGGCATGAATGAAAAGGGATGTGTGATAATATAAATAGTGCAGAATTTTTAAATTCAAATTACCTTCTTCAATTAACAATTTTCATCATTCATTTTCACATTCTCTTACAAACTTTTAAGTGTTCTTACAAAGTCATATTTTTGTGAAACTTGCCATACACATTTTCAATCATTTCAAGTTTCATACATGCATTGTGAACATATATAATCATTGTTTGAGAAGTGTTTATTTCTTGAAGAAGAAGATCAATCAAAGATTGATAGTGCTCCCAAACTATTTCAAATTAATTCATTGTATTACAAAAGAAAGATATTCCCTTACTATCCAGGATTGTTGGAAGTAAGTGTTGTGATTTGAAGAGGATTGTTCTTCATTCACATTAGTGTTTGGTTTTTGACCTTAAAGGTCTTAAGAACCTTTGGTCACCCTATAGGTTTAGATAGTAAGCATAGGCTGTACAATTATTCTAAACTATAGTGAAATCTCTTTCGTGTTGGAAAGGGGACTGGAGTACTCTCGGATTGTGAGGGGAACCAGGATATATCGCTGTGTTCTTTACTTTTCCGCATTTATCGCTTTCATCACCATAACCAAGGAAAGATAAGAACTAGTCAAAAACCTTCAAACACTTAACCACAAAAATTACTACAAGCTCTCTTATAAAACCGAATAAATTTTTATATACCTAATTCACCCCCCTCTTAGGCACTCTTAGACTTACAATGTCCTGCGCTAACGCGGGCCAACAACCTCCTTAAAACAACCAACTCTAAGCCGGAGCCTTCGCTTCGGGCCAACAAGACAACGGAGTCAAGTGGACCTAGGCTACGCAACCCCTCTATTCCTAAAAGGTGACCTAGAAGCCTGGGTAGTGGGCTTATCTATGTAACAATGCCCATGAATTCCCATCATAATAATATATCAACAAAATAATATACAAAGCATAGAGAAAAATAAGCAAATAAACAATAGATAAGCTTAAAGAAGAAAGCGATAAACAAACACACAAACATGCGAAGAACTAAACTAGGGTTGACTCGCTTAGTCAAAAAAAGATTTTAAAAAAAATCCCCAGTGAAGTCGCCAACTGAAGCAACTCGATTTTCAAAAATCATTTAAAATGAATTTTCAAAACAATGAAATCGCCACCTAATTTTATTTGTTCTAGAAAGAACGGGGAAATATAGATAAAACCCACAAAAATCGGATAAGGCGGTCTACAAGACCAAAAAGGATGGATTCGGGAGTCGGTTACGCAAGAGGAAGGTATTAGCACCTCTTACGTCCATCTTACTCGATGGGACCCATTTAGTTCAAAATGTGTTTGTGTGTGTAATCGCTAATTTCTAAGTTATGAATAAAAAAGAAAAGGGGTTTGTTTATTTATTATTTTGAGTTTGACACGGTTTGAAACCGCGTGCCTACGTATTCCCTCGTGCAATGGAAAAGTCAAAACTCCGTAGTTCTTGTTGAAAATGTTTGAATTGGTTGTATTGATTTTAATTGAAATGTTTTTTATTTTGATAATCGCATATGAGCGAAAAAGGATTTGAATGGGTTGAATTGATTTTAATGGTAGATGACAAATACCAAAACGTCGGGATATCCTCTAACGATTCGATACTCGGGATTGGTGATTGAGGTCAACCGATCTTCTCTCATCCAAAATCTTTATTATGAAAGGAGTGAGGTGAAACAAAGTTCACTTTTTATTAAATGTTATGGAATAAAGTATTTAAGTCATTGGGTTACCCTATAATGGCCCAAATACTTTACATTTTAATTAAATCGTCGGGCGAACCTCTAACAATTTAATTAAATACCATATCACTATGTTTTTTATTTTTGTAGAAAAATTGATTTAAAGAAAACAAATTCAATTAATTAACTTAATATGAAAGTGTTTTAAATGTTTAAGTGTATGGAATAAAGTATTTAAGTCATTGGGTTACCCTCTAATGGCCCAAATACTTTACATTTTAATTAAATTGTTGGGCGAACCTCTAACAATTTAATTAAGTACCATAACACTATGTTTTTTGGCTTGAAAGTCTGTTGGAAATTGCGGCGTTGGACGTAGAGAAATGATATTTCGGGTTATGATTAACCAAGTATATGGACTTGATTAACCTCGTGAGGATAGGTGCTCCTATCCCCAACCATGAGACCCTGGTGCGTGGTGATCGGTATATGGACCAATTATTTTTCGGGTTATGATTAATCAAGGCAACGAGGGCCCTAATTAACCTCGTGAGGATGGCCATGCCCATCCCCAACCATGAGACCCTTAGAGAATTTGGTGTGGGTAACCAAAAATGAGAGAGAGAGCGGCGACGTTGTTGTTTTTATATTAATGCGAGAGTGGAGTGTACAATCGTGTAAAAAAACATACAAGCATATAATGATAAAGCGGATAATAAAAGAAAAATAAATTAACACACAATACAAACCGGAATTTAAATAATTATTAGTATAGATATTTTTTTACTTGATAAAAAATCAACTAACAATTTAATTGATAGTTCAACAAATAAAAAACTACCATATGCCAAATATTATTTAATACATCATTATAAAAAAAAAACTTGCATAGTATTGAATTTAAAGAGAGGGTTTAGAAATGGGCCTGATTGGAGCTTTAAACTGGGGGGTGCAAACAGCAAACTGAGTCCAAGCCCGATAAACAAGCTGCTGGATCTTGTGTAGGAGCTCCCATGTGGCAAAGTTGTGTTCTGCCATTCTGGATCGCCGGATCTGGACCTCAACAGATCTGATGGCCTTGATGCAGGAGGGTGCAAGATAGATACAATACACGTGTATACACCAGATTCGAACAGGCCACACAGGTGGTGACAAGTGTCACCACCTGAACTAAACAACTCATCCTAAAACTAAATAGCCTATTAAACTAAACTAATCATATTTACCAATTAAATGAAACATTAACCATGTATTATAAAAGAAAACTGATACTCAAGCTAATATTTTATTTATCTAAATAACTAAGTGTTAATCTTAACTATAATTTACATTTAAACTAAACTAAGTTTTTAAGTTTTTTATATATAATAAAATTAACATGATAAAAAAAACACAAGTTTTATAAAAATAAAGCAAAACCAGTTTTTATAAAATAAAATAAATAAAAATTTATAAACTCAAATTATATTTTTCAAAATAAGATAAAATAAATAAAAATGAAACAAAAATGAAATTTCTTTTTAAA
This sequence comes from Vicia sativa, assembly GCA_021764765.1. Lineage (NCBI taxonomy): Eukaryota > Viridiplantae > Streptophyta > Magnoliopsida > Fabales > Fabaceae > Vicia > Vicia sativa. The sequence continues at coordinate 148,024,273 of CM038796.1, forward strand.
ATCTATCGGTTTTTTTAACTAACTAAAAAGCAAAACTTAGAAACTAAAACTAAATTATAAAACTACATTACATGAAGTAAATTGATTATACAACCAAACAAAAAAACTTAAACCAAAAGTGGAAAAGAACTGTCTCGCTTTCCTCCTCTCATGAACCCTAGTCGCTCTCATCCTCTCTGATTTCTCAATTCATTGCGTCCTCTCTCGCTTGTCTCACGATCGCGATCTCACCGCGTGGTCCTCACCGATCGCTCATCTCTCGCCGTTCGTCGCCGTGATTCCGGTCCTCACCGAATCTCTCTCGCGATCTCGGACATTCATCGAATCTCTCTCGATCGCGGCTCTCATCTCAGATTCTCATTTGTTCTGTCGTTGTGATTTTTATGAGTTTCTTTTGAAAACTGTTGGTTTTGTTTTTACAGATTTGACACGGAAAGGGAAAAAACAAAAGACCCTAGGACTCTAAACGATGACGATGATGATATGCAGAAAAGTAAACAGAGGCGAGGAAGGGAGAAGGATGGCGACACAGTGTTCGCAACCTCCTCCTTCCTCTGCGAATCGGGTACTACCTTTCAAATCTCTTCTTTCTCGTGGCTATTTTCGGCTTTTTTCTGAAGGGGGTTTTAGTTGGGAAATGATGAGTTAGTATTTGTTTCTGGGATTTTGTATGCTGTTTGGTTGCTAGGTTCTGGGTTTTTGGTTTGCTGTGTTTGGTATTCTGGGTTTTGGTTTGAATGTTTGATGTTTAGGGTTTCTGATGAACAGTGGCTGCTGCCTTGATTACTGTGTATTCATTGCTTTTATAATGTCCTCTATTAGGGTTTCTAACTGTCAGTTTTTTTTGGGATAAGGGCCTTTGAAATCGAAAACGGGCTTAGGTATTATGTTTTTGATCATTAGAAAACAAAAGTGTCACTTTGTGTCTTCGGACTTAACAGCATTATTTGATGGGCTAAAACACTTTGTGAACTTTGTTGGGCTGTTATTGATGTATTTTCTGATTACAGGACAACAGCTTTGTACTTGCAGCAGGGGCCTTAGTGGTGATGATGATTTCTGAACCACACCCCCCTTTTGTGAACCAACTATGTGTTGTGATTTGCAAAAGGGTGGTTATTTTGGAACATGAATGATAAACAATCCTCAACATAAAACTGATCCCAATCATTTCCCTAATGATGAGAAAAATTGTTTTGAAACTTGTATCTTGTTAATCTGTCCGCTATTGCTAACTAAGTTCTTTCTTTGTTTTTGCTTCATGAACACGAGCCATGGCATGAGCTTTGGAGCATGGTGAAGGAAAGTTTCGGACAAGAAGGCAAGGTTTGAAGTTAGAGCAAGAAAGCATGGAAACCAAAGAACCACAAAACTCCCAATAGCAAATAGGATTTAGGCATGACATTTGTAATTTTTACTTGTATGTTTGCATTTTGTAAATAGGATTAGGATAGAAATTTGGAATTTTGTGAAACTACAAACGTTTGAGTTATAATTTGTAGATTCCTCAAATTTTGTAAAGAAACAATTCCTTTGTCATCATTGAATAAAAATGTGGATTCTATACCCAACACACGGCTTTGTGAATTTGAATGCGGTATTGTGCAACTTTGTAGAGTTGAAAAGAAGGTAGGAGGATTAGAAGTTATGTGATAAAAAAAAAGTTTGCAACTTGCAAAGCTTTCCTTGAAAATTAATGGCTCAAAAACTTGTTCTATGTTCACAAATGAGTTTAGGATAGAATAAACAAAACGAGTTCTTGATTTTGAAACTTAACACATCACCAATGCAATTTCTTGTCATAATACTTGTAGCTATTATTTGGAAACCACACTTACCGTGACTAATATGAATGGTTTATACTCAACATGGTGAAGCATAGACTAAAATGCGTATTTAATTCCAAATTCAAACCAAATCATAAGTCTCGTACACAAGTAAAGACATGGTTGCTATACATAACTTCATGTACGTTCTTGATTCGCGTTCTTTAAATCTTCCTTCCAACTTAACAAAGCAACGAATAAACAATAGGATAGCTTCGAACTTGTAATCTAAAGAAAAAACCCCAAACATCCAAACTGCCTTTGCCATTCCCAAATTCCGGGTTGGTTAAAACAAGTAAACATCTTCTAAATCTTGCAACATAATTACCTTAAGCCAGTCCAAACCCTAAAACCCCAGAACCAAAGACATCAGTGCACATATGTGCAACAGAGGGTACCTTCCAAACACAAAATGATACGAGTTTGAAATCCGACCGCCTCAGATGCCAGTAATGATGCAGATGTGATGAGCGAATGAATGTCTAAAGCGAGTGACCCAATGGAAACATATGCAAAATGAATGCAAAGCCTAAGCCAGGTAATAATTGATATAGGGAGGGCAAATTTTGGGGTGCAACAGTATTCTCAAAAGGATGTTGAGAAAGTCAGAGCAATCGTAGTTCCCACTTATGCTAGTGGAAAGCAACGGAATGTTAGTAAGAGACAGACAAATGTCATCTTAATGAAAAATGTATCTAATCTATTTCATCACATACATTTTTAAAAGTTTGAATGATAAAAATCTTTCATCGTAAGTTACAGGTGTTTTGCTTGAGTATACAAGCGTTACCACTTACATGTTTAAGAAAGATGTTTTGAAAAATGATTGAATCCTTTAATTGTAAGCATTGGGTGTTTTGCTTGAGTGTACAAGCGTTACCACTTACAATTAAGAGATGTTTTTGTTTGAAACGAGTTTGAAATTTTTTTGATTGTATGTGATGTGATAGATGAGATACTTCTTCCATAGAGATGATAGACGTCTAAATCTCGAGGAGAAATTTATTGGATTAGGGATGCTTTTAAGAAGCCCATGGGTCCTTGTATTGTTAGCCCAAGAGGAGGCATTCCGAGGGTCATCGAGGGTCATCGAGGGTCCTTGTATGAAGCTCAAGAGGAAGCTATAGGGTATGGCTGGCTTTGTCTTAAAAGGGATTTCACCGGGAAACCATCCTTTTGGAATTAAGAGCAATTTCACCGGGAAATTATACTCTCTGGGTTCTATCTTAGCGCGGGTGATTATTTGTATTGGAAGCCCAATAGGAGGCTGTTTAAGAGATTTTGTGGTCTCTTTCATTGTATGATGCCCAAGAGAAGGCTAAACTCAATGAGGAGTTCTTTTGAACGAAGCCCAAGAGGAGGCTGACTCAACAGGGGAGTGTTGTCTTATATGAAGCCTAAGCGGAGGCTAAACTCAGATGAATGAGTTTTCTTATATGAAGCCTAAGAGGAGGTTGAACTCTGTGGGGAGAGTTATCTTGTATAAAGCCCAAGCGGAGGCTATAACTGTGGGGAACCTATTGGTTAGACTAGTTGTTATGTTATAACTAGACAGTTTGTATAAACAAGTGTGTGTGTGTGTGTGTGTGATATGTATTCACAGGAGTTTATGAAGGAAATATAAACAATGCATGATGTTCATTTTACAAGAGTTTATGAAGGAAATATAAACAAGTGTCTGTGAAACGAACGTTTGAAACAAGCGTAACTTGATTATTTACAAGTTTGAACGTGTACAAGGAAGTAAATATGTGCACGAACGAGTATTTATGTACAGGAGGATGTGGATGTACATAGGAGGGTTGGGACTTACACCATAAGGGTGGCCCATTGGTTTGAAAGCAGTTTCACAGGGAATAATGCTCCTTTCAATACCAATGGTATTCAGTGTATATACAGACGAAACGGAAATGAACGATCGACGTTTATCTGTGAAAAGTATCTGTATTATGTACAGACAAAGATTTGTATAAAAATAATTTTGATATGTACAAGGAAAGTATGTATGTACATAAAAGAATGTTTTGTTTGTGTATACACAAGTGAAGTGAAAACAAACGATCGAAGTTTGTCTGTATTTGAGTATGAAAAAGTATCTGTATTATGTACAGATGAAAATTTGTATGTATCTGAAGAGAGTTTGATATGTACAAAGAAATAATTATGTACATAAAATAATGTTTTTGTTTGGGACTTACACCGTAAGGGAGGCCCATGATCGATTGAGAAATTCGAGAGAAAACGAATCGGTTTTATTGTTTAAATTGGATCGATCATGGTAAAAAGATGTAAGTTTGATGAAATTTTTTTTGAAGAAATGATTTTTCAAAGTGTTTTGAAATGTGAGGTTTATTTATGAGAGGTTTTGAAAAGAATCGGAAGTCGAAAGTTTGAAAAAATCACCTTTTAAAGTGGTTTTGAAAAGTGTTCAAAGCGTCGTTTTCGGCTCGATTAAAATATAACCAGATGAAAGTTTTTTCTGAAAATTTTTGCACTATCATAAAATAGATACATTTATTGACAAGTGTACAAAAAATCACCTCAAAATGAGGAGTTTTGATTGGTTAAAAAAAATGTTAAAGTTTGTGAAAAAACATGAAGAAAATATGAAAAGTTTGAAAAAAATGGTCCATGGGAGGTTTGAACCCAGGACCTGAGGGGTGGTTACGTGGCAAAGAGGACTACGAGCGAGCTGGCAACCACTGGGACAAGAGCGCTTTTGTGTATCTGAATCAAAACACGTGTTAATAAAATATTGGAAAATTTAAGTTTGAAAAATCAAAAAAACACGCGCGAATGCCTTGTTCTTCTTCTTCGATCCTTCAATCCTTCAATCCATGCTAGAATCCTTGTTTCTTGATGAAATTGGATGAAGTAAACATGAAAGTTGCTCGAATTTTAACAAGGAATATGATGATGGTTGTTAATTGCATTTATTTTTGGTCTAACACGATTGAATTTCCAGAAATCACGAAGAACCCTAGAATTGAAAAACCTAATTGAAATGGCGTATGATTGATGATTTTTCAAATTGTTTGAGGGTTAAGGATCGTGATAGGTGCAAAAAACAAATGGCCAAGAGTTTTTCCATTTAAATGTAAGGAATCAAGAGATTGAGTTTCGAGCTCCTACCTGTTCAAGTTGAGATCGAAGATGGTGTTGGAGTGTTTCCAGAACTGGTTTTGTGATTGCTATAACATCATCGGCCTATGTGAAAGGTGTGAGGATGGTCTGCTCTTCTTGAATCAACCTGGATCGTGCTACCCAAGTCCACCTGCATAAGCTCAAAATGGAAACTGGATTTTGATGTTAGGTATGTTACAGTTAGTTGTTAAGGGTCTGGATCATTCATATGATGTTCATGGATGATGTTTGGATGAAAAAATCTCAAGTTGCTCAAGCCAAAGATGGAATTCGAGTGTTATGGCAGTTTTAGCAAGCTTATGATCATGAGATGTGATTTCTGGTTTCTAGCTTAGCTTGTGTTGATTTTAGTGTTCAAACAAGTTTCATGTTGATGTTAAAGTATATTAGACACCAATTTGATCAAGGTTTCTCATTAATTTTCAAAAATGCACAAGTTCTCAAAATTCACTAAGTTTCTTGATTTTGAAGAAAGAAGCATGAAAGCATGACTTGGCATTACTTTGGTGTGTTTTGAACTTGAAAAGAATGCTCTATTTATAGGCCATAAGTTCTGAAATGTTAGGCATAAGTACATGGCATTTGTAAATCAAAGTTACCTTAGAGGGCAAGAAAGACATTTGCCTTAAAAGGAAACTTCCTTTTTTCACCATGTGTTCAAATTTGATTCTATCCTTCAATTATTACCTCTAGCTGATATTTATCAGATCTATCTTTAAATTGGCAAGGTGGCAAGTGTTCTAGAAGAAGAAATCAAGAAATGACCTATAATTTGAAGTTTTGAACTTTGAAAATCATGGTTATGGAGCCTTATGTTTCAATTTCAAAAGTATAGCTAGACTCCATGGATTTGAGAGTTCTTGGAAATTTTGGAAAGCTTGTTTCAAGGGCTACAACTTTCATGTTTTGAGTTTTTTCCAAATCAAAGTGGAACTATGTGAAAAAATGCCATGAAGTTTGGAAAAAATACAAAATTTTAACACTTAGAAATTTTTCTAAGTGTTGGAACTTTTGACTTTTTGTTGACTTTTTCAAATTCTTTGATTTTTTATGATCATGATGGATCATTTGAAGTATTTTGATGATGGAAAAAGTTTTGTTTTGAAAAATTTGACCAAAAGTCAAAGTTTGACTTTTCTATGTAGATGAATTTTCATCAGATGTTTCTAAAATTGACTGATGAAGTCTGTGAACTTCTGTGATGTTTTGAATTCAGAAATTAGGTCAAGATGTTGTATCTAAGATATAATGACCAATCTCTAGCCAAAAAAGTCATTCATTGCTCAAAAAGTCAGAGAATACTCATGCTCGACCAAAACCCTAATTGGTCGATCCTCGATTGATCAGTGAGAAAAGATGGATATCTGATGATCAGAGGTTGATGATTTGATCAAGATAGATCAAATAAGGTGAGTAAAACTCAAACCCTAATTGGTTGCCTCTTGAATCAGATGAAAATCTAATGAAACCCTAATTTTGACCTGTGAATGCTATACCGATTAATGCTGTTCTGAATTAGTGATGCAATGATGCAAATGTAAGGTGGTATATTAGGTCAAAAATTAGGGTATAACACCCTTCTACCTAAGATACCATGCTTAGATATGAGAATCTACACTCACTTCCAATTACCTCAGTGATGTCTATCAGTCACTATCACACAAGCAACTGCATCAACTGCTTGGCTCCTAACACAATCAGCTTAGAGATACCTCACTCCAAACACAACTAAAACAGTTTGAAGATACCACACTTCAAACACAATACAAAACAATCACACATATGACACAAGTAAAACATACAATTTCTTCACAGCTTCTTCCAAGGACACAACTACATTCATTGCTTCACAACTTCTGAGTGAGTAAAATAATCCTCTTGCCTACAGGCTTCGAGGTACAAATCAGTGATCATCCCACAATCTAGGTGATTCACCTACAAACCAACTCTCCTAGAGAGTTGTTATAGACTCAGCCCTAAAAACTACATCATTACTAAATTTGACTGGTACCTAAACTTAGGTTATAAAGCTTCTATTTATAACCTATTACCAAACTAGATTTGGGCCTTCAAATAATATCTTGAAGCTGTAACAAACTGCAGTAACAAACTTTCTGCAAAAAACAAACAAGCAGATAACTTATGCTACAATCAAGGTCCTTGCTGATTTTTCTCCTTAGCTCTTGGACCTCCACAAATGTCTTCAAGATCACGCCATGTATGATGCATAATATTCCCATAATATTTTGAATAAATTAAAACAGAATTGTAACAAACTTTGACAGTTCAGTAGTGTGATGTCTGATGTTTGATGTCGTGACATCTTCTTCGACATGTTGTTCCAGATGTTGAGACATTTCAACACAGCATGTTTCTCCATTAAATAGAACTTCAACCTGCTTTCTCCTTACAATTTATAAATCATATTTAACCTATTGCTGCTAAATTAGTTTTACCAAACATAAAGTGATAGTTTATGATAATGAATTATAAAGATATTACCAATTATCAGCGAAGTGATAATTATAACAAGGTAAATCTTTGAAAAGTTTTCTGAGTATTCAGCCTTGTGAATATCAGACAAAGATGGAAACAGATTTCCAACGAGTTCTGAAGATATTACCAATTATCAGCAAAGTGACAGTTATAACAAGGTAAATCTTGAGACATATCACTGAGTATTCAGCCTTGTGAATAACAGACAAATGATGGAAACAGATCTCAAATGAGTTCCTGAAGATATTACCAATTATCAGCAAAGTGATAACTATAACAAGGTAAATCCTGAGACATATTACTGAATATTCAACCTTGTGAATAACAGACAAATGATGGAAACAGATCTCAAATGAGTTCTTGTTTTCACTGATACAATCTTGCCGAGGATCTCTCTCTTGAGAAGATGCGGGCATTTTGATTGGAAGACACAGGTTTTCTTTTAGACAGAAAGACAACTGCTGGTGAATTTCTCGTATAGTCGTGATTTGACCTCGTTGAGAAGAACAAACTTTCATGACAAGTTTAGGAATGAAAAAGAAATAAGCGGCTCAAATGATGAGGCTATTGCTTATTGCTTTGTTGATTATAGATGAGGGTTATCCGAGGAATGAACTGGAAAGAAAGGGTCAATCAAGACTTTGTTCCTGATGAGGAATAATCTTAGCTGGGGAACAGGAGAGAGAAAAAGATGTATTTCTCTGCTTTGGGATAATCTACTGGGGATATGATCAAACCTACATGAATAAGTGTGATTTAAACCCAGTGATATGGAAGCAAACATTTCGAGGAATGCAAAAATGCATGAATGATGCTATTATGTATGAATGTCATGAATGTTCTATGCATGCTAACAAAACTTGACAGAACACTAAAGAGGTATTTTGGGAAAAGGACCACGTCACAGTTCGAACAAATACTTAACAATATCCGCAGCCATGGTGCAGACGTTGCTGATGAAGGATCTGAGTTGCATGCTTTAAACTTTCGGAGAAAGGCATTTCATTGGCAACTTTGCTGGGAATTCTTTTTTTTTTTTGGATAAGAATACCGTCCTTTGATAACTTCTGCTGAGGAGAAGACTTCTTGTAGCAGTCATTCTATCCTTCGGAGATCGAAACACTCGTGGAGGAACTGTTGAAGTTCTTTCTGTGTTCAGAGTTCAAAGGAAGATTTTGCTTTTGTTTTAAAATTTTGAAGTAAAAATTCGTTTAAAACCGTTTTTAGTTTCAAAAAGTGATTTTCACAATAAAAAGCGTTATTTTGCAAAACAGAATAAAGCAGGAATTGCAAACAAAAGGCACAAGGCTCAAATTTTATTGATAGAATGGTAATCAGCCAAAGGCGTGACTCCATGAACTATTTACAAAAGTTGGAAATGATAATTTATTGGGGAAAAGGCTACATTGAAAACAAATAACCGCTATTATCCCTAACAACTTTGAATTCCAACTGTGCTTGTTGCTTCAGAGGATTTGATTGAAGATCCATTGATGGAAAATTCTTCAGATTGACGAAGTACGGACTGATTGCAGTTACTTTGTCATTTTTTTGTATTCTTATTTTTGCCTAGATTGCCTTTTCAGGTTTTTTAATCTATCAGGATAATTTCTGTTTATTGTCTCTAATTTTTGCCTGGACCGCCTTTTCAGGCTATCACTATCTGAGTCTATCGATCCAACACCAGTAATTTAAGATTTTGAAATACATGTATGTTGCCGCTTAGAATCAATTACCTCTTCCTTCAAAGCAATGACAAAATCCACCCCATCAATGGTAACTCTGGCCGATTCGACCAGGATGAAAGAAATTGGTACTCTCGCCAAAATTCTCACCATGTCCATACATTCACCCTCTGTTGTATTTTTGTCAAGACAAACAAAAGACCCTGAAATTCCTGGCAGCAGATACGTGATGTCACAGAGAATGTTATGACACACTATCTGACACTCTGTTAACAATTTACACAATAAATTTAAACAGCAATAAAGAACACAATAAGTTGTTTACCCAGTTCAGTGTCTAACTACACCTACATCTGAGGGCTACCAAGCCAGGGAGGAAATTCACTATTAGTAGAATTAATTCAGGAATAAACCAACCAGTTTATCTCCTTCACTTAAATACCAATGCAACTTCAATCTAAGTCCTACTTAGACACGAGTTCCTACTCACTCCCCTCAATCACAGTGATATCAACCTATTGAATAATTGAATTCGAAGACACACTTCAATAAACTATCTTGATCTCGCTTCAAAGCTTTCAATCAAGAGACAAACACTCGTGCTTCAAAGCTTTGAGTGATAAACTACCCTTACAAACAAATCCTAGTCCAAGGCACTTATCAATTGATAGTTGCTTGGCTCACAAAGATACTAAATTACACAAATAACAAGCGCTACATCTTCAATACATTCCCGTGCAGCGGTATAAGGTTGAATTCCTTTTATAGAAGCGATCCACGAAACTTGGTTTTGGGCTTCCATAAAGATAGCTAGGGTTCACTTAATTTAATCCTAAAACATGGTCTTTTCAACAACCAATTTAGGTTTAACTAAGATTAACCTAGCAGCCACGTGAAACATGCATTCTAGTGAGAAAACATAATATAGACTCAACAAACTTCACGAAAAGTCTCGGAAAAGCAGTTCGAGCAGAATGTCACTTTGAATGTCATAACATTTGTTATGACATCAGACTATTTTCTGCAGAATTTCCAGCACAGCTTTTAGCTTCCAGTTCTGAGTTGTCCTTTAACATCCTTGTCAAGTAGGATTTATCTTCAATCTTTGAATGTCATGACCTTTATCAAGACATTGTTATAGCCTAGTTTTACCAAAATTAATGTCAACTTAAAACACTAACAAACTCCCCCTTTGGCACATTTTTGGCTAAAACTACTTAACACATCAGAGTACCTATGCAACAGAAGACAAACTAGTTCTAAGCTATCCTAAGCTTAAAGAAACTAGAACCTAGAGATAAGATAAATTCTACCCATACAGAAATCCCACAATTCCCACAATTGCCCACATACAAGTTTTAAATTTCCATACAGTTTCCCAAAATTCCCAACCACTATTCAACAGTAGTTCTTCTCCCCCTTTTTAGCCACAAAGGGCCAAAGGAAACAATACAATTGCCCCAAACATTCAACATATAATTAAGTACCAGCATTATTTAGGGGTACATCTCTGTCAAGGCATTACAAATCATCAATAAAGGATTACAATCATCCAAAGATACACAAAACTTGGAAAATACGAACAAGAACAAGAAAAAAATTGATGAACAATCAAGCGAAACAACAGGCACGAGGTACAACTCAGTGCTTTCTTCTCGAAGAAGCATTGTGGAAGGAAGCAGTTTGAGCCTTCTTCACGGCGGTGCTTGGTTAGCCTCAGCATCTTCATCCATATTAGCAGCAGAATCATCACCAACAAGCCTTTCTTCCTCAACCTCTGTGTCTTCCTCCTTTTCAAGTGCAGAGATCAGTTCTTCAATGGTCTGCTTCCTTGCTTCAAGTTCCCTACAGGTCTCTTTTAGCACAGCAATGACATCTGCCTTTTGAGAATTTGCCTTGACATTTGATGTCTCAGCAGATGTCATGACAATGTCTGGAACATGCTTCCCTTGAAATAGCTTGTAGTGGAAACCAAGGGCAGGAGCTCTTTTACACATTGTATCCCTATTAACCAGAATGTCAGGGTATTGATCAGTTATAATACCACACAAGAGGGAGGGAAAGGCTATGGGTCCTTTGATAGCATAGCTTTCAGCATGCTTGAGGGTCTGCTCAAAAATATAGGATCCATAGTCAAATGTAGCCTGAGTGCCTACTGCATATATGAATCTTCCCAGTCCATTAGAGATGGTGGATTTGTGATTGGTTGGAACCCAGTTAGCAGCACCAATCTTATGCAGGATGGCAAATTTGACACTCAACTTACTTGCTGAGAGTTTTCCCTTCAGAGGCCATTGCCTTACTTGTTTGGCAGTGATGGTTTGATAGATCTTGTTGTCAATTTCCTCCAGCTCTGGCTGAGCATTATCAGATCTACCGAGAATCGTTGATCACATTTGGAGAAAACGACTTTCCTCCCCTCACGTCTGATCGGTAGTCAACAGGCTCCATACCCACAACCACTTGACAGTTGACTATGAACTCTTTTACCAAAACTTCATAACAGTTTGAGAAATTCACAATTGTTTTCATCAGACCAGCCTCTTTAATCAAGTCCACAATTTTCTTGCATTCAAGAGCACTTTTATTTAACTCTCTTTCGGATCCACCCTCTTTAAAAACATACTTCCATCTTCCGGCATTCTCGGATGATGGAAAGAAATATTATCAATAGCCACTTGTGCACCTTGGCGGTTTCCAAGAGCTTGCTTCTTTCTGGGATGAATGTCTGTGACATTCTCCTTAGCATCAAAATCAGAGTCTTGATCTGACTCTAAGGATTCAGGTTCTTTCCTCTTTTTCACAATTGGTGTTCTCTTTGGTCTAGAGTCACCACCAACAGTTTTTACTCTACATCTCTTAGTAGAGGGTCCAGCCTTGGAATACTTCTTACCCTTGCACACATCTTCAAAACCCTTTTCTTTAGCAGGGCTCTGTGAGGCAGCCTGTTTTCCCTTCCTTTTCATCATCCTCTTTGCAATGCCTGGATTGACATTTGCAATGAGATCATTATCTGAGAACACTTCATCTAAGTCAATGACGGAGGTTCGATTAAATGATCGGACCCTTGAGCGGAGATTCCTCTAAGATCATCGAAATGTAGTCGTGAGGCTTTATCGGAGGCACACTTTCTGGTGATTCCTCAATAATACTATCGAAATATAGTCGGGAACTTTTCGAGGCACATTTCTTGGGATTCCTCAAGAATGCTATCGATATCACATCTTCCTTATCGGCGGGGTTTCATAACAAACATTATCAATACGTCTTGAAGGCTCAACATCATTCTTGAGGAAGCATCATGATCACGGATGTCTCGACATTCTCGTGACATACGGATCAACCGCTAAACTAGGGCTAGCAGACTTATAGTTTATAGGGTTGAAACCCAGTGCAGTTGGTCTTCGTTTAGGATCACGGTTACTAATCTAGCAATGGCTATATGCAGACCTAGACCCCTCTCATTCGTTATTTACGGAGGCCGAAGAGGATGGTGCAAGTCTTACCATAGGAGATGCTTGAGCCCTTCTTGCATTCCTTGTACAATTTCTTGACTCTTTCCGGGTCGATGCAATACACGCAATGGGTAACCCTTAGTGCTTGATTTGCATGGCTTGACATTGCCCTAACTTGACCATGGATGAAGATGAAGATCTGATTGTTGAGATGATGAGGATGATGAAGACATATTTCGTGATGGTTTTGAGAAAGAGAGCGAAAATAGTAGAGGGTTTCAGAGTTTCTTTTGAGAGAAGAAAGAATGATACTACTTTCAAATGAGGAAGGTATTATAAGTGGGAGTCTCTTCCTATTCTTGGACCTTTTAAAATAAGGATGAAAATAATTAAATAACCCACTTTTAACTAATTGAAGTAAAAGGTCCCTTTCATCCCTTGTTGCAGACAGAGATAATTGCTACAACTCCTCATATTGACAAATATCCAATTTGCCCCTTAAAAACTTAAATTGACTTGCCTCAAGAGTTTTAGTAACAATGTCACAGTGCAATGTTATGCCTTCCTGTATGACATTGTACTCAGTCAGCATCTGCTTCATCCAGATTATCTGAGAGCAATCTCTAGCAGCTGTTATGTATTCAGCTTCAACATTGTATAGGAATACACAATTTTCCTTCTTGGTGAACCAAGGAATAAGATTGTTTCTTAATAAGACACAACCATCAAAAAACATTTTACACAAGCTTTGATCAACACTTTCTCCACTTGTTTTCTTGAACAACTTCAAATGTGTGGGAGCAGAAGTCCTTTTATGGCAGCCATTCTTCATTCCAAATTTCTTGACAAAATTCCTTGCACGCTTGCTCTGTGGAAGAAGTGTTGAGTCTCCTATTTGTGATACTTGTAGTCCAAGAAAATGAATCAACTCTCCAATGAAGCTCATCCCAGATTCAACTTGCATTTGGTTGTCAAAATGTCTCACAATTGTGTCAGGTATTCCTTCAAGAACTATGTTATTAACATACATTTGAAGCACCATTATCTCTCCTCCTTTGATAAAGAGGGTTTTATCCACGACTCCTCTCCTATATCTTTTGACAGTAAGGTGCTTGGTTAGCCTTCCATACCAGATCTTAGTACCTTGTTTCAGTACTTTAGAAGTGGTCAAATGTCTAGACATTGAGTATGACATTCTGATTTCTTGTCCAGCCTTATATTTACCACAGATTCTCCCTTTATCAATGTGAAATCTTGGTATCCTTCTGACTCCCTCTATGGAACTGATCCTATTCATTCCTCTGAGGTGTAAGTGACCAAGTTCTTGGTGCCACAACTTTACTTTCTCTTCATCTTTGTCTGTAGAACACACAGAAGACAGAGTGGTATTTTCAGATTCCCCACATGTAGCAGTTGTCCTTTGATCTGACTCCCCTCATAATCACTTCTTGATCATCATTGATTACAAGACATTCAAACTTAGTGAAGTTGACTGTGAATCCCATATCACATAGCTGACTTATGTTGATGAGATTGGCAGTCAAACCTTTTACCAGCAACACTCCATTCAGGTTTGGAACTCCAGACCAGTTCGAGTTTCCAACACCTTTGATTTCTCCTTTAGCTCCATCTCCAAAAGTAACAAAGCTGGTAGAATGAGGCTTAACATCATTGAGAAGATTCCTATCTCCAGTCATATGCTTAGAACATCCACTGTCAAAGTACCAATCTTTCTTGGCAGACATTCTAAGAGAAGTGTGAGCTACCAGAGCTTCAGTCCTTTTCTTCCACTGTTGAGTGTATGATACCCTGTTGGTTTTAGGCTTCACATAAGAGCCTTGATTAGGATATCCATGTAGCCTGTAGCAAAAGGATTTTATGTGACCAAACCTTCCATAATAATGACATCTCCATCTTTGAAACTTTTTGTTCATGTTTCTATGATTTTGATGTTGAACCCAATGTTGTGACATCTGTTTTGACATTGGTTTATTAGGTCTGTTCTTCCTTTTGTTATTAACAAATTTCTTAGCCTCCATATCACAGGCAGACCTATTTCCTGTTTTGTGGTGTGATATCTTCTTTGTCATTGACTTACCAGGTTTGTTCCTCTCCTGGTTATTAGCAAATCTCTTTGCAGCCACATACCCTGAGCCAGACACATTTCCCGTTTTATGTTGTGACAACTATTTTGACATTGGTTTCCATGTCTCTTCTTCTTAATGTCACCAGGGTTTCTTTTCGACCACATATCCTAGACCATGCTTATTTCCTGCATTTTGACCAAGTGAAGAATTTCTTCCAACTTATCGATACGGATGTCAACATTTTGTGATTTGACATCCGATCAAGTTTGAGTTCAACATTATAATATCACTATTGAGGTCATTTATAGTGGTGTGTTTTCCTTTTCTCGACCTCGCTTCACATTCTCGACTTCAATTTCTCAATCGACTTTTCTGTTTCTCATTTGGACATACTTCACCATTTTTATACGACTTCGTAAGTTTGATGAGCTCTTGAAATGTCACTTCCTCATCACTAGAATCCATACGAATTGTACACTCGGAGGGCGGTGACAAGTTTGGCTCCTTCTTCCTCGATTCACTTCACGAATCACCATCGGACCAAGTGACGGCATTCCTTTCTTTTGTTTCTTTAGAAAGGTGGGACATTCACTCTAATATGCCCATATCCTTCACAACCATGACATTGGATTCCTTGCCTTGACTTCCTTTTTCCTCGACTTGGATCTTCTTTGGAGTCATAAGATCTGCGATTCGAGATGGAATGTCCTTGACATTTGACCTTGACTTTGGATCAATCCTCTTGATGAGCTTGTTGAATTGTCTTCCAAGCATAGCCATAGCTTCAGATATCTTCTCTTCATCTTCCACCTTGCATCCTTCATCAGTATTGGATACAAGTGCTATGCTTTTGTTCTTATTGTCAACAGTTTCACTGATTCCCATCTCAAAGGTCATAAGAGATCCAATAAGTTCTTCAACCTTCAAGGTGTTGATGTCCTGAGCCTCCTCTATTGCGGTCACTTTCATTGCAAACCTTTTAGGCAAGGATCGAGAATCTTTCTCACTGACATTTCTTCGACATCTTTTCACCAAGTGCTCCTGAGGTGTTGGCAATCTCCAAAATATTCATGTGAAACTCATGAATAGTCTCATCTTCTTTCATCTTCAAATTCTCAAATTTGGTAGTGAGCATCTGAAGTCTTGACATCTTAACCTTGGATGTCCCCTTATGAGTAGTTTTGAGAGTGTCCCAAACATCCTTGGCCAGCTCACATTGATGGACCAGTCTGAAGATGTTTCTATCAATACCATTGAATAGGGCATTCAATGCTTTAGAGTTCCCCAGAGCTAGCTCCTCTTCCTCTTTGTTCCACTCTTCCTCAGGTTTCAAGACAGTAGTCCCATCTTTCTCAAGCTTGGTGGGATGTTTCCATCCTTTGTCAGCAGCTCTCCAAGCTTTAATATCCACTGATCTCAAAAAGGCAATCATACGAGGTTTCCAGTAATCATAATTAGACCCATCCAATATAGGTGGTCTACCTCCAAATCCTCCTTCCTTATCCATTCGCCGAAACTATTATCCTAGATCTCACCGAAATAACAGGCGGTGCCTCACGATGCCAATTGAAATTCTGGCGGCGGATCGTGATGTCAGAGAATGTTATGACACACTATCGACACTCTGTTAACAATTTACACAATAAATTTAAGCAATAAAGAACACAATAAGTTGTTTACCCAGTTCAGTGTCTAACTACACCTACATCGGGGCTACCAAGCCGGGAGAAATTCACTATTAGTAGAATTAATTCGGGAATAAACCAACGGTTTATCTCCTTCACTTAAAACCTACCCAATAAACTTCATCTAAGTCCTACTTAGACACGAGTTCTACTCACTCCCCTCAATCACAAGCGGTGATATCAACCTATTGAATAATTGAATTACGAAGACACACTTCAATAAACTATCTTGATCTCGCTTCAAAGCTTTCAATCAAGAGACAAACACTCGTGCTTCAAAGCTTTGGTGATAAACTACCCTTACAAACAAATCCTAGTCCAGGCACTTATCAATTGATAGTTGCTTGGCTCTGAAGATACTAAATTACACAAATAACAAGTCGCTAAATCTTCAATACATTCCGGGCATAGCGGTATAAGGGTTGAATTCCTTTTATAGAAGCGATCCGAAACTTCGGTTTGGGCTTCCATAAAGATAGCTAGGGTTCACTTAATTTAATCCTAAAAACATGGTCTTTTCAACAACCAATTTAGGTTTAACTAAGATTAACCTAGCAGCCACGTGAAACATGCATTCTAGTGAGAAAACATAATATAGCACTCAACAAACTTCACGAAAAGTCTCGGAAAAGCAGTTCTATGAGCGAATGTCACAGAATGTCATAACATCTTATGACATCGGACCATTCTGCAATTTCAGACTTTAGCTTCTTTGTCCTTTAACATCCTTGTCAAGTAGGATTTACCTTCAATCTCTGAATGTCATGACCTTTATCAAGACATTGCTATAGCCTAGTTTTACCAAAATTAATGCCAACTTAAAACACTAACAGACCCTATGGAATTGGATAACTCCACAAAGAAAGTTGAATTCTAAGCATGAACCGGCACCCGAAAATTCGAATCCCCGTCATCCTCTCCTTGTCTACCTCTCTCTCACTCCACCTCCTAACTTCCACGAAACACTGCTTCCACCAAATCTCTCCCTCCTCGATCAGATTTTCGATGACCTCCTAAGAAGAATTCTCAAGGAAACACATATTATCCCCAAGAGGAGTCACATTGATAGAAAAAACCCCTCCATCTCAAGCTTAGATTGGATATGGTAAGAAGTACCTGGGATCGACACCTGCCCCACAAAAGCTTTCAGTAATCGATTATTCTCTTCCTCCCCAAAACTATAAGACATTAAACAACCTTCTACCTCTCATCCCTTAGGATGACTATTATTGACAACATTCGCGAAAGTTCTTCCTCCCCACCTATTGGAGAAATCACCCCTATAGATGCGAGTTGATTGTAAATTTTGACCTCCTCCTACAACAGGCGCAATCTTCCTCTTTGTCGTTACATTGTTGCGTCCTACCTGCTTTTCTACGATTCTGTCGAACCTCTGAACATTGGCATGGATCTTTTTCACTAGAATCTGAATGTTGTCAAGTTTGACATCTTGTAACCTTGCATCCTCCACCTCCTCGAAACGAGCAAACCCAAATTTCTTCCCAAATTTGGTCCTTCTTGGCGAAATAGCTACCTCCACCACCTTCCCGATGCACCCGAATATATCCTTAGCTATTGTGTTATCATGAATTTCAGAAAAGAAAATAGAAGTTATAGGAATCTGTTGAGCTTGCTGATTCCACCCCTCTCAAGAGCTATCCCACCTTGGAACCCAATGGCGGAACACCTTCCGTCGTGCCTCTTGCCAACCTTCTACCCAGTGAGGATGAATCCCACCGAACATGGTTGCAGGAATCAGCTGACGGGAACTTCCCTAGCCCATTTAGAGAGAGGGCGAAGCGAAGACCTTTTAGAGAGAGAAAAATTGATTTATGAGTTATACAATCCAAGTATACATATATGGTCGTGTTAGGAATAATAAGTAATTAATTATGGAGAGAGAAAACTATTATTTAATATTTCCAACCATTGGATTGAAAAGAATTAATGGTCAAGATGTGGAGTAAGTCTTCATAACATACTTAAACTTTAAAGATTAATCTTAAACTTTATAGGTATGATCCATATGATGGTATGTTTCAATCCAACGGTTGATTTTAAAAAAATATTAATCTGAATTGACGTTTTTGAGCGAGTGTAACTCATGGTGTAACTTTCCGAGTGTAAAATATGTGAACCTAATGATGGATTAGCTGATATAGAAATTCCTCCGGATTTGTTAATTTCCAATTTTGAGGATCCAATAAGAGCTATAGTTGAAAGCACATACCCAAATTTGGTTGTCGAGTTTCAAAATGTAGAATTTCTACAAGGAAAAGCAATATTTGCTTCAACCATTGAAGTTGTTGATAAAATTAATCATGACGTATTGGACATGATACCAGGTAAAGTAAAGTTTGTTTTAATCTATATATTCATATAAATGTTTCGTTCTTAAATTATTCTTGAATAACATATTGGATTGATTTCGCGTTTGTGCGTTTGTTAGGTGAGGACAAAGAGTATTTGTGTTTTGATTCAATTGATAGAACTAATACAAGTTACACCGAAGCCTATGAATGTCTTACTCCAGAGTTTCTTAGCAAACTAAGGACTTCAGGTATTCCAAATCACAAACTCAAATTGAAGGTTGGTACACCAATAATGCTAATGAGGAATTTGGACCAAAACGATGGTTTGTACAATGGAACTAGACTAATTGTTACAAGGTTGGTAAATCATGTTATTGAGGCAAAGATCATGTCTGAAAAGAACGTAGGTAACATCTTTTACATCCCTCGAATGTCTATGTCACCTTCCGAGTCACCGTGACCATTTAAGTTGATTAGGAGACAATTCCCAATTATTGTGTCATACGCAATGACAATTAATAAGTCTCAAGGCCAATCATTTGATATTGTTGGATTGTATTTGCCTACTCATGTATTTAGTCATGGCCAATTGTATGTATCCATTTCAAGAGTTACAAGCAAAAGTGGTCTTAAGATCTTAATACATGATAATGAGAATGTATCAACATCTATCACTACAAATGTTGTATACAAGGAAGTTTTCCAATCTCTTTGTTGATGGGTAAATACATGATAACAAATCTTTTCTTTACTATAAATTGTTTGCATAATTGCTGTCTAATTTTTGCATAATTTATCATGCAGGTCAATTAGTTGAAAACATCGATTGCAAGCAGGTTGCGTTGTATCTGAAGTTTAAATACGATATTGTTAACATTAATATGCTTAGATCCGGATTTTAAAGACTCATGACAGTATGTTATTTTGTTACACAATGAAGTTTTCAGTTAACATTTTTTAATGTTGTCAAATTAATTTGATACACTAAGTTTTTCCGAATTAAATGAACTTTGATTGAATTAGTTCCAAACGAATGTTCTATTACATGACAAAGTTAGTTCCATGTTATATGAATTCTGGACCGGACCCGTGCGACAGCACGAGTTATTTACTAGTGTGTGTGTGTGTGTGTGTGTGTATATATATATATATATTTCATTCAAATTTTAGAATAAATTTAAAAGAAGGTAACTTTGGAATAACTTTGTGTCGTTCTCTCAACTTAATTAAGAAAATTTGACTTAGGTAAGTGAATTTCAAGCGTAGAAAAAAATTCTTGCTAAGTGTAGAATTTTTTTTAGTGAATTTAACTTGCCAACTCTCACTTGTACATAGAATCCTCTTCAAATTTGAAGACAAATATTCGTAAGAAATTTTCGACACAAACAAAATTTTCGGTAGTGTATTCAAAAATAAAAAATTCTTGCTAAGTGTAGAATTTTTTTTAGTGAATTTTATCAAATTTTTGTAAGTGGCATTGAATCAATGTGTTATGATGTCTAACATATATATATATATATATATATATTGCTATGGACTGCCCGAAAGCTTTCGGGCAGATCATTCCTCCCTTAATTATAACGATCTATCAGGCCTCAACAACGTATTTAGGGCTCTTAGTTGCCCGCATCGCATTTACTCTACTCGACGTATGTCGAGCTAATCCGCGGTTTGTCCCGTCGTAAACTGTGTCCGTTATGTCATCCATGCTCAATATAATGGCTAGTTACAAGTATGTCTGTTCAGTCATGACCTAGTCAGCTCGGACGACTATATTTGCGGATTCGCGTATCTCGGTCCAAATATAGTACAATGAGAATCCTCCTATGTCCCTTATATAAACCCTCATATCTTTGAGGGAAACGTATCACTTTCTTACACTCAAAACCCTAATATTTTCTACCCTCTTCCTTGAACATTTGCTTACTTTAGTATCGGAGTGTCTTGCAGGTACACCACCCCCTCCTCAACATCAACTTGCTCGAAGGATCGTCAACTGTTCCGGCCGTCTCTGATTCTAATCATTTATTCAGATCAGTGGCGCCGTCTGTGGGAACTATCTTCCCCATCTTCATTCGTCATCCTGAAATCTGAAGATCAAAGATACTCTCGAAACTCCTAACGAGATGGTTGATAACAACGACCAACTCCTTTTCGACAAGGCCGTTCTCTCACCTGTCCGAAAGACAGACATGATTAATTTATCTCCTCCTCTTGAGGACACCGTTGATCACAAGGATGGAAGGACCGCATCCCAGTTCTAAAGATCTCGACCCCCGAAAACCCCCGATTCCTCCCCCCAATGGAACCTGTGTGTACCCCTCATCGTCCTCTCAAACAAACTAACAACCTCCTCCTCGAACCGCATCGAGGAGTTGGAAAAGAACCGCCCATCGTCTCCTCCTCCTCCGACCCTGCGACCCTTCCAAGAAGACGCGAAGGAGGACCGATACCTCGATCTTCTTCTAAAGAAGAGGGACATACCCCACCCTCGGAAGAGAAGGCGAAAATGAGTCCGATCCGATCGAGAGATCAAGAGAGACAAAGATGAGAGAGGATCACAAGTTCCATTCTCTTTCTCTCCATCAAAGAATGGATGAGACGAGTAATCACGTCGACGATCGCTATCATGCGACATTCCTATATCCATACCGATCCTACATACCCGCGAAGGAGTCAAATGATCACAATACCAATCGATATCCACCGAACATATCGAGCTATCACATCGATGCCTAGAGCTCGATTATCGGATTATCGAGAGGCGCTCGGGGGCCATGAAATGCCTCCTATTTCCTAAGACCTTGAGGAAATGTGCCATGGCTTCGTATAAAAGCCTGCCTGACGGATCGGTCACATCCTAGAAGCATTTGGGGAGACTATTCTCCAGACATTTCACTGCCTCCCGACGCCACCCAAAGTCAGAGGCATCCCTGGAGGCCATCATTCAGGGCAAAGAAGAATCTCTCAGAGCATATATCGAGAGGTTCAACCAAGAAGCCGTCTAGGTCTCAACGACGGACGATATGAAAAAATATCTCCTCGAAAGAGGACTACCCCCTCATAGCGACTTCGCGAAGGCTGTAGGTATCGAAACTCCCTCTACTTTGGATGTTTTCCTCCTAAAAGCCCAGTCGTACATCCAACACGAGGAAAAGGAAGTCGTAAACTCTGCTCGTGACACCCGACACAGGGAGAACATCAAGAGGTCCAAGAATGAAGACCCCTCGATATCCCGTCAGGGGAGAGAAAGACGACGAGAAGACAAACTCCGCGATTCGAGAGACCACAAGGGTCCGGTGGGTCGATTCAGTGACTACACCCCCTCACCACTTCTCGGGAGCATATCCTGACCGACTATGCAAACTCCGAGTTCAAGCAAGGAGGTATATGCTTTCCTCGGTAGACCTTGGCTAAACAGCCGACACAACATACCAACGAATGATGAATAAAGTCATTAAAGGAGAAATCAGATACATGCTCGAGGTGTATATGGACGACATAATCATGAAGTCCCAAAAGGAGGTTGATCATGCCCTGCACCTCAGGAAGATCTTCGATCAAGCCAGAAGAGCCAAAATGAGGTTCAACCCCGAAAAGTGCACCTTCGGAGTCTGGGCCGGTAAGTTCCTCGTCTTCTATCTCATCAAACATGGGATAGAGGCTAAACCCGACAAATGTTGAGCATTCTTAGAATTGCCCACTCCGAAGTCCAAATAATCCATTCAAGTCCTCAATGGGATGTTGACCTCGTTATCTCGATTTGTCACAAAATCGGTCCAACACGCACTCCTATTCTTCAAACTACTAAGAAAGGAACTTGAGTTCGACTGGACCGAGGAGTGCGAGCAGACCTTAATTCATCTCAAGCAAACCTTATCCCAAACGCCCGTGTTATCTCGACCTGATAAAGATGGGATACTATATCTGTATCTAGCAGTGACTGCTGAGTCCGTTAGCGCTGCACTCATACGAGAAACACGGGAAGGGCAGAAACCTATCTATTTCACGAGCAAGGCCTTACAAGAGCCCGAATTGAGATACCAACAAATTGAAAAAATTGCCCTCGCGCTAGTCACCGCTGGGAGACGACTTTGCCACTATTTCTTGGCACACACCGTTATAGTTCGAACGAACCAGCCCATCAAACAACTATTGGATCGACCAAACATGGCCGATAGAATGCTCAAATGGTCGTTGGAATTATCTGAATTCGACATCAGGTACAAAAACATGAAAGCCCTCAAAGCATAACTCCTGGCGGACTTCGTGGAAGAAATGACTTTCCCGACACTCTAAGAAGGAACCAACAAACGGACTATATTCGTCAACGGTGCCTCTAGCTCATCAGAAAGTGGAGCAGGCATAATTCTAGAAAACAGAGAAGGGATCATCATCGAAGTATCCCATACCCAATCATTCCCTACTTCCAACAATCAAGCCGAGTACGAAGCTTTCCTCGTCGTCCTCCGCCTTGCCGAGGATATGGGAGCAAAAGAAGTCAAATCCTCACAGATTCACAACTCGTAGCCTACCAAGTTCGAGGAGAATATCATGTCAAAAACAACCAACTGGCCGAGTATTGGACCCTCGTCTAAAACCACTTGAAAAAGTTCACTTCAGTTGAGATACAACATATCCCTCGAGAACACAACGCTCAAGCAGATGTCCTGTCCAAGCTCGCTAGCACGAGGACTAAAGGAGGGAACAAATTAGTAATCCAAGAAATACTCCCTCGACCGAGTATAGAGAAAAGTCGTCCCTGCCACAACATACTCATCATCAAAGAGGGCACTTCCTGGATCACGCCCATTTACAAATATCTAATCGACGAGACCCTTCCTGACGATCTCAAGGAAGCAAGCGTCATCAAGCGAAGAGCTTGTTCATACGTCATCCTCGAAGACAAACTCTATAGAAGGGGATTCTTCATCCCTCTCCTCAAATGCGTCGAAGAAACCATAGTGCCACACATATTGAAGACAATACACGAAGGCATCAACACCCAACACCTAAGGGGCAAATCACTCGCCCGAAAAGCTCTTCGAGCTAGTTACTATTGGCCGACCATGAAGATCGACGCCAAGGAACACATAAAGAAATGTGACAAATGCCAACGACACAGACATATGCACCTAGATCCCCCGGCAAACTCAAATCCCTCTCTTCTCCATGGCCTTTCTCGTGGTGGGGGCTCAACATCCTCGAGTCGTTCGTCTTGGGAGCATATAAAAACAAATATTTATTAGTAGGTGTCGACTACTTTACCAAATGGATAGAGGCCGAAGCACTGTCCAAAATCACCACCCTAAACATCCTGCGTTTCTACAAGAGGAATATATTAGTCCAGTTCGACATTCCACAAGCTATAATCACCGAAAACGGGACACAGTTCACCGACAAAATTTTTTAAGACTTCATCGCCCATCTGGGAACCGTACAACACTTCGTTTCGGTCGAACACCCGCAGACTAACGGAAAGGTCGAATCCGCCAACAGAGTCATATTGTGCAGGCTCAAATGAAGGTTGGACAAATCAAAAAAGAAATGGGTCGAAGAACTGCGCAACATACTCTAGACCTACCGAACCACTCCTCATTCATCCACCAGGGAAACCTCGTTTCAAATTGCCTATGGAACCGAGACCGTTATCCCGATAGAGATCTCTGAACCTTCGAGAAAAACCGAATCTCCCCTCGACGCGGAGATGAACGACCAATCCTTGAGGGAGAAGCTCGACATGGTCAAAGAAATAAGAATGGGGGCTGCCCTTAGAGAAACATCTCTCAAGCAAAGAATAACCCTCTGATATGACGCCAAAGTCATTCATCATGAATTCGACGTTAAGAGTTTAGTCCTCAAACATAACCTTAAGAGCTCCATCGAAGGAAAACTTGCAGCAAACTGGGAAGGCCCTTATTGTATCTATGCCAAAACAAGAACATGGGTATACTACTTAGAAAACCTCCAAGGAGAGAAACTCACTCGATCATGGAATGTGAAAAACTAAAACAATATTATAGTTAAAACACTAACGGTCGACACAGCTCAGGAAACCACCCAGGTGCTTATAGCTCGACATCACATGCTCGCCCCGGTACCAACGTTGCGTGACATTATGGCACATAAAGAGATACTTGCTCCATTAACCTAACGATCTAGATCTCTACCTCGACGCAGGGGACTTAAACGAGCCCCGTAGTCTAAGTACCTAGCCCGATAGAACACCCAACTCGCGATGAGACGTTCATGCCATCGACCTCAGGCCTTCAATCAAAGCTTGAGCTCTGAATTGAGTCCAATAACGAACTGGCCCTCTTTGACTAGTTTCTCCACACTATCAAAGACCATACATTACCGATAAACGTTCCCTCCCCGAAACATAAAGTATCAAATGCATACAAACAATAAACTAAAATACTTAGACATTACATCCACGACCATAAAGACCAAATTTGTCTCGGAGTTAAAATGGGGACTCCATCCCAACAAAACAAGAGATTCAAAATGACCTCAAGGGCCGAAAAACTGTCATTATATAAATGGGCCTCGTCCAAACAAACATAACAAAAACAATAAGTTAGAATTATTCAACGGGCTGGTCAGGATCATTTCTAGAGGCCGGCTGCAGAGGAGTCTCTTCCACGACCATTTCGCTGAAGAAATCGGGCTTCTTTATCTCACCATCTTCAACATAGAATGAACTCTCATTCCGTCGGTCACCAGCTCCACGCCCAGGTTCAAGACCCATACCTGGGCCAACACATTCTCAAAGCTCCTTGTAGAAGCGACCACTACATCGTCATAAGCCAGATGAATACGTTAAATTAGATCTGCTCGGGTCCTCAACTCTGCGGTATCTTCAGGCTCCCCCTCGATTGGAGAAAGATCAGCCTTCAAATGCGCGATCTCGTCAGCCATTTGCTGCTTGTCCTTCTGAGCCGCAACGCGCTCCTCGACAGTCCACTTCAAATTAATGGATAACTTATCTTCCTGACCCTTAGCGGCCTCCTTCATCTCCTTTAGTTTGGCCCTGAGTTCTCAAAGCTCAACCTCGGGAGATTGACCCAACTCATAATAGGCCGCCGCCATCTCGAAATTATGCACCCACGCTCCCGCATCCTTAGAAAGAGCTGATTTCTTAGATGGTCGATCCATTTCCTCCAATAAAAGAGACTCTGTCTGCGGTAGATTCATGCTCGTATTGTCGAAGTAGGTACTGTCGAGCCAGTAGGGTGGGAGATCAAACTCCCTCTTTCCTCTTTTTCTGGTTAGATCCACCATATTGCCATCAACTTGAACCCACTTGTTCTTCGACGGGGTATGTTGAGGGGATAGAGTCCCGACCACCTGGCTTGCAGACGTCTTCTCCAGACCTGTCTTAGAACTGGCCCCCGGATCATTCGGTGACCCCTTCCCCCTTTTCTTCTGTTGTTGTGAGTTTCGAGCAATACATTCCATAGCAGGATTCATCTTAGCTACAACAAAAGGAACTCACGTTAGGATCAGACAAAACTGGATATATTAAACAATAACAAGAAAGAAAAAGATGCAAGAATATTAAATCTACCCAAGTAAGCCTTAGGATCCCCACTAAGAAAGAGATCCCTCACGTTGATAAGCGGGGGCTCGAAAACATGGCCCCCGTCTTCTCCCACGAGTGGTTTCCCCCTATTCCCATGCGTTGGACCGGGATAAGACACTCGACATAAGACATCAACACGCCAAGACTGGCCAAATCCTTGGCATCCAATCCCTCTTTGGCCCATACATATTGATCAACATTTCGCTCTAAATGCTCTTTGTTCCAATGAAAGTTAAACCTGGACACGAGCCGATACACATGCTCTCCTCGTTCATTCAATTTTGGAGAACCATCCTCTCAAATAGCAGGAACGCTCGAAGCACATTAAAGAAAGCTCGTTCCGAGATCGGTCGGACTAACATGAACTTATCCTTGAAAAATCGAATAGACTCTTGATAAGGTTTGAAGAGCTTTCCGTTATGTTGTCGAAACACCACCCAACCCCACCGAACTACCCCATCAGTCTTATTTGAACTCATCTGAAGACAGAATATATGGAAGAACAGGGGGAGAGTAGCACCTATCTCTAAGTACTCATACACTATCTCGAACGCTCGGATAAAAGCGATCGCATTCGGGTGAAGCTGAGATGGAGCCAGGAGAAGGTGGTCAAAAATCGCCACTTACAAATCAGTAAATGGAAGGCGAAATCCCAACTATCTAAACCAGATGTCGAACACTAGAATACATTCAGCCTCATATGTCGAACATATTTGATGCACGGTCGCATGGATATACACTGCTTAATCCTCTTGTCTCCCCTCCTTGTTCACATCTTCACCCTCAGGGCCATACCAGGCCACCCTATTGAACACCTCATCCTGACGAGTGGTAAAGTACGACACTCTCAAGCGAACATCCAGAGCCACCCAAGTAGTTGGATCTTGGTTCCCGACCTGAGCTACTGTTACGGACGGATCCTTTACCGACTGAGGTCCCTCGGCGAAAGGAGAATCCTCCTTTAGGATCTCGCCCGAAGTACCTTCCTCGTTAATTATAAAGTCGGAGTACTCTCGCCCAGAATCCTTTGAACTTTCACAACTACTTTCTCTACTGCCCGTTGTAACACGGTGAACTGACTTTATAGGTTTTTGTATCGCAAATGTGCGGATAGCAAGAGTCGCCACCGACTTTTCTTTTATCCAATTAAGGGAAGGTAAAAAGTACAGAAAAAGACCTTCGTTAGATTCTGAGTAAGGGAGAAGGTTATGAAAAGGGAAGGTATTAGCACCCCTTTCCATCCGTAGTTATCTACGGGCTCTTAGTTGCTCTTAGATCACTTTAAAATTGTGCTTTCTGTGTGTTTGACAAAAATGTTTTGAAAAGGGCACTTCGCTTTGACTTTGTAATGATTCATGTAGGAATGTATACAAAGTGTTCGGAAATGTTTCGTTTCGAAAAGAGTTTGAACTTTGAAAAAAAAGTGTGAGGTGTGAAAAGTATTTTGGATAGAGCAAGCAACTAAGAGTCTTATTACCTACTCAGAATTGGTCGTTTTCGTATTGTTTTACGTTCCTTTAGAATAACGCTATCCATACCATTAGTTGGTAGGTAACTCCATTCGTTGGATGTAAGCGGGACATTCGAAGGGACATCGTATGGTCATAGAAAGCAACTTGTAGGAAGTATCCTAGCACATTCGAAGGGACTATCATCATTTTTCATAGGCAACAATCGAGGGTCAAGATCATGTATTCGGAGGCGACATCGTGGGTCTTATGATCTTTGTATCAAAGGGACTATGATGATTTGTTTGTAGGCAACAGTGCTAGAATACCTCTACGTTCGAGGGACATGACCATTTGAATTCGTAAAGGCAACGAGAGAGAATTACCCTAAGGGGTGCATGTGTGAAAAGAGTGTGTATATTCAGATTCATGTTATCTTGAAAATTAGAGTGAGCTATGTTCAATTTTATCTTTCCATACACGCCTAATTACTAACAGTTTATAAGGTGCGGAAAGTAAATTGCGGAAATTAAAGTGCGGAAAGATAAATCCTACGCTATTACATGGCTTTGGGGCAGATACATAATTTAAAATGCGCGGAAAATAAAAGCCCTAATTATACTATTACATCCCATAAGCAATTACATAATTTGAAAAAAAGAAAACGATAAAAAGAAATCGTCTGAAATGAGATAACCTGTGAAAAGATGAGAAATCGGAAAATACGAGGAAATCGAATAAGAGAAAAATGTTAGCAAAAATAATAATTTTTAAATGAGAAAAATATTTCATGCCGGAAATGATATTAATATGCTAAAATAATTTTTTGGGATTTTTTGGAGTTAATTTAATAATTAAAAATCAATTAAAGGTGATTTAAATGATAAATTAACAATTAAATTAAATATGCATGCAAAAATAATATTTTTTAATTTTATAAATTAAATAAACATTTTCTGGAAATAATGCAAAAAGAAAAATATTTTTTGGTATTTTTAAATGCATGATGAAAATTGTTGAAATTAAATTAAAATGCATGAAAAATATTAAATAGAAAATATAAAAATAAGAAGTTTTGCAAAAGGAGAAAAATGTTTTGGTCTTGCCAGGGATTGAACTAGAGACCTTGCTTTCACAAACCCAAGCCTTGACCAACTGAACCAGCGTGCACGCATATCATGGAAACGGAGCGAGTGGTTTGTAAACAGGTGTCGCCTCCTGACTTGCACCAATCACGCGCCAAGAACTTCATCGTTCTCATTTGAAATCTGGGAATTTTGCGTCGGCCTCAGTGCTTCGCTATAGCCCCTGCAATTCTCAAAATCTCATACACATAATATAAATGAGTTGTGAGTACCTGAATCAATTGGAAATTACATTCTAAACACAATGGTAATGGTCTTTTGGTCCAATTTAACCGATTTAAGGAAGCCCTAATTCGGTTCAAAAAACCCTAACAATGGCGTATTTCGATTCAGGCCATGAAAACTCAATTCGATTGTCCAGATAGCTTGCAAACTTTGTTCTAAACACAAAACAATCATCAAAACACATTAATAATGCATGATAAACATAATTCGATTTTTGAAAAAGTAAGAACAAACCAAATCGTGATTTCTCAATTCTTGATGTTTTTGGACAATGTAAAGGTCTGGATCGATTCAGGAGATGTCAAGGAACGTGTTTGGATGCTTGGAATCAATTGAATCGAGCTAAAACTGTGGCTGCTAGTAGCTTCTGAAGCACAGATTTTTTGAATTAGGTTAGGGTTCCTCAAGCCAATTTTTTCATTTTCATTCATGTGGTATGTATTGTATATATATAGTAGATGGAATTGGAGCTGATTTGAGGAAGAAATCATCATCAATCAATGCAAAACATATTTGATTTTGTACAAAATCAAATTTTCTCTTTTATGATCAATTTCAATCAATTTCTTTCCAAATCCAATCAAATTTCGAAATTTGCTGGCTCCTTTGGGTTACTTGGATCTCAAGGATGAGAGAAAAAAATCAATTTGCAATTAATTTTGATTTTTTTACCTTATTTTTGAATTTAATTTGTATTTAAATGAATAAAATCCAAATTAAATAGAAAAATAAAATAAAAATTCGTGGCATTGGGCTTGGATATTCCTAATTGTATAAGGAACAAGTTTGGATGAAGAAAAAGTAAGCCCATTTGCAAAAATTTTGATTTTTACAAGCATCTCTCCTTGTGCACTTCTTCAAAATTGCCCAACTTGTGAATGGTGTATCTTGCTCAATTTTCCACATTTTTGAGTGTTCTTGGACTTTTTAGAAATCTCTAAGAGTCCTCTAACCAACCTCTTTAATTTCATCTCAATTGGAGTTTCCATGCTCAATATATCTTCAAAACAAAATGTTGACTTTTTGTTGACTTTGAAAAGGACCTGTAATGTTTTGATCCATACCTTCCAAATGAAGCATTTTTTGAACATTCTTGTGAGACATGAAGTTGTAGAGAATTGAATTTCCTTCAAAACAAGAGGTGGTGGAAAATTTTCTGAGAAAGTATGAAGAAGTTATGCCCAGTCAAAGTTTGATTGACTTTTCCTCAAGAAACCCTAATTTGGAAAGTTTGACTTTTGAGCAAATCTTGAGTTTTCTTGATGAATCATGATCAACCCTTGATCAAATGATGAATGTAACTTAAAAATGAGGATGTTGACCAAAAATTATGAAGTTTGACTGTATGTTGACCACAGTTGACTTTTTGTCCAATACAATTGATTTTCAACCATCTGAGCAATTGTCTGAGGAAACTTGACTTGTGAGGCTTGAAACTTGACATGGAGAATCTTTGAAGCATATGAGGAGGCATGAGGACCATTGGAGATGTGGGAAGCCCATCTTGGTCTGAGAAATACCAAACCCTAGCTTGGGTTGATTGTCTAGGAGAGGGTTTGTCTGATCAACCCTTGAAGAATCCTTGAGCATGGATGTATGAAATATTTTGAGAAGATGGAGGGCAGATTTTGGGGTATGACACCCGTCATAACACCTGAAAAGCAGAGAAAGTCGATGAGCTCGACATCAACGTCAAATCCACCCTTCCACCACTAATCATGTAAAAGGGCTCGGACGAACGAGGATCCACTTCCTCGGTGTTCACGGTGATTTCTCGTAAACAACCGCTAGTCTTCCAAACTATCGAATAAACTTAATTACTGTTATTCAATTTATCTGGTAACTTGTAGGGTCGACTAGATTGATCCTATGGGACATAGTCGTTTGGCTAAATCTAATTGTAAAACAGGTATTCATATTTAGGACTTCTAATTAAAGTGTTTCAAAGACATCCAATCCACTTCGACTACTACACTAAATGATTCGAAGGATAATTTCTATATGATATAAGTAATGTTCATCAGAAAAGTAAAAAGACTTCAGATTGAGTAAATGGCAGGATTAAGTGAGTGAATGTAAAAGTTGCTGAATGTTTAAAGGATTCGAACATAAGAAAAGCGTTTAAATGCAGAAAGAAATAAATGACTCTGAATGTAAAAGCTTTAATGTAAAGGCATGAACATAAAAATGTTTGAAGCACAAATGAAATGGAAATGAAAGACAAACTGGAAAATATAAAGAGTTTTCATTGAATTGTAAATGTTGGTGTTATCATACGTACATCTTTCGAGCATTCGCTTCCTATCCATGCGGTATTTTGAATGTTTATGAATTTGTACAATGATATGACACACGAAATCCTAGCACTAAGACCTCTATTTATACTATTTCAACCATAACGGTCTTGCTATCGACCGCCACGCTCAAGCATGCAGCATTACTTCCTCTAGCCTCCACGCTTCGAACCCTTCAGCTTATGTATTTGAATTTCCAATATCCGCTCACGCTTGAATTTCAAACGCCTTGAACCTTCGTTTGAATTGTTTCAAAGGTTATTTTCGAAAATAACCTTCACAAATATAATCTCATCATTATTTCGAAAATTCTTTAGACTTACACTCCACAACTATCATTCGAAACCTTGAACTTTAATATTTCCATTCGAAAAAATTCTTCCATTCTAAACCATAAAACTTGCTTTATTCAAACAAAGCCCAATCATTTCATTTCGAATCACAATATCAAAATCTTCAGCCAACAAAATGCCCCTTTAAAATATGTATTTCGAACCCTTTGAGAAATACTTATTTTAAATAGATTCACAAGATTTTGATAGGACCTTTGAATAATCATGACATTTATCGCATGACTTTACCCACGCCAATCAAGACGCCTCTTTGAGTACCGAACCGTCTTGGACCAGTTGCCACAAAGATGGTGCGGTTTAAAAATAATGATTACTATTAATCACACTCATTACCAACACTAGATCTTACGCCACCTCTCTCTAATCCAACCAACGACTTCCACGCACTCTAGTCTCATTTAGTGGGTGTTTAAACTCACTCTTCCACACTCTTTATAAAACTCATCGCTTTAGTCTTTTCTTCTTTTCTCCAAAATTCTGAAACCCTTTTTTTCTTTCACTAAACCCTAAAACTTCCAGCAATCTTAACAATGTCTTCATCAACATCATCACAATTGAAGAAATCATCAAAAAGGAAGAACAAGAACAACAACACGGAAACTGACATGGAGAGCAAGGTGGGTACTTATCAGAATCAATCTGTGCTCAATCCTCAAGCGATCTCCAAAGAGAAAGAAATGTTGTATGCTTCTCAGGTATTAATCCCTACCAATGTTGCTGGAAAAAAGTTTGCCCTAATGGGTCCTTTAACCGTTTTTGAAATTCTAAAAGATACTAGGAAATTTTTTCCCGTTTGCTATAAATTCAAACCCCTATTCAACAAGATGGATGCCCCTAAGGCAGGAACTGAAGACATAAGCGAATCATCTGATTCGAAAACAACTGAAACTCCAGTCTCACCTCCAAAAGATCCTTTTATTTTAGATTATATCAAAAGCAATTTCAAACCATTTCGATCCTGCCCCACTTCAGATGTAGCATATTAAAACTGGCTCACTAAAGTAGAATCCAAAAAATCCCAGCAATGGGAAGAATTAGGAATTTATAATTTGATCAAACTGTCGAAACCGGCTTTACTTACAGCCACCCATTGCTATTTGCTTCATTGTACTTCTGGGACAACACTTATAACACTTTCCACCTTCCGGGCGGAATGATAACACCCACCTTCTTTGATATAGCTGCCATCACTAGTCTTTCACCAGTGGGGGAAACTTATATTCCTGATAACGAAGAACATTCTAGCATCATTGACTTCGATGTCAAACTAGCTAGCTTTTCAAAATTCATCAGCCATTATCATACTGAAGGGGATGATGTCTCAGACGTAGAACATATCGCTTTCCTTACCTTATGGCTATCACGATATGTGTTCTGCAGCAGATCCTTGCAAGTGGCGAGTAGGTTCATTCCCCTAGCCAGGGATTTCCATGAAAATAGGAAAGTCTGCCTGAGTGAATTGCTACTTGTCGATCTTTATGAGAGCCTAAGGTCAGCAGTCTCTAGTTTAAAATCCCATGCTCCAAAGAACATTCTTCTGGATGGACCCTTTTGGTTGCTTCAACTATGGCTTAATTCCATGTTCGAATCTTCTTTATCAACTGCTGATACTATCATCGAACAAAATCCAGAAATAACTGACAGGATCATTGAAGGCACAAGGCTTCGAAAGCTTACTCCAAATGATGACAAGGATGATTTCAAAGTCCATTTTTCTAAATACATCATGATCTTCTCAAAAAGACACAAGTTCGAAGAGTCCATGGCACCTTTTACTCAAAGGACTTGTGGACCATCATGGTTCACAATGTCTCTCTCGTGTAAAGAGAAGAGATGCGGACATTTGGAAAGCGTTTTTCCTCAAGAATTACTCCAACAAAGAATCAGATTTTCCTCCTGGCTTATCAACCCAATTTCGTTTCTCAACAATTTGGACTGTGCCAATTAATTCCTGAACCTTTGTTCCAAACACAAAGTGCCATAACCTCAAGCAAAACGTTCAAAGCAAGAGAGGCCAAATTACAAGAGCAATATCAAGATTTTGCTCGATTCGAGCTTTACCTTCGAGCCATACTTCAATGGATTTCTTGAATGGTGGACTAAGTTCTACGACATATATGTTTGACACACTCACCATTCAACAAAAGCTAATGGGCGCGTTCGTGGTACACTCCAAGAAAGGTATGTTCACGCCAAAAATTAGGGCTTTTCAAAATTATTTGAAACCACTTATGATACACGAACCAGTACATCGAGTTGAAGGAAAAATTTAAAGAAAAATTTCTAAGTTCAAACTTCCTTCGGGTTGTCACCGAGGATAGGTATAGGTTGGCACTCGAAATGCATCCACCTAAATTTCCTAGGTTGCCTACCTCGAACCGGCTCGCTTGGTTTCCTCCATACCCTTGGTGGTTTACTTGCAAAGAAATGTTCAATTACCAATCTCGAAAGAAACTAAAGCCATCGAGACGTGACATGGGCTCGTCGGCTTCATAATTTCCTGTGACATCTTCGCTATGACCTTCCCGCCATTTCGATTACATCTAATCGAGGCACAGTGCGAATGCTTGGGAAAATTCAATTGTATCCTAATTCCTTTATCCTTAACATTTTATCTTAATTGTTTCACTTTTCACCACTAGCGTTACTTGAAGCCCAAGGAATACTTCTCAACAAGCTATTAAAATTAGCGATGATGTAACTCCAACAATACCAACAACAACAACAACTACTACAACAACAACACCGGCAGCAACAGACATTTCAATTCCAAAGGTAATCAACTAACCCTGTTGTTTCGAATAAACTGAAGTTTATGATTTAGATCTAACTTATGTTTAGACCTTTTCAGACTAGCAAACTTCCACCAACTACTCCTAAGAAAAGGAAACAAGGCTCCACCGAAAAGAACCTCAAGATTCTGAAAATTCTAAGAAGAAGCAAAAGAAGAAAGCTCCAAAGGCCCTAAGCCTACTAACGTTCCTGGACTTGATTCCAAAGACGTTGCTCCCTCAACAACATCCAAAATTTCACCTTCGACCTCCAATATAATATTAGAACATATTGATAGTAACATTTCTTCTGATAATCCACAGGTAATTTAAATTCGAATTCCTAACAAAAATAGTTATTCATACCTTGGTACATATTCTTAACTTTTCTTTGTTCATGCAGGATACTTCGAACATGAATCCCACTACTTCAACTCCTCCAACAGGGACCATTGCTCCAATCACTTCCTCTCCCCATGGGGACTCCAACAACTTCGTGCAAAACAAAGGGTCTTCCAACATGGTGGCCCTGACTGGGACTTCGGAGGCACCAGATGATCAAGGCACCTCACCTCCTTTGACGGAAGCAAACAAAGAATCACCCAACAAGTCTAAAGAAAATCCACCAGAAACTTCCCTTATGAAATCTCCTCTCGGAAGAGAGTCCAAAATCACTCATCTTGAAAAGGACAAGGTTCTCCTCAAGAGAGTGAAGAAACTGCAGAAGAAAGATCTCGTGAAGATGAAACCCAAAGTGGTTCGGCTGATGAAACGAAGTCTGATGCAAATAGCAGCGAGACCAATATTGTCGATGAGGTGGATCTGGGCGACGAAGGAGAAAGTAATGAGCAAGGCAAGGATGAAGATAATTGTGGTAAGACTAAAGAACCTATGGAGGTCGAAATGGACGTGACTCCTTTGAACATGGAACTGCCCCCACCTTCCCAGCCTCGACTGACTGAAGAGGAACTAGCTCTCCTAAAACACAATGACCCAATTGAGTACATGAAAACTAAGTTGGCCCAAAAGGACATCCCTTTCACTAGGGTTGGCACTGGTTCAACTAACAACACATTGTCCCCAGATGCTAGAGCTATACTTCTTAACAAAGTCAGGGAAAAAATCCTTGATGTAGACCTATTTGAAGTTCTTAAAAAGGATAGCACTGCTTGCTATACCATGAAGGAACTTCTCACTCAAGTTAACTTCGCAGCTTGCTCCTTGCCAGTCAGCACTATACTGTTCGACCTCCAAGTATTTGAACTAATTAATTTGAATTAATTTGAGTCTCGGTTTTGTAATATTTGAACAACGCCATTTTGGCAACGTATGGCACCATTTTGGCATCTCCTTATAATATTTCGACTACGTTGCTATTATTCGAATCTCCTGTAGGCGAGGTCTATATTTTTTCAAATATTTTCTGTTAACCTTTAAGATTCGTTTGTCATCAGTTAACTCTTCGATTTCATACGCATTGTTTGAGAATCTCTTTAGTATTCGAAAGGGTCCTTCCCAATGAGGTGACCATTTACCTGATGTTTTATTCTTCTTGTCCATGGGCAATATGACTTTCATTAAGTCATTAACGGAATGTTTTACCTTTCACCCTTTTGTTGTATGCCCGGCTACTCTTTCCTTTTGCCTCATTAGGATTTCCAATGCATGCGCCTAACTGCTAACTCAACTAACTCATTCATCATCATCTCCCAATACAATGCAGATGGGATCTCATTTTGCCTTTGAATTCGAACTGATTGCAGATGAATTTCCACTGGTAAAACTGCATCATGGCCAAATGTTAGCTGGAAAGGCGTGGTGTTAATAGCTTCTTTAGGAGATGTTCTACAAGCCCAGAGTATTCGGTCCAAAGCCTTATGC
The DNA here is from genome assembly GCA_021764765.1 of Vicia sativa. Lineage (NCBI taxonomy): Eukaryota > Viridiplantae > Streptophyta > Magnoliopsida > Fabales > Fabaceae > Vicia > Vicia sativa. Next base: position 148,060,665 of record CM038796.1, read on the forward strand.
CAATTCTTTGGCTTCTTACCAACATGTTTTTTAATTAACCCTATTATCACTTTGTTTGCTGCTTCGACCTGACCATTTGCTTGAGCATAATATGTCGTTGATGTTAATAATTTAAAACCCATCTCCTGAGCAAATTCCTGCATCTTTCTACCAGTAAACACAGAACCTTGGTCTGTGGTTATACTCTATGGTAATCCGAAACTATAAATTATTTGTTTCTGTATGAACCCAATAATAGCCTCTTGATCAGCAATTATTAATGGTATTGCTTCGATCCACTTGGTAAAATAATCAATTCCTACTAAGATATATTTCTGTCCTTTAGATGAAGCAGGATTGATCTCTCCTATTAAATCTAATGCCCATCCTCTAAAGGGCCATGGTTTAATGATCGAATGTAACTCACTTGCAGGAGCATGTTGAATCCCTGCATGTTTCTGGCATTCTTCACACCCTTTAGCAAAATCTATACAATCTTTGAGCATGCTGGGCCAATACATGCCATATCGGAATAACAACCATTTCATTTTATGGCCTGCTTGATGTGCCCCACATACCCCATTGTGGACCTCTGATAATGCTAAGTATGCCTCACCTTCTCCTAGGCACTTCAGTAATACGCCTTCCGGGGTCTTCTTGAACAATTCATTTCCCATGAGGACGTATGATAACACTCTATATTTTATCTTCCTATCAACATTCAATGTTGGGTTTTTTAAATAATTCACAATTGGACTTCGCCAATCTGCATCTGACAAGGTGTCTATGACTAATACTTAATTCACGCAAGACAACCTAACTTTATATTTTCTAAGTCTGATGGTATGAGTCTAGTAGCCATAACCCTTCCTCTTAATTCAACCAAATCTTCAAATTTTTTGGTGGAAACTTTATACCCTGAAGCCAACTGTGTTAGGTCATTTGCCTCTTGATTTTCTATTCTTGGTATATGTTTAATATCCATGTATTCGAATTTTTTGAGTAGCCTATTAACGATGACGAAATACGTAATCAAATTGTCCTTTCATTTGTATTCCTTTGTTATTTGCTTGACCACTAGCTCCGAATCTCCTTTAATTTCGACTCTAGTTACCCCCAATTCCAACAAAGCTTCAAGTCCAACGATAAGCGCTTCGTACTCAGCTTCGTTGTTCGAGCAACGAGGACCATCTAACTTATACTTGAATTTTGTTGGAATTCCTTCGGGAGAAATTATAAGAACTCCAACACCACTACCATCTTTATGGGTCAAACCATCAAAGTATAATTTCCAAGGTTGCATTTCAACATAACCCATGACAGTCTCTTCGATCAATGAATGATCAACAATGAAATCAGAAATTACTTGACCTTTCACAGCTCTTAAAGGCATGAAAGTCAAAGAATACTCTGTCAAGGCCAAAGCCCATTTACCAATTCTGCTATGCATTATTGATTTCGAAAGCATGTGTTTGATAACATCGAAATGAGATGAAACATGAACATCAACAGGCTTTATATAATATTTAAGTTTCATACAAGAGAAATACAGACAGAGACATAACTTTTCTATGTTGCTATATCTGGTTTCTGCATCATTCAACACCCTACTTAAATAGTATACGGCTCTTTCGATGCCATTGCTATCTTCTTGTGCTAACATACTACCTATGGTAACTTCAGAGGCGGATATGTACAATCTCATGGGCTTTCCCCATGAAGGTGGAGACAAGATAGGAGGCTGAGTGAGATATCTTTTTATATTGTCAAACGCCTCCTGATGTGCTTCGTTCCATTTGAAGGCTTGTCCTTGCTTCAAACGAAGTAACGGAGAGAAAGCCTGGGTTCTTCCACTTAAATTCGAAATGAACCTTCTTAAAAAGTTAATTTTACCTAGCAAAGATTGCAACTCCTTTTTTGATGTAGGTGCTTTCGTTTCTACAATGGCTTTGGTCTTGTTTTGGTTGATTTCAATACCTTTCTTATGAACCACAAAACCAAGGAAATCTCCAGCCTGCACGAAAAATGCACACTTAAGAGGGTTCATTTTTAATCCATGTTTTCTCATTCTTTCGAATGATTGGCTCAAATGATGCAAATGATTTTCTGCAGATACTGATTTGATGACTATATCATCAATGTACACCTGCATAAAAGTCTCAATGAAATCATGAAAAATCGAATTCATTGCCCTTTGATAAGTTGCTCCAGTGTTTTTTAAACCAAAAGGCATTACTACCCATTCGTAGGTGCCTAAGGCTCCTGGAAAACGAAATGTTGTCTTAGCAACATCTTCTTCAGCAATAAAGATCTGGTTATACCCAGAGTATCCATCTAACATACTTAAATATTCAAATCCTGCAGCAGAATCTATTAACATTTCTGCCACAGGCATGGAATACTCATCTTTGGGGTAGCGATTTAAATCTCTAAAATTTATGCAAATTCTCGAGAGCCATTCTTCTTAATAACATTACTATATTTTTTGTGCATGACAACCTTTCAATTTGCTTTAATCTTCGTGAGAACTACTGTGCGAACCTTCTAGGGTCGCTTGATGGGCTTCTTGCCATCCTTGATTGGAAGTTTGTGTTCCACTAGCTCCCTCTTTAAACCAGGCATTTCATCATAGTCCCACGCGAAACAATCTTTGTTTTCTAAGAACTTGATCATTTTGAGGCTTGAATTGAGTTTTGTGCTCACGTAAGTTATTCTTTTGTGTTTTCATCTCCCAAGTTCACCTCTTGAGTGGATCCTACGCTAACATTTTAGCACCGAGTCCGTGGGGTCCTTTCTTCTTTATTTGGCATATAGCCTTTTTATTTCACCTATTTCTTGTTCTTCAAAGGGTGAGCCTTTTGACCCCACCTATTTCTGCCATACTATCTACTACGGCCGCCTTCCATTCGCTCAACCATGTAGGCGAAATCTTTCGAGAAGGAGGACTCAATCATGAGCGGACTATTTTACCGGCCGCTTCGACTTCTCAATCTCCTTGATTATCCTTCTATCCCAATACATTCCATCATGGCGAAGGGTCATGTAATAATGCGTTCGGTCTCATTGATCTCGTCGTTAGGGTACAAGGAGCAATTTTGGCTAAGTGTTTGTCATAGTTTCTCTTATCAACTAGGTTGGCGCGTCATGAAATAGCTTTGATCGATGTTTTTGCCATCTCTCCATAATACTAACCTCTAATGCGGAGGACCGCTCAACGCCATGGATCCATTCTCGCCCAACAAATTGTAGTTGGCTTGATTACCATGAACATAGTGGGTTACCATCAAATCCACTGGATCACCCCAATGTCCGCCTACTTTACCTTCATAGTTTGATAGTACCATATTGTGTGGTTTTATGTCAACATCCTGTCCCTAACTTCTTCAACATGAAATGAGGCATCAAGTTCACTGCGCCTCCATCCAGACTTTGTTTACGCCATGTGTACCAACTTTTGCTCGAATGAACAATGGCTTTAGGTGATTTTGCATGGCGATTCGGTACTCGAAGAAGGCATCCCGCTTTTGTTATCCATCACATAATAGCATATTGCCTATGTTTCGTCGGCATCATCCTCCTCGTGCTCCGACTTGCCTCTTGCCCAAATTGCAAGGCAACACGATACTACATTGCGGTTGATGTTGAGTGAAGATTCCCCTTTCGAAATTGTCGGGACATATCTTCATCCTCCTCGACTGGCGTATATTCCTTCTATTCGTTTTGCTTTGTTTCAAAGAAAGTTTCCTTAGCGGAGGTTTGCCCCAGTTGATTGTTTTGTGTGTTTGTTGGTACTCGATTCCTCTTTGTGCTCCTTTGTCTAACATAGCTTCTCTCACTTTTTCTTTGTTGCTGCGCCATTGTGACCTTGACATAGGTTCTTTCCTTGTAGTTTTCCAAACTTCTTCCTTTTTCGCCAATATTTTCGGCGCCATGGCATGGCGTGCATTTTTCATTATTCCTCCACTTGTCTTTCCCCAACTTGTAGCCATTTGTTTTGGTACCTCGGAACTTTGAATGTTACCCTTGCGCCTCTAGGATAAGGCGCGGGCCTCCGTTGGTGTTTTTCTCAAACGTTGGCCCATCGACCGTTTCTCGTGGTTCCAACATGGGGCGAAAGGGAATATTTCGAAGGTTTCGGCCATTTTCTGATCATATACTGCAGAACATCTTGGACATACTAGGCATTTGGTTGCCCCCTTGTGACAACGAACTAAGAACCCCAAAAGACTTTCTCCACCTTAGGGTAGCATCCAACAACTGGTTATCCTGGCGCCAGTTGACGCCTGTTCGTGCCCTTTGTCTTTTTTCAAAGTCTGCAGCAATTCTCTGATTACAAATGATGCTGCATCTGGGACATAACATCGTTGTAGCATTCTCTTTGTGGCATAACATAAGGTAGTCTTTGAGTCGGCATAGCCCATCTTGTATTTTTCTTTCTAAGTACCTTTCCATTTCCTTCATTTCGGAACAAGGTTGCTCCATATTTACCATGTTAACATCCACATCTTCTCCTTTGATATCAGTATCTCCCCATCCTGTAGGTTTGATGTCTTCAATTGGGGTCTTTGAGCTTTCGGAATACTTCACCATGTAATCGAACTTCTGTGAGCTCCCCAAGGTATCCCATATTCCTTTGAGGAAGAACTATCGTGTGATCACTTTCTCCAACTCTCGCCTTAGTTGTGGTTTTTGGTTCTCCGGCCTTGAAGCTGGATCTCTTTCAAGTAGCCAAAGGAACCGCTTCAATTCTTGTTCCTTATGGAAGTCCTCGACTTCCTTTTCGACTTTAGCTAACGTGCGCTTTTCTTGTGTTCTCCTTATGGAGTGTCACCTTCATTTGCTCCAACCATATTTATCTCTCCAATGTATGCGTGGTGTTGGTGTCGCATCTAAAGGGTCATCATCCACTTTCATCTTTGGCTTGTCGTGAACCTTAATCTACCATCCTTGATTGCATTTTGAATCGGATCCCTGAAAAGAAATCATTGTGAGGTTTTGTGGCCTAAGAAACTGTGATACTTACAAAACCCTCTTTTCTTTCTTTGATCTAAAGGTGGTAATTTGACATTCGATGGCACTATTAGTTGGCCATCTTTGACAAGCAAATCAAAAATTTCATCACATTTCGTTACATCAAGGTATACACCTTCTTTGGGAACTTGTCACTTTTCTCATTTTCAATAATTTCTTTCCTGGGAACTAGTAATTTACAAGAGTAAGGTGGAGCTTGTTTTAATTCGAGATCAATTTCGACCTCTTCAATTCGGTAATCTTTTCCTCGCTTCGACATAGGAAACCCTTTCTTTCTTGTTATTTTTAAAAACCCTAGCTTTCTCGGCCTTTAGTCTTTCGACTTGTCGAACCCTGTCCGCTAATTGGGCCATATCCCTCAAGTATTGTGTATCTAATTTCTTTCGAATGGAGTAGTCTAGGCCACCATTTCGACTAACTCATGTTCAGGAACTACTGTGAAACATCTAGACTTCAAGAGTCGAACCTATTTATCATCTATGGGTTCAGTAAACTTCCTCTTGACACTGGCTAGCTCTTTCAGACTTATTTTAGATTGTCCCATGTAGAATTGTTCATGGAATAATCTCTCCAAAAGAGTCCAAGTATCTATGGATCCAGGAGGCAATGTGGTGAACCATGTGAAAGCATTCTTAGTTAGGGAACTTGGGAAATATTTAATCCTAAGGTTCTCATTATTTGCTATGTCTCTTGCTTGATCGGATACGGCTATGTGTTATTGTTGACTCATTAGTGTCTCCAAAGAAACTTTGTAAATTTAGGGACCTTATATCCCTTAGTAAATCGTGTGCATCACATCTACTATGGGAGAGGAGTTTGGCCTTCTAATTCTGTATTGAGACCATTTTGAGCCATAATCCTTTCTATCATGGTGGTTAAATTATTTCCGCCAAGATGTTGTCATTTTCTATGAACGACTTCATCAGCATCTTGGTGTCGACCCACCATGACAACTCCTCTAGGTTGTTCTTCTCGAAACTCTGGGACTTCTAACCTTTCGACCCTTGCCCCTGGTTCTATAACTCCCCTTTGTGGTTCCTCTCGAATCACTGGGCATCTAACCTTCGACCCTTCGGTTCTATAACTCCCTTTGTGGTTCCTCTCGAATCATGGGCATCTTGTCTTTGTGCCCTTGCCCCCAAGTTAACCCCTCTGGCTGGTCTATAGGGTGGGTCATCAGCAATTTGTTCTATGATGGGTATGTTTTCTCGAACCAACGCCTGATTCTTCCTACGCCTTTCTGGCGGAGCGTAAAAATCTACTATTCGACTCATGTTGTCCGCGTTTTCTCTGTTGGTTTACATTTTGTACTATTGGGGCAAAGATTTCTTGCATAGTCACTAACACTCTATATCATTATGGTTACTATCATCCATTAATTGTCTAAAGGCCATCGATTTTTGTGGTTAAGATAGGCGGTGTATTATGACCAACTTGAATTTGTATTAAATTGGTTGGCGGATCCGGACCCAAATTGTGGTGACGAATTTGATGTGGAATTGTGCAAACCCGCCATAAAAGATGTTGGCATCCCATAAGAGGGATTTCTGGGTCTATTGCCATCGAAACCGGGTGGTCTAGTTGGTGGTGGGGTGGCGAAATGGGCTTGTGTCCCTGATGGTGGGACAAATCCCGCATGATAACCAGTGGTCCCTGTATTTCCTAGGGTCGAACTGTTGGTTGTCATGCCACTTGCTCCATTTGTGGCCACACTACTGGTAGAAGATGCAACAGACTGTGCGTTCGAAGGGATCGCGTTAGACGTCCTCGTCGAAACAGACGTATTGGTGCCCGTTCCATGTGGCACATTTTGTTCCCTTTGTTGATTGCTTGGATTAGACATCCTACTACTACGTTTTCTTCTGGGTAAGGGTTGGTTACTATTAGTTGTTTTACCACTTCTAAGGTTCATATAACAGCGAAATTGATACTCAGAAAAGAACTTACACAGCGAGATTATATCCTAAAAATCTTTACTTTCGACTTTCTTAACGACGAGTCCCACTGGGCGTGCCAATTTGTTCACGGTGATTTCTCGTAAACAACCGCTAGTCTTCCAAACTATCGAATAAACTTAATTACTGTTATTCAATTTATCTGGTAACTTGCAGGGTCGACTAGATTGATCCTATGGGACATAGTCGTTTGGCTAAATCTAATTGTAAAACAGGTATTCATATTTAGGACTTCTAATTAAAGTGTTTCAAAGACATCCAATCCACTTCGATTACTACACTAAATGATTCGAAGGATAATTTCTATATGATATAAGGAATGTTCATCAGAAAAGTAAAAAGACTTCAGATTGAGTAAATGGCAGGATTAAGTGAGTGAATGTAAAAGTTGCTGAATGTTTAAAGGATTCGAACATAAGAAAAGCGTTTAAATGCGGAAAGAAATAAATGACTCTGAATGTAAAAGCTTTAATGTAAAGGCATGAACATAAAAATGTTTGAAGCACAAATGAAATGGAAATGAAAGACAAACTGGAAAATATAAAGAGTTTTCATTGAATTGTAAATGTTGGTGTTATCATACGTACATCTTTCGAGCATTCGTTTCCCTATCCATGCGGTATTTTGAATGTTTACTGAATTTGTACAACAGATATGACACACCGAAATCCTAGCACTAAGACCTCTATTTATACTATTTCGACCATAACGATCTTGCTATCAGAATCTGCCACGTTCGAAGCATGCAGAGCATTACTTCCCTCTAGCCTCCACGCGTCTTCGAACCCTTCAGCGCTTATGTATTTGAATTTCCAATATCCCGCTCACGTTTGAATTTCAAACGCCTTGGAACCTTCGTTTCGAATTCGTTTCAAAGGTTATTTTCGGAAAACAACCTTCACAAATATAATCTCATCATTATTTCAAAAATTCTTTAGACTTACACTCCACAACTATCATTCGAAACCTTGAACTTTAATATTTCCATTCGAAAAAATAGTCTCTTCCATTCTAAACCATAAAACTTGGTTTATTCAAACAAAGCCCAATCATTTCATTTTGAATCACAATATCAAAGTCTTCAGCCAACACTCAGTCAACATCCCTCTCTCAAAGACATACTATCATTCAAAACAGAATCCCTCAGTTCAGAAAAGGGCGTGCACGGGAAAATCTGGCGTCACTAAACGCCAGAGAACAACGTAGCAGCCGCTCACCGCTAAAAAGAAAACCCAAAAAATCGAAGCCCTAACCGCATGAACTCTATGAACAAATAGGAATTTCAAACCTAACATAATGAACTTGAGCAAAAGGCTTGAAAACGTACCATTTCAAAGATGATCAAAATGTTGCAGACAAATAATCAAGCACTGATGCGGCGGTGGAAGGCGAAGATAATTCTAGAACACACAAACTCAACTTTCTCGGATTGATAAATGAAGAAGTCAGGCACACACGAGCAGGTTCAAGCGAAGGAAAAGTTCTTGAATGGCAAGTCTTCCCTCTTTTTATAGGCCTCTATCCCGCACGTGTACAGGCACACGCCTAGGGAACCTAGGGGATCCATCATTACACCCTAGTCCCTAGGTCTACCACGCAATCATTGCACACGGCTCGAGGCCACGTAAGCGAGAACCCTCCCAATTTCTCCAACCTTTCGCTTCCTCGGTGACTCCTCATCTCCCTAGATGAAACAATCTCTAACACTCTCTTCGAAGTCAAGTCATCACCTCCACAAGTAGAGGCGACGACTTGGGGGGCTAATGTTCTGGACTGTCCAAAAGCTTTCAGGCAGGTCATTCCTCCCTTAATTATAACGACCTATCAGGCCTCAACGACGTATTCAGGGCTCTCAGTTGCCCGCATCACATTTGCTCTGCTCGACGTATATCGAGCTAATCCACGGTTTGTCCCGTCGTAAACTGTGCCCGTTATGTCATACATGCTCGACATAACATCTAATTACGGGTATATCTGTTCGGTCTTGACCTAGTTAGCTCGGACGACTATATTTGCGGATCCGCGTATCTCGGCCGAGATATAGTAACCAATGAGAATCCTCCTATGTCCCTTATATAAACCCTCATATCTTTGAGGGCAATGTATCACCTTCTTACACTCAAAACCCTAATATTTTCTACCCTCTTCCTTGAACATTTGCTTACTTTAGCATCAAAATGCCTTGCAGGTACACTACCCCCTCCTCAACATCAACTTGCTTGAAGGATCATCAACCGTTCCGGCCGTCTCTGATTCAGATCATTTATTCAGATTATATATATATATATATATATATATATATATATATATATATATAATGTATATATCTTGAAGTTTGCCAAAATAAATTTATATTGATTACATGTTTCTGTTATGCCATAGAAGTTTCCGAAAATATATTTTCTAATTAAAAGGTGGTTTCGGAGATACATTTCCAGAACGTGTCCTGTTATAAGATAGGGTTTGTGAGGTCCATAATAGTCTTCATCTACTATAAATAAAACCACTTGTCATACTGTTTCATACCAAAACACAAAAAAACAGAATGAGCATCATTTGACATGTTGTAAATGTTCACTTTATCAACAATACACTATCAATAGAATTTAAGATCACTGAGCATACCCATATTGAAGATTTGCAGTACACATTGCACGAGCTTCCACCATATGGCGACAATCGCAAAATTGTGAAGATCGAGAACTGCTCGCCATCTGTTGATAAAGAAGGGAAGCTTGAGTTCAACAACCATGCGCTGAAGACGACCGCTGATTTAAGGACTATGTGGAAAACCTTTTTCCGAAGTTTCGATCAAACTGGATGTGACTGTTTGGAAATTGGTCGATGATATTATCAAGATGTTACAATATCCACCTGAATATTAAAATGTAATGTTTGATCCATGTTAAAATCCCTCATGTATTATTAATTTTATGATATCAATATTTTCATTTTGTCAAAATTTGTTTTTCCATAATATTTTTCTACTTTTACTTTGCAAGTTTATTGTAAAATGTTTATAAATATACATTTCCTAAATAGTTGATGTTTCAGTAAACATTCAATACGTTCGAAGATACATCTCCGAACTCCAATACATTATAATATTTTTGCACAATGCCTTAAAAAATTATTATTGAACACATTAGGAAATTCCTTTAAATTATCCCTTGTACTTTTTCTAGGGCTCAATCAAAATTATCACAATCCTCCACTAAACTAAAATCCAAGTACCAAATTAAGTACTCCAGAAATAGGGGTGTTAAAAAAATATTATCCCGGCTAACTCCGTATTTCCTAGTCATATTCTGTGCTTGAAAGGCCTATTTTTTCCCACTATAAATACCCAGCAGCAAAAGTCAGGTCGAGATTCAGCTAGCGCTCGAAGCCGAGTCGCAAATCGGATCTTGCGATCTCGTCACAATCAGAATCAATCCAATTCCATTTTCCAGTGATTTTACCATGGGAGACTTCAACAACGATCCTCTCTTGCGCAACCAGAACGCCGCCGTTCAAGCTCGTACCAAAGCTCAGAATCGCGCCAACGTCCTTCAACTCAAGCTGGTACCTATCTCTAATATCTTACAGATTCATCCCCTTTCATTCACTTTTCGTGTTTTATTTGACCTAATTTTCTTCATGTCAATTAAATTGTTGTTATTATTGTTATTGCTGTTGTTGTTTGTTTATAATAGCTAGGGTTTGTTGTTCAAAACCCTAGATAGTAGATTTTGGATCGATTTTTTGTTGATGATTCAATTTTCCTGTGATTTGATTTGATGCAGATTGGACAGAGTCATCCAACCGGCCTCACCGCGAATTTGCTGAAGCTGTTTGAACCCAGGCCTCCATTGGAATACAAACCTCCTCCAGAGAAAAGAAAATGTCCTCCGTTAACAGGTATTTGGTAATTGTTTTAATTAGGTTTTCACTTGATTTTATGATTTTGTGAGGGATGATTACTGATTTGTATTCAATTTTGAATTTGTTTCTTTTTGTCGAGGTATGGCGCAATTTGTCACTAAGTTTGCTGAGCCTGGTGAACCTGAATATTCTCCGCCTGTGCCAGTGGTTGAAACTCCTGTATGTCAATTCTCTTAAGATCAAATTTGCCGGTGTTATTGATTTGACAGTGTTATGCATATTATTATATATATATATATATATATATATATATATATATATATATATATATATATATATATATATATATATATATATATATATATATATATATATATATATATATATATATATATATATATATATTTTTTATTTTGCATATGGAATTTCTGTGAAGGTTTGATGCATTTTTTTGTGCAATAGTTTTTTTTACTGATATGGCTGAAGCTGCTTCTCCAGTTTTTTTGTGATAGACATAGTTTTGTATGACTGTTATCCATGTTGTGTCTGATTGCCTTTTCAAAAAGGTCTTTGTGGAAACAGTTATTGTAGTTTTTCAGTTTGCAAAACAATAGTCGTGCTCAGAAGTGTATTTATGATATCGCCGAATTTCTGATGTTACGTTTTACTTCATGTAGTTTTTGCTAGCACAATGTTTAACTAACCAACTTTGATTCCTTGCCTGCCTGCTCTCTCATATGCTCAATATCTATTAGCTTAGTTTGGGTGCTCAATATAAGTATTCTGTGGTCTTGAATAACTGTTAACTTAGTTTGGATGCTCAATATATTAGTAGAAGACATTACCAGGTTTTAGTTATTCTTGAATTTGCTTAAATAAGTTATTATTATAATGTATACTGGACTGACATAGATGCTATATACTGAGTATCTATTGCTTTGCATAGAGTTAATGTGTCATTTGGCGAATAAGAGAAGTAAGGTAGTTTAAGTTGCTTCACTAATGAATATTATATTGCGCATAGTTGCTGATGCGTTTTGCTGTACTCAGGCAGAAAGAAGGGCCAGAGTGCACAAGTTAAGACTTGAAAAAGGAGCTGCGAAAGCTGCTGAGGAGCTTGAGAAATGTGATTACTCATTTATATTGTTATAATTTTGTTGATTTTCATGGATCTATGTTCTCTGATTGTTGTTTCTCTATCTGTTTCCATGTAGATGATCCACAAAATGATCCAAATATATCAGGAGATCCATACAAGACTTTATTTGTGGCCAGACTTGTAAGTTATATTTTCCAATATAGTAACTCTGGTTCTTTTATATATTGCTTGTCATATCTTATTGATTCCATCTCTAACAGAGTTATGAGACTACTGAGAGCAGAATCAAAAGGGAGTTTGAATCATATGGTGCAATCAAACGGGTAGGTATTTTGAATATGCTCAAAATGGTTCGGTAAGCACGTGTTTGGTTAATAGTTTATTCTATTTCACTTTTATGCTGCACCTTGTCAACTTTTGAGCTGTTAAAATTTATTTTCAAATTCAACAATTTTCATATGCAGTAATGCATCACAAAAAACAAAAGACTAGCATACTTTAAAATAATGGTAAAGATCTTCATACCTTTTCTTTTGCTGCTGAAGATACTGTTTCTCTTGATTTAGAGCAGTTTTCATGACTAACTAACTTATTAGGAATTCAGCCCGCTATGCATAATATTTATCACATCCTATCCAAAGTTTCAAGAGTATGTAATATGAATATGAATGTTCCTGATTTAACTTGTCATTTCTAGTGGCTTTCAAATGGTAACTACTGCTTTTGCTTGCACCACCAATTTGTTGTTTACTTTTTTTCCACTTTGCTACATTCCACGGTTAATATATATGGATGGATTTGAAATCTTGGGGCTTTGAGTCTCTAGGAGTTTTTAGCTGCAAGTTTAAAGTCTTGATTACACATCCCCGGTAATGGTTTATTATCTCACAATACATCCTTGGTAATGGTTAATCATCTCGATATACATCCCCTGGTAATGGTTGATCATCTTACACTTCAACTGGTAAATGATTCTCATCAATAAAACCCAAAATCCATTTAAGTGCTTTCTCCTGCATGACATTTTAGTTTGGCAGAGCAATGATGCAAAATTGTGCTTTTGGCCTTGTTTTCGAGCAAGTAAAAGGAGACTGACAACTTCTGTTCTTTTCATGCACTGGGTAAAATATGTTGGGAGTATTTCAATCTCTTCCCTTTTTTGCTTAAATTCTTAGCTAGCCTACATTTGATGTTGCTAAAGGCTTAAATTCTTACTTTTGGCTTTAAAGGCTATCAAAACCAAATCAGCCGTTGAGAAGATGTTATGGTATTTTCTTTATTACCCATAGTCGTTTTCATTTTATCAATTTTAAAAAATAAATATCCCTGGTAAGGGGACGCTAGTCAACAACTGGTTAATTGGGCACAAATACATCAGTTTTTCTGCAACTATTTCCGGTGGTGATGCATCTCATGATGGGAGCTGTGTGATTTAAAGGTGAGCACGGCTAATTAGGCATAGAGCCTGTCTGCCGTGCCATTTAGGATTATGGTCTTAGTCTTTTATTTTGGTTGTATTCTATCGGTTCTGAAGTCAGACTGAGAGAGAGCATCTTGTGTTATTTTCAGTTGAGCTGATTACCAGAATGTTCTTTTCTAACTATTCTTCCCTTTTCCAATCTCTTATTATTTAGGTTCGACTGGTTACCGATACTGAGTCAAATAAGCCCAGGGGTTATGCATTCATTGAATACCTGCACACAAGAGACATGAAAGGTTTGTAGTGGTTTTAGCAAGATTTGTCTGGTTATTACTATATATACTTATGTATCGTTTATTTATGTCAAATGTTCTGTTAATTATGCAGCTGCTTATAAACAAGCTGATGGTAGGAAGATTGAGGGTAGAAGGGTGCTCGTGGATGTTGAACGTGGTAGGACTGTTCCAAATTGGCGACCCCGTCGCCTAGGTGGTGGGCTTGGTACAACTAGAGTGGGGGGAGAAGAAGTTAATCAGCGACATTCGGGGAGGTAAATAATAATTTTTAATTTTATTTTATGGAATTTCATTCTTGTTAGCACCGACACTTCAAATTGAAGTCGTGTTTGGTGCTTGACACAACAGTGTTTAAGTACAATTTATTCATTTCCTCAAATTGTTACTGGTTTACGATGTGTTGGTGTTGTGTTTGTGTTTCACTGATTTCATGCATAACTTATTTTAAACCTGAAGTAGAATTACAACGAAATTTGAAAACTGAGAACGTCAACTGTTATGGCCTTAATCTATGATGTTTATATTTAGCGTTGCAAATGACCTGATAGGTCATTTGCAACAATTAAATCCTCACTTGGGTGGTGGACCAAGTGATTGTATGGTTCTTAGATGTTTGGAATTCAGTCAACCTTTCTAAAGTTTGCTGACCCTTGGATAAATATTATCTTTTATCTGTTGGAAATATCTGGCACATACCTGGCTATATCTCTTCCCTCTCCATCCACTCTAAATTCCCAAAGCCTTAAAATTGACTCTGAAATTGAAATATTTTTGCATCAAGATTTGTTTGCATTTAACTTTTTTGATTCATGATGGAAAAGGTTTGCTCAACTTATGAGCTGAACCCTGGATTAAATTATCATATACAATATGTCTTGTTGAATGTTGTAATTAATTTTTTGGACGATTCCTCTGTATCATTGAAGGGAGATTCTGATATGTCATTTGATTATTCAGGGAGCAACAGCAGTCAGGACCTTCTCGTTCTGAAGAACCCAGAGTGCGAGAGGATCGACATGTTGATCGGTAATATATTGTGTCAGCTTCAATTTTAACTTTGTATTTTGGTTTTTGTACTCAACGAGATTGCTGACCATTCTGTGGTTTCTAGACAAAAGAGGGGGAAAACTAATGGTTTCCAAGTGTTATATTTAATAATATAATAATATTTAATATTTATATGGAATATTTTGAAAGAAGTTTGACTTCTGTTGGCCAAAATCATTTTAGGGACAGAGAAAAGTCACGCGAAAGAGGTAAGGACAGAGAACGTGAGCGATCACGTGAACGATCTAGCGACAAGGCTAGGGATCGTGATCATAGAGAGGACAGGCACCACAGAGACAGGGATCGGGATAGGAATAGGGACCGAGACAGAGGTAAGGAAAGGGAAAGGGAAAGAGATCGTGGACGTGATCGAGAGAGAGGACGTGACCGTGATCGTGGCCGGGAACGTGATCGTGAACGAGATGTAGAACATGATCGTTATCGCGAAAAAGATAAGGATTATGAAGTTGGGGAAACTGACCGGGGACGGTCCCATGATAGGGGAATTGATTATGATCATGTTGAATCTAAACATGAGAAGGAACCTCATGGTGAAAGAGAGCGAGACTATGATGATCATCGCGGGCGGTACAATCAACCTGGACATGGACATAGGCATGCAGACCCTGAACATGATCCTGATCAGTATGACCATTATGAGCATCATAGAGGACGGGGGCAGTATGATGAAGGAGATGACCATGGCGATTACAATCAACATCCCGATCCTGCTAAGATTGAAGATGAACATCCCACTGAACGAGCAAAATCTAAATCACGTGACAGGGACAGAAACCGTGATATGGACCGTGATTATCATCGCTCAGAGAGGTCCCATTCTCGAGAATATGATTACTAGAAACTTGAGCACAATACTTCTCAACTTCACTGGTAAGATTCATGGTGTCCATTTTGATATTCTGATTAGTTATTGTTAATTCTTAGCGTCATTCTGTGTTATATATTCTAAATAGTTTCTTAGTTGCTCTTAATGGATTCAGGCATGGAGTGATCAAAGCACACAACAAAAGAACTTGTTGCCCGCCGTCTTTGTTTACTTGTTTTTCATGTTTGATGTTGAAAGCTCACTTCTGCAGCTTTGGTGATCTCAGATTCTCAGTATGGGCATGGATTGCTAATGTTGGTTTTATTTTCATAAAATACATTTTAAGAAACAAGTTTTTTCTTAAGATTTTGTGGGAACTTCTGGATTTTACTTCATCTTTTGGTCTATTGATGTTGCTCGGAACTACATGGTTTGCCAAGTGTTTCTTATGTATTAAATTAGGTTACAAGACCCCTTTATTAGATGTTTGGATGTGAGAATTGAAGGTCTATCATCAATAAGTAATAGTTTTCTTAAACTGGGAAGTGATGTTGCAAAACAATTGACAGTTGCAAACTTGAGTTTTCAAAATTTCTCCTCACTTAAATATGTTGTTGTCAATTTTTACCTTGGCATTTCTACTTTAATTTGTTTTGAAATAGATTTTAGTGGTATTGCCAAAAAAGTAAGTGCAAAATGTTTTTTCAATCTATAACATGAAGCTTGCGTTTCATTTATTTTTAACATTTCTAAAAATACCTATCCCATTTAGATAGACCGTTCCACAAAGCAACAAACATCAAATTTTCCATTTCCTCTTTTGAGATAAAAAGAAATTTGCCAAATTAATGTTTCATATTATACTGGCTTATATCTAATTGCATTCAGATTGCATGCTTCGATTTTAATGTAAATTGAAAACCGGGCATTTCAAATTATGCAATAATAAAACCAAAAGCAACTGTGAATAAAGCATTTATCAAGTTAATGTCTCCTATTATACTGGCTTATATTGAATTGCATTATTATGGCAGCATGCATGCTTCAAAAACATGTTTTTTTCCTTTCCTTCTGTACATTGAAAATCAAATGGCCTAGACGAGTTTTTTGTGTTACATTAATTTAGGCCTTTGTTCTTTTAACTGCAGTTTGATTGGATTTTAAATAATGAAAATATGAATATATAAAAAGTGATAACGTAGTTGAGACAACACTCCTTGCATCGAGCCTTGCAAACCCTTTTTTGTTTTGTTGAGTAAAGTGAGTGACTAAACGGCAAAAGAAAAAGCAAACAAATGAAATTACCATGAAGTTTCAATGTGTTATTGGATTAGCAAGGACGTACGGTTATCACTTCAAATGGACGCTAGAACTTGAAGTTTGGTGTTTTAGTGCTTTACTTCCATGAAGCTTCCTAGAACCTTTATGCTTGTTATTCGCGCTAGAGTGTCCGTGTTGTGTCTATTTGCCATTTTCACATTCCATTACCATTTTATACACTACTTTTAGTGTGCATAGAAATAAAAGTTAACTTTTATTATTAAATTATTTTCTATTTAATGATATATTTAATTTGAATTTTATCTTTTAAAGTAAACTGGTACTATTAATAAGTGCTATATGTTCTTAAATTATAAAATTATAAATATAGTTAGAAATTTGTTGAGAATTTTGTATTAAAGAACATATGGAAAGTTTAAAAATTATTATAACTAAAGCGAGAATGGGGAGATAAACTATGATTTAACAGTTTAATTTTCATTTGTTAATAGAAAAATTATTTAATTGTCAACACATTACAATCATGTGAGATATTAAAACCTTCTAATTATCTAGCCCTTATATTAACAGTTTAACAATTTAATGAATTAAATCTATAATGTATATTTATGTGATTGTTGATTTAAATAAGTTTAATTGACTGTTATGAGTTAGCATTTATTTATATTTACGTATTAATATTGTTTATATTTATAAATTAATATACTTTTAAAAAATTAGATTAAAAAAACAATGAATTTAATTATACCTTGTCTTACCGTTTGTATCAATCGAATCTAATAATAAATTTAGGTAAAGAAAATGTTAACGGTTATTTACCTTAAAGCAATGTGACACTATAGGGTCAAAGACCTAGAGCCTCAAATTTCAAAATGTCAAACGTGTTGCTAAATGTTTACGAGTACATTTTATTAGTACATACTACCCCTAAGAATCTTTTGAAATCAGTACCTGAAAGAGAAATAGAGAAAATGTGACTTTGCTATATAAACAGATAACGGTAGTAATACTTAGGAAAAAAAACAACTACCACTTAAAATAAGTTGAGTTAGAAAAAAAATACAAAAACATTTGTTTATACTAAGTTTCTTCTTAGTTACATTTTGCTTCAAACATTTCTTCATACATGGCTTTACAAGTTAAAATGAAGACAAGATCAACAATCATATGGCTAATCTCGTGGAGCCTTATCATGATCTATCATGTCAGTTTAGGTGAAAGAATTTTGGAAGACAAAAAACCAGAAAATTTTGTTATGCAAAAGAGATATTTCTCTTGGTATAGTGGAAAGTCTGCCTATGAACGTGTTTGGCCTGTGAGTTTGTTATCATCAAACAACATTTTGTTATGTTTTTGTTGTTGTTGTTATTGATATGTTATGTTATGAAATTGATGTATATTGTAATGGTTTTGTTGAGCAGGAAATGAAGTTTGGTTGGAGAATTGTTGTAGGGTCTATTGTTGGATTTTTTGGAGCAGCATTGGGTAGTGTTGGAGGGGTTGGAGGTGGTGGAATTTTTGTACCTATGCTTACTTTGATCATTGGTTTTGATCCAAAGTCTTCTACAGCTATATCTAAGTGTTAGTATATTTTTATACAGTATTATCTTAATTCTTTCGTACTAGATTAATTAAACAAAATCACAAATGTATGTGTCGGTTTTAGACACCGACACTGACGCAGACACACCTTAATTTATTCATAGAGTTTGAAATTGTCTTTCTTACAGGTATGATTACAGGAGCTGCAGGATCAACTGTGTATTACAATCTGAGACTTAGACACCCAACACTAGACATGCCACTTATAGATTACGATTTGGCTCTGCTCTTCCAACCTATGTTAATGCTAGGAATTAGCATTGGTGTTGCATTTAATGTTATGTTTGCTGATTGGATGGTTACTGTTTTACTTATCATTCTATTCATAGGTAATCATTATTTGCTTAGCATAAACATAATACTCTCTCAACTATGATTATTTTAATGAGTTAGTCGTCACTAAAATTCGTCATATCGATCTTTATAAGGACCATTAGGTTTTTTGTGATCCTGTGTAGATTAAACATGATTCTCAGGTTAACAGTAACAAATATTTAGGCCCTATTTAGTCATAGAAAATTTTAGGCCCTGTGTAGTCGCTCACTGTTGCACCATATGGTGATAGGTACATCCACTAAAGCTTTAATCAAAGGCATCAATACATGGAAACAAGAAACAATCATGAAGAAGGTAAAATTTGTTTTGTTACAATTTTTTTGATTTGAGTCTCATTTACCTATACTTTATAGTAAGACTATACTATATGCTACTGAAATTTCAGGAAGCAGCCAAGATGCTGGAATCAGGTTCTAATCCTGATTGTAAGTTCTTACAAACTTTTCTTATATGCTCATGACTATTTGATATTGCATATGTTTATGAAAATTCGATATTAATTAACAATAGTTTAAGTTTGACAAATATTTTATGAGATTTTATTTAGTCAAACTTTAATCTCGACAAATTTTTAACCCTACTCGTCTTGCACGGCCTCAAAGACGGCCGACCCTGATTGAAACACTAATTACCTCTTCTTTCAGATGCTTCTGAAGAAGACTACACATCACTACCAGCTGATCTACAAGATGAAGAGGTAATTCTAATGGTTTTTCAAATCATTCTATAGAGAATTCGTCAAAGTTATATCTAATATGTTAAATTCTTCTGTGCAGGTTCCTTTACTAGACAACATTTGCTGGAAAGAATTATCAGTTCTTGTCTATGTTTGGGTGGCTTTTCTCGTTGTTCAGATTATTAAGGTAGAATAAAACTATTATATTTGTTTTTTTCCTCTGATTAAATAGTTATAACTCAATATGCACCTTTTATGTATTTCTTTGCAGACATATAGCAAAACTTGTTCCATAGAGTACTGGATTCTTAATTCTCTGCAGGTAAACATTCTAAATATACATTTGGACACATTAGTCGAACGTTTTAATGTTTAGACGATTATAATTGATTGACAGTGTAAAAAATGTTTATAAGTACCGTGTATATGAATTATATCGTAAAAAAAAAAAAAGATTTAAATTCATATTTTGATTGGAGCTAACATAAAACCATTTCCTTGCAAGGTCTAACTGAAATTTGGTGTGCTATTTATTATCACTTTAAGGTGCCTATTGCAATTTCTGTTACACTTTATGAAGCCATATGCTTAAGCAAAGGAACTAGAGTGATTGCATCAAAGGGAAAAGAAGTCACACATTGGAAGTTTCATAAGATTTGTCTTTATTGTTTCTGTGGAATCATTGCTGGTATGGTTAGTGGATTGCTTGGTCTCGGAGGTGGTTTCATTTTGGGACCATTGTTTTTGGAATTAGGAATTCCTCCTCAGGTACAAAAAATCGAACTGAACTAAATCGAACTAGTCTTACATCAACATTTGCTATATATATATGAATATAAATAGTCTTGATGAATATTTTTATGTGGCAGGTGGCTAGTGCTACATCAACATTTGCTATGGTTTTCTCTTCTTCCATGTCAGTGGTACAATATTATCTTCTAGATAGCTTTCCGGTACCCTATGGTAAGACACAATAAGCAATTGTAAATGTAACGTTGGAAAAACACGTTTTTTAACATTGATTTGGTTAAAATTATGTTTGAAGTAAAGTGATTTATGTTCGAATGCAGCTTCATACTTGGTTTTGGTTGCGACCATAGCTGCATTAACCGGTCAATATGTGGTGAGAAAGATAATTGCTATCTTTGGTAGAGCATCTATCATCGTCTTCATATTAGCTTTCACAATTTTTCTCAGCGCAATCGGTTTAGGTACTTTTATTATTTTGATAACACTTATTTTTTTAACATGAATCTCTTTATATCCATGATCTAATCATTCAACAATAAAATAAGGTGAAAAAAGTGTGTGAATATTATTCTTATTTTTAGTGATTTTTTTTGGTGATTAGAACTAACAATGTCTCACTTTAACAGGTGGGGTGGGAATAGGAAACATGGTTGAGAAGATGGAAAATGAAGATTATATGGGATTTTACAATATCTGCCACCACAAATCTTAGGATGGAAAAGTATATAGGGTTTGATAAAATAGTCACCAATTTGTCATTTTTATTTAAGTAAAGAAAATATCTTTGTTTTTTCTTTTCTTTCTAAATGTCGTTGTATTTGTTGCAGAAGTCTGTATTTTTCGACAAAAATGACTGGATTATATTCTTTGCCATCTAAATATTGTTATTGTGTGGTTTTATATTTAGTTTCTAAAGAGTTTCCTTTTTTATCAAAAGTCAACAAATATTGATGAAGTATATTCTGAAATGTCAAGCAAAATGTATGCCAATTGTGTCCCTAATCTTAGTAGTTTAGTACTGTTACATTTTATAAGAGAAAAATGATTTTTTTTTTTAAATTTATTGAATAATTAATGTATTTGGTTAATTTATAATATAAATACATTGATTATTCAATAAACTTTAAAAACGAATTGTCTCTTATAAAAAGGAATGAAGGTAGTAATATTTAATCCAGTTTTAAAAGTTAGAAGCTAGATATACATATGTATGTGTAACTAAAAATTAGTTAGTTAATAGTATGAGTTTTTGTAATATATTCAATTCTATTTCAGTAATACTTTTATCTTTTAATTGCTCTTTATTATTTTCTATTTCTTTTAATTTGCGAATAATTTGTAATTTAAGTTATCCATCAAATTGGTACACCTCTTCGATTCAATTTCCATCAATGAGAAATGAAAGTGCAACCTCCAATTTGTCTCAGTCAATCTATTAATTTTTAAAGGTGAAAACTATGATAGATGTTGTGTGCAGATGAAAGTAATATTCAAATTTCAAGATGTGTTTGAAAGTGTGAATGATGATTTTTTGGTATTAGAGGCAAACGACTACAAAGGAAAAAATAACTACTCATCGTGAATTGAGCTAGAAACATGGGAAATACTTGTTCTTGATCTATCACTGTGTGGATTCAAATGTATTGGAGAAGTTCATTGAGCAAGAAACAACCAAAGGTGCATGTATTACTCTCAAAAAGTTGTATGGTGGGGATAAGAAATAAGAAAGTAAAAATACAATTATGCGGAAACAATATGGGAATCTACAAATGAATGGCAGTGAAGATATTGTTGTGTTCTTCTCAAAGTTGGTGGTTTTGACAGACCAATTAAAATCGCGTAGAGAGAAGATCTTTGACTGCATAAAGTGGAAAAGGTTCTAAGAGTTATCCTGCCAAGTTTGATTACAATGTTGTGGCCATTGAGGAGTCCAAAGATTTGTCAAAGATGAAACTTTAAGAATTGCAAACATCTCTTAAAGTTCATGAGTTGAGGCTAAAATATAGAAATTCAGATAAGGTGTTTAAACAAGTTTTGCATGCCAAATTCTTCAAGAAAATGAAAGAAGATTCCTTAAAGAACAACAAAGGAAGAGAAAAATGGAAGAAGATGAATGGAATGAAAGTGATGGTGCATACAGGAATTCAAGAAGTCATGGTGAAACAAGCAAGAATGGTGTTTTTCACAATTATAAATTCAAAAAGAAGGTGGTGATGAAGGAATTTCAATAATTTTGTTTCCAAAAATTTGAACACTATGATAGGGACTACTATTTTAACAAAGAATTGAAGAAAAATGACAAGGGTTTGACACAGTTTGTCCATGGTGCAAGAAGTAATGACTAAGAAGAAGTCATTTTGATGGTTGATACACTATTGACTCAAGACAAAATCAATGTTTGACACCTTGACAAATAAGACAACAATCATATGACTAGAAATAAGAATTGGTTCATCAAGCTTGATGAAACAATGAGAATGTCCATTAGGTTTGCAGAAAATAACATGGTCACATAAGAAGGAACGAGGAACATTTTTGTGAAGAAGAAGGACAGACAATGTAACACCCCTTCTAATTACCCGCGTTTTATAGAATTAATATCAGAGTTTTATCCACAATTAAGAGGCGTCACAATTTAAAATCATAAAAATTGACCAAACATGTGTCATGCTTTCACTGAGGAATAAATTATTAAATAAATCATACTCAACGTCATGTTTAACAGCGGAAATGAAAACATAACCAAAATCCTGAATACATCACTCAACAATTATTCCAGGATACTAAATCAACATAATTCAAAACTATTTGAAATATCCATTAAAGGATTCAAGCAACCGTTTCTCCAGTGTTACATCTACCAGAGCACGACACTGACACGCGGACTAGATTAACTAAACTCGACTCTAGAGCTATCCTCACCAACTCCAAGCAGCTAATCACTTCGGATCTGAAATTGTTAAAGTAAGGGTGAAATTTCAATTCAATATAACATGTATTATACGTTTTTAAATACAACAGAATAATCGGTTACATTAATCCATTAACCAAACACAAAGTCAGAATCAATTCACAAAACAGTTCACACAATGATCATGTATATATCAAACAATGGAAATTGCAACACTGGAAATCATCCTAACATGTTACAACCCCATATGCAATGCAGAGACTCTATGCATGTGGTACCAAAACGTGAACCGAGTTCACCCACTGCTCCGTTTACAAGTGGAAAGACAGTGTAATCCATGATTCGCCCACAACCATTGGGTCAAGAATCTAGCCTCACTACCTCCAACCAGGTAAGTCTATTGACTCTGCAAGCTCACTTCCGCACAATGGGAATGAACCAATTTAACAATGTCCATGCATGCATCATAAAAGCATGCAACATCAATTCACAGATCATAATATCATTACAATCCACATAATGCCAATTCACCAATATATCACATTCAAATCACAATGAATATCAAATATAGCATGGTATGCATTAGCTCTCATCCGGTAACTCAGACCATTCGTATTAATTATCCATCATCCTTAATTAATCCATATTTTTCGAAATCGGGAGCTCAACTTTTTTTATTTATAAATAATTTTGAGAAAATAATATTTTTCCTTTCCAAGAGATAGTATTTGGAATTTAAGAAATAACACCGAAAACGGCACTCGAATCGGAGTTACGGTTTAGAAAATATGAATTTTTGAAGTTTTAGAAGTTTTAGAAAAATACACAGTGGTAACCGGTTCCTCACTGGGAGAACCCGGTTCCCACAATTTGAAAAATACACGCTCCTGGAAATTTGTATGGGGAACCCGGTTCCTCCCCACAGGGAACCGGTTCCCAGGTTTTGAAAATGAGCCTCCCTGGATTTTTGTATGGGGAACCCGGTTCCTCCCCACAGGGAACCGGTTCCCACGTACAAAAATGCCCAGATTTTGAATTTTAACACTTGGAACCCGGTTCCTCCCCACAGGGAACCGGTTCCCACGACCTGTAACAGTAAAATCTGCTATTTTTGACAGCTTTATGCATCCTTAATCATTTCCAAACTTTCCAACACGAATTGTGATATTAGAAACACCAATCTAAAGCCATTTTACACCATTATAACATCAAACAACATAGTTTACTCATTCCTATAAGTTATCTGACACACTAATGATCAAATTTCCATACACCGACACAAAATAGGGTTTCATGCCATAAACCTATAATTCAATTTCCTAACATACCCAATTACCCAGTTGATTCCCAAAACCCATAAGACATATTAACCGAACGAAATCACCCCTTACCTCGCGATGATCTTCGATTTCTCTCGGCGTCGGTTTTCCTCTTTTCTCTTCTCTTCTCCAATTCTACGTATTATGACTTTTCTCCAAAAAGGCTTCTTTTTCCCTTCTTTTCCTTTTTATATTTCCTTTTAATATTCCAAATAAAATAAATAATCAATACTTAGTAGTTAGTAGAGTGATTTACTCTCACACCCACTGTTTACTCTGCACACCTCCAATCCTTTCTTTATTAAATTGATCCAATTAATCCAATAATATAAATACTCAAGACTTTAATTAAATAAATAATTAAATTCCCATTTATTTAATATTTGAATTAAATCGGGGTGTCACAGACAAAGTTTTTGACTCACACCCTCAACAAGGTTCGTCATATTTTTTTTTGCGGACTTTTGTAAGGAAGGGCTAAACGGGACGGACATGCCCATTTGCCGCTCCTACTTGTGCTCTCATTCAAACCACTATACTCGAATGTCAAAAGTATGAGTTGAAATATGCCAGTACAAGCTAAACTGCCTGGTCTACGATAAATTTAAAAGGCCTGAGCCTGACCTATGATTTATTATAGTCTTTTTTTGTCTGTCCTAGCCTGAAAGCCTATTTAAAAGTGTTTCGCATTAAGACTTTCAAATAATCTATTTTACTTATAAAACCTTATAGGCCGTATATAGGCTAAACTATTTAGCCTATTTTCTAATATATATGCGGTCACATATCTTAATGTCAAAGTTCATTTTGGTCTCTTAACTTAAAAAATGTTCATATTGATCTTTTAACTCTTCAAAACGCTTCAATTTAATCATTTTGTCTAAGAAAAATGTGTTTGTAAGAAAACATGAAAATAAGAAATACAAGAATAAATCACCACTATTCAATATCACTACTATCCTATGATCCATATTAAAAAGAAAGTTAAAATTAAAATCAATTTAAAATTCACCTCTAAATAATGACATGTGTGTTCTTGCATTTCTTCTTTAAATTAATTTGTACTAAATAACATTAGTCTTTGTCTAACTAATAAAAAATTAGTGATAAATTTTTGAGTTTTTCTGTTGGATAAAAAAAAAAAAAACTAAAATGAAGAGTTTTAAAGAGTTAAATAACCCTATAAACATTTTTTTAAATTAAAACACCAAAATAAACATTCGCATTTACATACAACACAAAAAAGTAATATTTTACCTTAATTTTTCTATTCAATGTTTCTTATTTTTTTTTTTCTTTTTCTTTATATCTCTTTTACCAACCAAATAAAAAATTAGAAAATAAATTGGCTTCAATTTGTTTAATAATTTTTTCAGGACCAAATTGAGGAATTAATCATAGATTAAAATAAGTCTTTAATTAAAATAAAAACATGAAAGTTTAGATTAGTGGTGTCAAAAAAAGATCAAAGCTTTCTAGAAGTAAAAAAAGAAAAACAATTTTATTTTCAGATTACTCATAATAACTGGGTTTTGATTTTTGGGTATCTTTTCTGTTCATTCTCCCACCGCTAAAACGCTTAGACATTATCCCAGATTTGCATTACCCGAAGCGTGAATTGGTTGTGTTGATGTTGGAAGTAACAGTAGCACATCCATGATCTGAGAGTGACACGGTTTCTTAGGGTTGCGAGTGAAGAAGTGGTTGAAAAGGGGTTTTGATACCCTTTGGTTTCTGGAGATGATAACCCGTTCAAAACTTGTTGAGCAGCTCAGAGATTACCAGATCCGATCTCAGCATAAATACTCTCCACTCACTTTCTTCTCTCCCAAACCTCATATCATTACTTGGTAAATTCATCAATCTGGAAATTTTGATTTATAACTGTTTCTTGTAATCCGTGTTTATCATTAATGTAGAATATCAATTCTGTTATGCTGTGAATTGTGTTCAAGTCACATCCATTGTTGAAAACCCTTAATAAGGAGATTAGATTAGATGCAGGATAGCTCTCGATCTGTGTTGCCACTATGGTGGATATACGCAGCAATAGTAAATATTGGCTGATATTGCAGCCATACGGCTATAACGGCCCTGCAAAATGCCCGGTATGGCGAGATTTTTGCTCTCCGCCATGGACTGCCATCTGCCGTCGACAACACTGAAGGTTAAGAAAGTTATAGGTCAACCATTTAACCAGAGTCATGGTTTATGAACAAATAATTGTATTTGGTTTTTGTTGTTATTGTGAGAGGATTTTATCACATCGACATATGAAATATATTGAAGATGGTTAGGACATGACATGATGCCATTATGCTTGACAATTTCCTTAACTTCTTGCAGGGTTGATGTTGCTGTGGCAATTGCTTTTGCTCTAGTGTTCTGCACACTTGTCCTCATATCCTGCATGACCCTTTATTTAAGGCGTTTTTGGATTTTTCTTCTTGTTGTATGCTTCATTATATTACTTCTCACACGCCTAAGAGCTTCTAGGCAAACCTTGGCAAGGAAAAGAGAGAGAAGACTTCCATTGTCCATATGAGCATTCTGCGGTGATATCTCATATGATGCTCGCTGGCAGGCAAGGGAATATACCTTACATAATTTGGTCTTTCATGGATATTTGAGTGTTGCCATTACCAGCGTAGGACTAAAACGATACTTTTGCTACCTATTTGAGGGATACGACATTCTCCTTATTTTGTTGTTGTAGATTGTTATCATTTTCCCAGATGTTCTGGTGTGACATTTCTAGCATAATCTCTTCAGCCAAAGTAGTATAGATATGTGATTTACAAATGTAGATAGTTGGAGCCGATGAGTTATGAGCAAATAATAATAGAAATATCCTCTCTGGAAATCGCAAGCCTTGGCTTTTGTATGCATTCCACTTTTTTAACTCTTTTTTTTGTCAACTCTCTTTGCCATTTCCCACTTTCCACACCCCCAACATCACTTTGAATGTGTATACATGAAATGGTGTAAACATTGAAAACATTTTAATATAAAAATGTTGGCTGAGAAAAGTTGCACCCTTAGCTCTTTATTCTCTAAGTTCGTTCTATGAACTTTCAAAATTGGTAGTTTGGATTGAAAATTGTGGTTGATTGTCACAATTTACCTCATTCGGACTTTACTATCTGGGTGATGTAAAATAATTAATTTTAAAAGTTTATAAGGTTTGAGAGAAATATATAAGGTGTGTTTAGTCATCCCTTTTCTTTTTCGCTTTTATTTTTCAAGAAAAGATTAACTTTTTTTTTTTTCTTTCATTTTTCACTATCGGTGTTTGATTTGCACAGCAAACCGACTAATTTGGTTTCTGACAATAATACTGCATGATATTTAAAGCCAATAGTGCAATTAATCAATTTTGATGCTTATAATTATAAAAAAAACAAAATGTAGCTGACCTGGGAAAATATTATCACTCCCCTTTTCTCAT
Organism: Vicia sativa; assembly: GCA_021764765.1. Classification (NCBI taxonomy): domain Eukaryota; kingdom Viridiplantae; phylum Streptophyta; class Magnoliopsida; order Fabales; family Fabaceae; genus Vicia; species Vicia sativa. The sequence goes on from CM038796.1 coordinate 148,088,505, forward strand.
AATATATTTTGTTTGGAATGTTTCAATGTCAAACATTATTTAATAGAATACCAAAAAAATCTCTATTTTTTCAACATTTCACTTATTAATTGGAGCAACTATGGTGTACAAGTTTGATCATTAATAAGGGTACATGAATATTTGTCACTGCAAAATATATTTTAAACATTTTTTGTGTAAAAAAAGCAGTGCAAAGTTGATCTAGCAATCCAGCATCACTAGGGTTTGTTCTACGTCTTTTGAAGACAATACTTGCTAGGTTGGGACAAAATAGGAATGAAGAGGATGTTTCTGTTTTTATTTTGTCTAAAAAGATTTGAGTTCTAAGTTAGTTGTTTGTCTAAGTTAGTTACTGCAGCAATGTGTTTAGAATTGCTTGATGTATGTCCCTTAGATTTTGCATATAGGTAGGTCATTGTTATTTGGGTTTAGTATGATTTTAGATGTTATTTGGGCATACAACACAATTTTCAAAGGGATTTCTTCCCCATCGTAAGGGGTGCTTACAATCTCAGACTGATGAAAAATCAAAACTGCCATTAAAATTTCAAAATGTATTTTCGAACACATCTCAATCTACACTCACCTTCATTTTTGACAACAATTAATATGAAATTGTATTTCTATATAACTTATGGAAGTGCATGTAAAATATTGAGAGATATTAGGATTAACCATGCGATAATAATATTACGAAGACGTGCTATGTATGATTCTTGAATGGACATGATTGGGTAAGGAAAAATGGCCCGCACGAGTATTATTTTGAAACATTTTTGGTTTGTGAATCGTGAATGAATAATAAAATAAAACAATAAAATTATTTACTAACTATTACATCATGTGGGGAATGGGGATACATATTTACAAATGGGGATGAATCGATAATTAAAAGTCTATATAAATGTACAAGTGAGGTAAACAATAATTCAACAATTAAATAAGGAAAAATTAGTTCTAAAACTACTTAACAATAGAATTTTTTGGTTATTTATAAAATATCTCTAGATGGAAGAGAAAATTAAATTTAAACTATATATTATTTTTATTTTATTTACAAAGGAGAAGAAATGTTTTTTTAATAATTTTTTTAGATTAAGAATTAAGCTAAAAATAAAATAAAGAAAGGGAGGTGTTAAGCTTCTTGGACCACTACTGGTCTGGGTCAGAGGCCAGTAATAATAATAATTAATATTTGGTTTCTATCCAATATTATTATTATTAATATATATATATATATATATATATATATATATATATATATATATATATATATATATATATATATATATATATATATATAGTTACACTGTTCAACGTCACTTAATTAATATTTTTAAAATCAACTGTTGATTGAAACATATCATCATATAGATTATACCTATAAAATTTGAGATTAATCTATAAAGTTTTACTATACGATCAAGATATCCAAAAATTAACGTCAAAATGGACTTTCATATAACGTTAATTTTGATGTAGTTCAATGACATAGTAAATCGTTATAGATTAATCTCAAATTTTATAGGTATGATCTATATGATAATATGTTTCAATTCAACGGTTGATTTTAAAAAATATTAATCCGAAGTGACGTTTTTGAGCAAGTGTAACTTATGGTGTAACTCTTCGGGTGTAATTTGATTCCTCCTCATATATATATATATATATATATATATATATAATTAAAAGAAAAGGTTAAAATAAAATGATGATATAAACTCTCTCTCAAACTCACGCTTCATCTTTCACGCTAATCTCTATCTCAGTTTCTCAATTTCGAAACTCTCATTCTCAAAATCGCTCCTCTATTTTTCTCTGTTCATCATGTTCAACAACAACAATGATAAAAAAGAAAACGATCTCACTTACCCCTCTCCATCGATCTCGTTCTACTTCAAGACCCCAACCCAAATTTCATTGTTTTCACGAATGATTACAGGATACATCATGTTACATATGCATAAATTTAACCACATACATCAAGAGAAAATAAAAAGGTACAACCTTGATCTCTTCTTCTCACTTTCCGAATCTGCTTCTTCTTCGTCGAGTTTGCTTCGTCTCCGTCTTTGTTCTTCTACGTTTTGAGTATTCAAATCCGTGGTTGCGTGTCTATCTCTGAATGGTGCGCTGGGAGTGAGTTTTATGGTGGATGGCGGAGGGTGAGCGGTGGCTGTGAGGCGAGAGATTGAGGCAAGTGAGATGGTGGTTCGGTGATTTAGAGAGGTGGAAGTTTGGAGTTGAATGGGTGTTGGTGTTGTGGTTGAAGATGGTTGAGTGTTCTGATGGTGTGGAGAGGTGGAAGTTTGGAGTTGAAAAGGAGTGAAGTTGTCTCGTTTTTTTGTGTATTTTTTCTTATCATTTCCGAGGAATGAGAGAAAGGAAGTCATGTTTATAACAGTGTAAGAGTGAGGGTAGAAAAGGGAATTGGCAAAACTTTGTGAGGAAGAATTGAGGTACAAGTAGTGGAGTATGATAGTGGAACGGAGAGCAATGGTTGTAAGATTATGGAGAGGTAAGAACTTGTACTGATATTGCTTTTTTTTGTTGAATTTTACAGGTTGTACAAGATGGTGGAGGAAAGGCAAGGGCGTACTGGGAAACAAACAACAACACAACATTCTTTTTTTATTTTGTATTTATTACTTAAAAAAAATAAAATGACAAAGGTCTATTATTACTATATTACAAAATATACTATCCATATATATATATATATATATATATATATATATATATATATATATATATATATATATATATATATATATATATATATATATATATATATATATATATATATATATATATATATATATATATATATATATATATATATATTATTTAAACCAAAATATCTCTACTAAAAAAATTAAAACTAATTAAAACCAAATGAATGACAAAAATAATGTGAATAAATAATTATGGCCAATTTGAAATTTTGAATAAAAATTATTTTAAACTAATAATAATAATAAAAATAATTATTCTATATGTAGTAAACGTGATTTATGCAAATTTAAAATTATAGGTGAAAAATATAAATATTGATTAAATGAAAATTAAAATTTAATGACAAAAAATGTATTTATATGTAAAATTGAAATTGAAATGCTAAATTCATGCTTAAGGCAAATTTGACTACAAACAAATTTTCTGATTGAAATAAGAACGCGAGGACTCAACTCTTGACCTAAATGCAAGTAAATGCAGATGAACAATTATGACTAGACAAATGACTTAATGTCAATCATATGCTATGCTAACTATATTGGAAGAAAAATTCGGGGTTAAATTTAGGGTGTGACACTCTTTATATAGCTTATAGAAATTGTTCCGTTGCATTCTGTTGCGTGTCTTGGATAATGAGAAACGTAATGAATGTTGCTTGTCTACATGTGCTTTGTTTTGTCAATGAGTCTTGACATTTGATCAACTCAAGTGCTTAAGTCGCCTTAGCCTTAGTAGAGTAACGGTATTATAGTAGACTTTGTCTTAGAAGATGACGTATAGAAGAATCATGATCTTCTGCAAGCCTTGTTCAAAGTATCTTCTAATTAGAGGTTTCCTTGGTGCTTCTATCAGAGGTTGTGTTAGCATGCTTCTTTCAGAAGTTACTTTCAGTGTGCGTGTTTAGAAGTTCCATTCATCATTAGAACTTCTATTACTTGCTTACTCAACATAATTTTGATATTTCTTTATTCTAGAGTGCTTGAGTCAGAACATCATCTGAAATGGAAACAATACACATCAGAGTATCATATTTATTATACAAAATTTATTTCACTTGTTATCATCAAAACTCTAAGATATGATTAGAACCAAACTATGTTCTAACAGTGATCTCCTATGGGCAAAACCTAATATAGAAAGACAAGAGAGAGAAACCATTTATGATCTTTGTGCAATGCAATGGTATGAAGTATTAGAGAATCTTAGGGGGAAAAATTGGGGTACAACAACAATAACTCATTTTCAATGCTTTTTCCAAACATGTTCTAAATCCATCCTAAGTGTCTAATGCAAAGGTGCACATAAAGACTCGGAGATACCATCCAATAAGGATGTTCGCGGTTCGGTTTGGATCGATTTTAAGGCAAAAACTCATCTGATCCAAAGATAAATTTATTTTCTATTCAGTTTTGAATGTGATGCGTTAGTTCACAAGTGTACGAATCGCGTCAGAGTAATATAAAAGATTGTCGAATCCACAGAGACCAATTGTCAATCTATCGATGTCTATTGTTACGGTGTTTATCTAAGGGGGATCAAATTAGTGTTTGAGAGTGTACAATGAAAGTAAATGATTAAATATAAAGAATTTAAAATAAAAGACAGGCTCGAATGTAATTAACAACAGTTAGACAATTCCCGACTGTTTCTAAATAGAACTACTTATGGGGCAATATTTTCTACTCATGAAAAGAACTTATTTAACAGGAACTGTCACTTTTGCGTATTCAAAACCGAGTTTACTCTTTAATCAATCCCTCTTATTGTCACTTATAAAAAGGCGCGTACTGCGTTAAAGTAGTAAACCTATTTTTAAGAAATATAGTTTCTTGACTCAATTGAAAAAAGATTTTGATTGGAAAGTCTAACTTAAAAAGGGTTTCTGGCTTTTGCTCAAGAAACCAGATCTTAAACCTATGAACGACGCACTTTCGTAAATAGTTTTAAAATCACTTTCTAGAAATATTAGATTCCCTAATTAACTGGACAAAGCGCTTTCGCTCTTTTTTGAGCAGTTATAACTAACCAAGTTTAACTTTGAGAGTTGGACGACTTTCGATCTTACCCAACCAAATTTAGTACAGAAAACTTGTGTTAAAATCAAAGCAGCCCCTAAAGTATTTCTACAGATACAAATTAGGGAATATTATCGTAACCGTGATCCTTACATTCTAACCTTTAAAGTTTTAGCCAGTCATGTTAAAACTTAAAAAGAAAGTAAAAGGATCAAGGAAATGAACAAGTAAATAAAGTAAAGTAAGTGCAAGAAAATAAATAAAGTTAGCAAGTGCAGATGAAATAAATGAAGTAGTGCAAGTGCAAAAAAATAAATAAAGTAATGCAAAAAGACGTTTAAATAAATATGCTCCAAATCGGAATCTTGAATCTAGTACAAGAACCGGGAAAGGTAAATAACTCAAACTAAAGACAGTGATCGAACCTAATCACCACTATGTTGCGATAACCCCTCGATGTGACGAATTATCGCTTTTACAGATGTATAATATAGGCTTAGTGTTGCAGACTAAGTTGGATGAAGAAAACTGAAACTGAAAACAACTGTTTATAGAAAAACAGAAATCCTTGAAATTACAAGACTTCCCTCCAACTCCTTTTTTTGGGCGGGAAAGAATTACTGAAGGTGGCGCCCGCCATACACACCACGGCGCCCACCATATAAAGAAACTGCCTAGATCGTGGCCCTTCTCTAACCGTTCTTAACTATTTCAAGTTTTGGAAGGTGGCGCCCGCCACCACATCCATGGCGCCCTCCATGTGTACTTTCCAATGTTTGTAGATCTCTGTGTTAGTTTTCCAATGCTTTTGACAAGGCGTCATTCTGATTTACGGATAAAAAGTTATGGCCATAATCGTCGGACAACGTCTCGAGTACAAATTGCTCCATTTCTTCCGTTTTCGCCTGGTTTGCTTTGTTTCTTCGCACACGCCTCTTAAATGGCTAAATACCTGAAAACAAACTAAATACCAACATAATAGTGCAAATGCAAATCAAAACAACAAGAAAACATGCATTGATCAAGTCAAATAAACGATGTATTTACATGTCATCAGGATGATACATTAAAAAAATTCAATTCAATTTGTTCCAATTTTATACGATTTAATTTGGATCGGTTTTTGGATATCCAAATTGGACATTATATTTTTAATAATATTATAAAACTACTAATAAATCATATATTTGAAATAATGTAAAACATATAGTATATTAAAAGTTAATATTATAAAATGGGAGTGATCGATTATGGTTGAATTAATAAAAATAAATATAGATTATACCAAACTAATAAATATTATTAAAAAATTATTATCATGTAATAATAAATTCACGTAACATATACTACTAATAAAAGGAAATAAGTATAAAAATATATGTACGCGGTTCGGTTCGGTTTTGAAAAATTAATCTGAAATCCGATCCGAACCAATCGTTTTTCACAAAATGACATCCAAACACATCCAATAAATTTTGATTTTTTGCGATTTTCGATTTTTTGGGTCCATTTTCAGTTTTTTATTTGGACTGATTTGGATTTGAACACCCCTACCATCCAATATAAATAAATGCTAAGGATATCCTAATTTTGACATCATGCAAAACATCTAATGGGCAAGTGACCTCACAAGACCAATCATATGTAATAATATATTTTGACGACTCTAATGATTGAAGTGACGATGAAACCCTCGTTGATGAATGTTTTATGTTGTTGAACCCGACAATGGGGAGTGTACCTGTAAATATTTTGACGATAAAGTCAATAAAGATTGTGCATGAGAGGTTTATGATTTAGAATTTTGTGTATCCTTCTTTTGACCATTCATGAATCTTTATACTTTGGGTTTAGGACTTTTAGGTCATAAAATCTTCTTTAAAATTGATGACTCGTCAAACAGGTGTTAAGTGAATATGTGACTTGCCCATCTAATAAGTGGCAGAGTAAAAAATTTTAGACAGTTTGGACAAAAAATTTATTTAAATTTGTACACCTTATTTTTATTAATTTTGTCCCTAATGTTTCTAATTTTGTCATTGATTTTGTCTAAAAATCGACTATTAAAACTCGAGCGCGTGTTCGAATTTGCTGGACTATAAAATTGCCCATGCATCTAATAGCCGCGGAGGATCACTCAACTTAGATTCTCTATGCATCTAGTGCAAATATATTTTCTAGTGAGCTCCTTCTGATCTTGGGGTTGCTGTCTTATTGATAGACCTAGTCTTTGTTCAATCTAAAAACAAATATTAAATTTGTAAAAATTATATTCTCGTAATTTACTTTAAAAAGTCTTATTTTTAAAACAAATGTAGTATAATTTAGTTCATACAAAATAATTTAAAATTAAAATTGCACCTATTCTATCAAGACTCAACCTGCTAATACGATTCAACAAGATTTTATATAACCATTGAATATTTAATGAGGCTAAACAAGATGTATGAGGTTTTACTAATTTTGGTGGTACCCCGGCTAGGCACTTAGCGGTTTCCACAAGTCAGAACACAAAACCAAGCAATCGAAATCAATGAACCAGAATGATAGACACAAATTTGTCTTCACAAGCATTCATAAAATTGGAGTGCCCGAGATGTTTATTTAAGACTTCTCACCCGTCACACGTAATGGTTAGATGGAATTGGTCAAAGATTGTTGTTGTAAAGTTTCTAGAAACAAGTGCCATGGGGATAGTCTACATGATTTGCAGCTGACATAATATGTTTGTTGCTTAACACTTTGCATTGTGCGGCCCCGTTTTACAGCCAAACCTGAGCGTGGGCAATCATTGAGGTCCCCCCACTTGGGTTTGCTCTACATAAAACATCATGGGTCCCGTCCTCTCTTACATTAACGTTGTGCTTAAAAAACATCAAAACCGCATGAAAAACTATTATTAGTAGTAAATATGATTACTCCATTCAATTAATAAGAATTTGATTTTTTTTTTAATACTCTCTCATCGTCTCAAATTATAAGTCAATTTTATTAAAAATATTTGTCTTAAATTATAAATCACTTTATAATTTCAATATATATCATTAGTAACTTTTTATTTGATATACCTTCTATTATTTATTTATTTTTTTTCTTTTATTTTTTTAATTTTGTTTTTCAATATAATTATTGAATGACATATTTTTAAAGTCATAGAACATTTCATTTTTCTATAAAATAATAATTAAATTTCTTAATTCTCGTGAAATGACCAAAACATCATATAATTTAGAACGAAAGGAGTATTTGTTTTATTATTCATGAACTTGTGGCGATTGAAGTCCACAATGTGATTAGTTGTTTATCATATTATTACTCGTTGATCGATCCTGCTAACTCGTCCCCTGAGATGTGAGTATTTAACATACAATCAATGATTGAGATGAAAAAAGTTTTGCCTTAATTTCTGCGGTGCATCAAGGGAGTTACGATATTAATTAAATCGATCTCCTACAACAAAGCCAAAAACTTGATATGTGTTTTACAAGTGCACGAAATATATTGTAATAATAAAATATTAAACTCACATGGACCAATAATTAATCTACCGGTATCTATATAAATCTAAGACCACGTCTTTTAATAGAAGGGGAATTTAAAGTAGAAACAAAAACTAATTGGTTTAGAAAACATCAATTTAATAAATATTAAAATGTAATTTCCAATGTACCTATGTCACTCAAATAAAATTTGGTACGTCGTTTTGGTCTAAAATAGTTTTCAAAGAAAATATTAACTTAAAAACACTACTCACTTTTGTGCAACCCGTGTCATGTGTCAAAATTGTAAATGTCATGTTGTCGCTTCACAAAATATAATTTTGAAACAAGCTTTAAAAATTGATAAGTCCTTATTAATTATTAAACCGCTGTCACTGTTTTTAGAAATTAAAATTTGAATTTTTATTGATCGGATACCGGTCTCACAGTGTCGCGCTGTTTGAAACTCCCCAATTTTAATAATTAACATATATTATTAATTAATTATTTAATTTCCAAATGTTATGTTTAATTAATTAATGTGCGCTATGTGACGGGTTAGTTGGGTTGAATTGGTGAAACCGTATAATTATAGTTAATTTGGGGTCAGTTAGTAAATAATTATTTTATTAGTGATAATTATATAGAAATGATAAAAATAAGGTAATTGGGCCTAGAGGTTGATAAAAGGGAAGATTGATGTGGGAGTGTGTATTAGTAAGCGCATTAGTTACTAGCATTAATTTGTTATAAGGGTTTTACATAAAAGAGAAAAATAAGGTTAGTAAAGATAATAAAGAGAAAAGAGGCTAAAGTAGAGAAAAGAGAAAATGAGAAAGAAAAAAAAAGAGAAAATCTAAGGAGAAATTCGAAAAGGATCGACAATCAAGGTACGAGTCTGTTTTCATTTGATTATTGGAATTGTTGATAAAGCATGACGGGTAGTAACATGTGTAGGATCAAATTCACTATTTTTCATGTTTTGAATCACTTAGGTTTGAGTGAGAATCCGTGAAATTGATATGTAATTGTGTTTTGGTGTTTCTATTTGAATATACATGATAGATATAGGTTATAGTACCGTTAATCGTGACCAATTGGATGTTTGAATGTGTTTTCGTATGGAAGAATCGCATTGGGACTGTGTTGTCATCGTAGGGATTTTTCTGGTTTTCGCAAAGGGCGCTTAGCACCGTTGAGCGCGCTTAACGCATACGCTTATGTAAGTCGGCGCTACAAGCACGCTTAGCACGATCTAGGAGATGAAATTTTATAATTTTCTCAGTTTGATATGAGATTATGTGTTCTTATGTTTTATAGTAATTAATACTGAATTATATATTTTTAAAACTACTTGTTTGATGAATTTTGGAAGGCTATTTGATAATGATATGAAACTTGTTATTTGTGTTATGTGTGTTTTGCGATTTGGTATTGGTTGGTAATGATACTTGTATATGGTTACTATGTGTTGTGATGGTATGAGAATGAATTATATGTGAATAATTCTTGAGTACGTGTGTATGTGTAAACATGTGGTAATTCAAATGTGATAAATTATTGAAGATATGCATGTATGTTAAGATTAGAGAATGATCTTAATTGCATATGGTTGTTGTAATTGCATATGCATTATTTGTTTGTCAACAAGCAATGCTTGTTAGTTCCGTGGAAACTAGTGACTTGTCCTAAATCTAGAAAGAGTTTGAAAGCATAGAGAATGGGCTTTTGGTGTGTTATCGGTTTAGAGAACAGACCCGGTTTAAAGTAAAAACCAAAAAATGATAACAAGAGATTGACACCATATATGCATGAGTTGCATTAGAATCTTGCATTGAGTCAAATGGTATTTTATGTCATAATATGAGATTATGTGAAATTATGTGAAAGTTGTATAACTATTAAATTGTGAATTGTTGGCATATACTTGTGAATAATATGAGAATTGGGTGATGTTGTGTTTATAAAGCATTGAAGTGTGAGAATAATTACTTGTATGCGTATATGTTTTACATTATGCATTATTATACGATTTCAATGATTATGTGAATTCTCACCCTTCTATTGGAATGATGTTTGATGACGACATCACCAGGTATTGGAGATTAGAGTTGTGTTGGCAAGAGTGAAGTTGTAGAAGCTATCTTTAGTTATTTTTGTAATTAATTTTGGGTTGAGTCGTGCTTTGGTCATGTAACACTGGGGAAACATTTTGATTCATTTTTTGAGAGATACTTTGTATACTCTACTTTATTTTATTATTGATTTTGATTATGTGGAAAATTGGCTTTTATGCCTAAGTATTTAAATGAATGAAGTTTTATGAGACTTGAATATTATGAGTTTAATTAAATGAAAGTGATTATGCACGACATGCTTATGTGAAGTGATATGAAAAGTATGCATTTATTTCAAATGTTATTTGAGCATGACAGATGTGTGTGGTATTTGGAGCATGTGTGACACTCTTGTTTGAGATGCATGATAAATTACTCTGATTATTTCTATATTGTTTCGCAGGGTTTAGAAGGGTGTTATATTGTCGACCTGTATCTGAGTGTTTTCTCTTTCATGTAAAACATTTTAACTTTGAAAAATTAAAAATTCAGAACCTGAAAATTAAATTAATATAATTAGCGCCGATAAAATTTATTGAGTCATGTCATAATGATAGTCGTCACATCTCGGACTCTAAAAACTTATTTGAACATAATTGAAACTATACGCTTATTGAAAACAATTTTACTAAAGATACTAATATATATTAAAATGATGATTTGTAATAGTAAAAATACAAAAACTAAGTTTTTATTTTTGAGTTCAGATATTTTATCCAAATGATTCCATTATTTGTCTTCTTTGTGAAGGGATCACCACTTTTCAAAAATGTATTATATAATTTTGGTGTTATCTCAGATTTGGTATAAATGGAGGAGACATTGTCTGGTGATTTTTGGAATAAAAGTTATTGGAAAAATGATTTTCAAGAATGTAGGATGGGAAAACATGCTATAAATATTTTCTCTTATATCTAGTTGGAGCTTCCAAATTCTTGAAACGATGTTAGTCTATGTTTAAACCAGATATAGTTTTGTTTGACCAAGGATATGTCAATTCAAATATTGTGAGAACTCCCAATAGCCAAAGCTTAGAAAGTGAGGAAGAAGAACAATAAAGTGTCTCTCTCCCGCGGTAAGTTGTGCATTGTTAATAAGGAAAACTACACTTCCTTCTAAAACTCTCTTATTTACTTATCTATCGTTACAAGAAAGGTATCGTTACAGACAAGGAAACTCTCGTTTTAATTAATACCTTACTGGATGTTTCTCAAATTGTGTTTCAACATGAGCCACTATTCCAAAAATGTTGTTGCTAAAAGGTTCATATGTTGGAAGCCAAGAAGGAAAATGGTGTTGTCCAAAGAAGGTTAAACCCAAGGTGGAAACACTTGTTGGAACATCTACTAGAGCATCTGTAACAGGGAAAAAGTCAGTGACAAAGATTAAAACCTGCAAGAAAAGTCATGATCCATTGCATGACTCTGTGCCAAGTGGTAATGAGGATTGGGTCAATTTTATTGACTCAGGTTGTTGGTCTGGATAACTGGTGTTAAAGACGACAATTTATTTATGTTGTTTGGTTTTGTTATAATTTCCCAACATTGATTTCCTTTCATTGGTTTTTGCCTGCTTTAGTTTTTGTTTCCACCTGTTTGTTTCCATTAAAATTGTTTGGTTACATTGCTAGTGTGTGTTTCAATTTGTGTTTATTGCCTGTGTGCAATATAATTGCTTTTACATTTACTCTATTTTTGTCAATTTTTGGCTAAAAAAGGGAGTAAAGAGTTAGTGTCTCTGTTTGTCCCAGATTTATGAATCATGTCTTTACATGTTGATTAGTCTGCTGATAGGACTGCGCTAATGCTAAGGGGAGAGTAGTGATTGTGTTTCTTGTTGTATGTAACTAATTAGGGGGAGCATTATAGTTTGTCATGCTTGTTTGGTGTTTTTATTGTTACTGCTACTATTGATGTGGTTGTGTGTATGATGTCTTACCAGATGTTCTAGCATTCTATCTGTTGTGTTTTATGGAGAACCTTGGTTACCTTATGGTAGTATAAGACTCTAGTGCTCTAAGTTATGTGTGTTGCTTCTGCTACATGTTCTTCAAATTTGTGAACTTGGATATTTTGAGGTTTTTTTCTTGTGACTTAGGTTTTCCCCTTGAGAGGGAGGATTCATTATGTGTGACAAGGGAAGTACCATTTTAAACGAGAAGATTGGATCTTTTTAAAGAGTCCAGGATCATTATGCAAGAGCCTATATAAGGAAGTTGCTAGACCTAAAATAACAAGCATTCACCTTGAAGAAACCGTGTGTGCAACATAAGGATTTTGGGTTTTTGGAGATTTTAGGTTTTTAGTGTTTGTGTTCTTTGTATGTTACTCATGTATCATTAATGCATTGAGTTAATTAATTTTTTGCTTGTTTATCAAGCTATTGTTCTCACTCATGATCTTTTAAGCAAAAAGTTGAGTATTATTCTTAGTTGAAGCTTTTAAGCTAAACTAAGTATTGTTCTTAGTTAAGAGTCTTGACTAAGTGATACCCCGAAATTTTCCCTCCTATTTCTCAAGACAATCCACATCGCCATACTCAAGAATTTCTCAAGGGTTGACCAGATGAACCCTCTCCTAAGCAATCAACCCACAACTAGGTTTTTACTTCTCTCAAGACAAAATCAAGTTCTATTTCCTCAGTTGGTCATCATACCTCCTCATATGTCTCAAGGGGTCACCATGTTAAGTTTCAAGCCTTACAGCTCAAGTTTGCTCAGTCAATTGCTCAGATGGTTGAAAACTAGTTGTATTGGAGAAAAAATCAATTGTGGCCAACATACAGTCAAACTTCATCATTTTTGGTCAACATCAATATTTTGAAGTCACATTCATCATATGGTCAAGGGTTGGTCATGATTCATCAAGGAAAGTCAAGATTTAATCAAAAGTCAAAGTTTCTAAATTAGGGTTTTTGGACAAAAAGTCAACAGAACTTTGACCAGGCATAAATTTCACATACTTTATCAAAAAAAATTCCACTAAAGCTCATTTTTAAAGGGAATTAAATTCTCTACAACTTCATGTCTCACAAGCTTTGGCCAAAAATGCATCATTTGAAAGTTATGGATCAATACATTATAGGTCCTTCTAAAAGTCAACAAAAAGTCATCTTTTTGCAAATAAGTGTACATGAACATGGAACCTTCAATGAAGATGAAACCAAAAGGAGTGTTTATAGGACATCTTAAGCTTTCTAAAAAGTCCAAGAACACCTAAAAATGTTGAAAATTGAGCAAGATACAAGTTGTGCAAGTTGAGAATTTTTGAAGAGGTGCATGAAGAGAAATACTTGGCAAATTCAAATTTCTTCCAAATGGGTCTAAGATTTTATGATCCAAACTTAATCTTGACATTATTCATGGCCTGAAAACTCAAATAAACACCCATATTTTATTTATTTGATTTATTTTTGAATTTAATGATTTAAATTCAATTTTAATTAAATAAAATACAAAGGGAAGAGTTAAGATGAGTCGGGCCTGATTTCTACTTGTCTTGAGATCCAAGATAGCCCATGCTAGATGGAAATTTCGTGAACCATGCATTAAGGCAAGATTGAGCCACTTTTGGAAAGTTTTGATAAAATTTTCAATGGAATATTTTTGCATTCAAGACAATATATTTCCTCTCAATTCTTGACCTATTTTTCATCCTCTATATATACAAGATACATTTAGACATCAAGAAGAATGAATCCTTACCTCCACAAACAACCCTAAATTCACAAAAATTCTCAAGAAACTTGCACTTTCTTGTTTCAATTTCTAGCCATCCACAGGCAATTCCAGACGTCAATTCTTGTTCCTGAGGTAAACTTAGGTAAGTATGGATCATCATCCATAGCCACAACACGCTGAAACTCATTGTACATAACTCATACTTTCATGTTTTTTCTTCTGTTTATCGTATTTTAAATTATAACATGTTTCAATTCATTCTAACCACATTAACATGATCACATGCTGATAAAGAACAAATCTGGGCAATCATTGATGAACTTTGATGGTTATATAGCCATATGCCATTTCTAGGGTTTCAAAACGGTGAAGCTTCGAACCTCACATTACAATCACTTTCAGGACAAAAGAACACCACCATCGTGTTCGTAGGGTCCTAAATATACGACTCGGGCTTTTGTTATGCTTTGAATGATGCATTTTTGTAGGTTTTGAAAAATCACCCCGCCGGAGAAGACGATCAGAAATAGGTTTCCGGCGAGGTCCAGGGCGTTCAACGTATTGACTCAGACGTGGCAAATCCCATTCATTCCATTGGTTCATTCAAATGGCTAAAGGCCCCACGTGGCGCGCATTTTATTTTATTTGATTTATGGAATTTTGCTTCACTTATATATTTATGCTTTCACTTATATAATTGGATGTATCACTGCCCCAACGGTCTACCATGCGCGCGCTATGTCACTTTGTCTCTAAGGTCGCTGGTTCGAACCCCACCTTTTGCAATTTTTCACAAACATTTGATTTTTGTAGGCTATCACATATAATCCACTGAAGGCACGCTTCTAACACCACATGCAGTGTACTCTAGTGGTAAACTTTTGAATCCACAACCTCAAGGGCGTGGGTTTAAACCTCAGGAAGGCCATTCCTTCTTTTTTAACACCAATTTCCTTTATTTTTCTATTTTCCTTTCAAATTTCTAACCAATTTATTTTCTTTTCAATTAATTTTTTAAACTATTTTCTAAAACTCTAAAAAATGTTTAATTTTAGATTTAGGTTTCTAAAACCTTTATTTAATTTTTGACCCAAAAACATTTTCTTTTTTCTTCATATTTAAATTATTTTTCCAATTAAACATTAATTAAGTAGAATTAGGTTTTTACTTATTAAAATTAATCATAAAAATTCCAAAAATAATTTATTTTCTAGTAATTAGGGTTACTAACCTAAAAACATTTTTTACTAATTTCCAAAACATTTCCACTAATATATTTCTTATTATTCTAACTATTTACATTATTTTGCATTTACAATTCTAGAAAAGATGTACAGGTCGCAAAGTTTTATTCTGTAATAGCGTAGATTTACATTTCTGCCTTTACTTTCCGCACTCCTATTATGTATCTTCCCCAAACCCATGTAATAAAGTAGGGTTTACATTTCCGCGCTTTTACTTTCCACGCCTTTACTTTCCTGTACATATATATAACTGCTAGTAATTAAGGTTTGTATGTTAAGACTAAAATCAATCCTAGATCACTTCTAATCTCAAGATAATATAACTGAATTCAATACACTCTCTTCACACATGCACCCCCTTAGAGTATCCTCTCTCGTTGCCTTACGAACAATATGGTCATGTCCCTCGAACGTAGGGATACCATTAGCAAAGCTGCCTACGAATAACATCAGCATAGTCCCTTTGATATAAAGATCAAAGTCCCTTGATGATCCCTGATGTTGCCTACAAATACATGATCTTGTCCCTCGATTGTTACCTACGAAAATGATGATCGTCCCTACGAATTGCTAAAGGTATCCTTACATGTTTCCTTCAATGACCATACGATTACCCTTCGATTGTCCCTTCACATCCAAAGGAATAAAGTTACCTACCAACTAATGGTATGGATAACCTTATTCTAAAGGAGAAGGAAAATAATATGGAAACGAACATTCTGAGTAGGTAATAAGACTCTATTGCTTGTTGTTGCTGTGGTATTAAGCGGCAAGCAAAGAGTAAAGTATTTATTTTTACCGGGTGATATATCGGTTAGGTTATATCGTATCGTATCCACAGAGATTGGTTCTTGATTCGTCGTTCGATAATTCTACCGTTAATGAGTTTGATATTAAAAGAAATGAAAATAAAAGACAGAAAGTAAATGAACAAAAAGTATAATGGATAGACAGCTTGTCTGAAACGAATGTAAACTACCCGTCACAGACTTAAATCTAGCATGCATGTCATACTTGGCCTACGATACTGGTTCGTGTCATCACATAGCTCTCACAACCTAAGCTATTTCTAACCCAAATTGAGAATCCTCCCGAATCATCTCAATAGCCATGTTTGGCCTATCTCAACAACACAGAAGTCAACTGTGTCACCTCCATACCCATCCCTGACATACTTCACCAACACAGAGGCATTAAGATCAGATACTCTATAGTGAATGTCAGCTCTAAACCTATTTCTAACATTCAGAAACTAACAGATAACCATCATAGGTAAGAATCTAAGTGATCTATCTCTAGCAAAGCTCAAACCCCTAACATAGTGTAAAAACCTAAGACAATCACCAACACAGATCATAAAGCAAGCTTTATACAACGCCAAGGGCGACAAATATACATGAGTTATGAGTATAAATACATACAAAACCCAACAAAAGAGAATACAAAGAGAAGAGAAGAAGAGGAACCAAACATTTCTTGGTTTGTCAACACCAATCGACGAGGGATTCGACTCTGGATCATCCAAATGCAAGCTCCAATGTTGTTTTCTAAGCAAATTTATCAAAAAATGATGTTGATGGTGTTGGGACTCAAACATACCCAATCCATGACCTAAAAATGTGTTTCTAGCCCCTTTTAAAGAACTCTGAAATTGCAGGGCGCACTTAGCCTGGTATTTTCGCGCTCAGCGCGGTCTGCACTGTCCTGACAATTGTCAGTATCTTGTTTTTGCCATAACTTGAGAACCGTAACTCAGAATTGCGCCCGGTTTGAAGCATTAGAAAACTTATTCAATGCTATATCTAACCATGAATAAATATCAATCAAATTGATGATTTGAAATATTTGAAAAACTCATTCTTTCCTTTATGTGTTCTCTTTTATTGCTCAAAATCATGTTTTTGAAGTCGTGTCTTCGACACTTTATTACTCAATGCTCCAATTATGAATGAATACCTATAAAAGAGATGAAAAACTATCAAATTATACAATATTTACACAAAAACTCAATTATTCTATTATGTACACATTTATACAAAAAGCGGGGGATTTATTCGAAGAATATCAACAAAAGAACCGATAAGTGCCACTAAACATATATACTAAATAACTAAATTTTGGCACTTATCAACTCTCTCCAACTTGAAACATTGTTTGTCCTCAAACAAAGTCAAGTAAACCTAAAGAAATAAAAGATGATAATCAAACAATCACGAATCAACAACTTTTTAAAATGGAAAACAAATGTATGGTTCAAACGAAAACGTACACGCAAAATACTTACTTACCACATTCCTACAACGACAACATATAAACGAAACAAATCCTAAGTACAAAAATCATGCAAAACATTCTAAAACAAAACAAGCTCAATCATGAATCACACCTAGCAAAAATTCATCGGTAGATAAAGAACACACAAAGGCGAGGGATAAAAAACACTCCTCCACATTCTTGCAAACAATAGACTAAATTATGCATTCATCCAAAAACATATTGAAAATACAAATGCAAG
Source organism: Vicia sativa (assembly GCA_021764765.1). Lineage (NCBI taxonomy): Eukaryota > Viridiplantae > Streptophyta > Magnoliopsida > Fabales > Fabaceae > Vicia > Vicia sativa. The sequence goes on from CM038796.1 coordinate 148,106,290, forward strand.
AATCAAAAAGGCTTTCCACGATTGTAATGTGGCTTGATTAACAAATAAGTGATAAGTCCTAAAGCTAATCGAAACAAAAACTTGCCCAAACCTAAGGGAGTTATCAACTCACAAAGTTCCAAACAATATAATTTCAATAAAACTTATTCTTCATCACAAATTTCACACCAAACACACCTTACTTATTAACATGACATTATTCCTACTCTTATTGCTTTTCTTTTTCAAAGATTTTCTCTTTTTTCTTTCTTTTTCACTTTTTTTTCTTTTCTTTTTCTTTTTTCTTAACCTCATACCAACCATAATATATGTATATAAACATTTCTCTCCCCAACTTGAATTCAACCAACATTAATGTGTGAATACTCCCTACTTTCTAAGGCAAGATAAAAATCCATACAACAACATATAGTTGAGGGTTCAAGAAACAAAGAAATTAACATTCATACAAAAAAGGCAAATTCAACACTCATAGACAAGCATTAAATTCAAATAAACATGGATTTGGATAAAAGCTCAAAGGGGAAAACAAAGATTCACACACTCACAAGGTGAATTGAATATTTGGCCAAGGTAGTTATGCTCAAAATTAACAAAATGCCTTGATCATTTTCTTGCAATCATACAATCAACATAAAGCAAAATATTAAGCATAATAAAATCCAGTTAAAACAAGATTGTGGATTCTCATATGTAAACAATGGAAAGCTTCCTCACATTTATGGTTAAAAATGGTACTAAAGTGATTCAAATCATGAACAAGTAATGCAAAAATAAAGAATGAATAACATGGTAATTATACAAATGATAAATTTCCTAAACATGTTATGCTATAGAAAGCGATAAACGAGTACCTGACGTGTACCAACTTTGAAAACAATCATTACCATATACCCGCGAGTTGAAACGATAAAACTCGGAAAATCACCTCAAAAGTCTTCAAGTCACCGGACCAAAATTTGAGTCCAAACAACAACAAAAGAATTAGAAAAATAAAATGTACAATATTTACAATATTTACAACCAACAAAACTCCTCAAGCTAAACACGACAAGCTTGCAGAAATACAACATTTACATAACAAAACAAAAGCAAATTACGATACGAAAACGTGGTGAAAATGAATTAACAAGTTGAATAGTGAAGATTTAAAATTAAGAACAAGTCCTATTTCAACTTGTTAAAACACAAGCCACAAAGCAACATAAACAAACATAAACAAAAACAAATAAAAAACATGCTTGTTTTACGTTGTAAGCTCGACGCCTTTCTTGTGTGAGCACTAGCAACCTCCTCTCATCATGTCATGATATTGTCACACCGCGCAAACCTAAAGAAAGTATCCTAACAACCACACAATAAATGTTACGAGTACGAGACAATTCACAATATCACATGAAAGCTAAGAAAATCACAAATATGTACATGTATGGAAAGTAAACACAGAACATGTACATGTAACATATACAAGTTCATCTACAAAGTCTGTACAACATATACAATAATTACAAAACTCAAAAACAACAGAATTATCGCAATACAGAAACAATAAACCAATCCCCGGCAACGGCGCCATTTTGTTGCTGCGGTATTAAGCCGCAAACAAAGAGTAAAATATTTATTTTTACCGGGGTGATATATCGATTAGGTTATATCGTATCGTGTCCACAGAGATTGGTTATTGATTCGTCGTTCGACAATTCTACCGTTAATAAGTTTGAGATTAAAAGAAATGAAAATAAAAGAAAGAAAGTAAATGAACAAAAAGTATAAAGGATAGACAACTTGTCCGGAATGAATGTAAACTACCCGTCACAGAATTAAATCTACCACCTATGTCATACTTGGCCTACGATACTCGTTCGTGTCATCACATACCTCTCACAACCTAAGCTATTTTTAACCCAAATTGAGAATCCTCCCGAATCATCTCAATAGCCATGTCTGGCCTATCTCAACAACGCAGAAGTCAACTGCGTCACCTCCATACCCATCCCTGATATACTTCACCAACACAGAGGCTTTAAGATCAGATACTCTATAGTGAATGTCAACTCTAAACCTATTTCTAACATTCAGAAACTAACAGATAACCATCCTAGGTAAGAATCTAAGCGATCTATCTCTAGCAAAGCTCAAACCCCTAACATAGAGTAAAAACCTAAGACAATCACCAACAAAAATTCATAAAGCAAACTTTATACAACGCCAAGGGAGAAAAATATACATAAGTTATGAGTATATATACATACAAAATCCAACAAAAGAGATTACAAAGAGAAGAGAAGAAGAGGAATTTCTTTGTTTGTCAACACCAATCGACGAGGGATTCGACTCTGGATCATCCAAATGCAAGCTCCAATGTTGTTTTCTAAGCAAATCTATCAAAAAAATGATGTTGATGGTGTTGAGACTCAAAAATACCCAACCCATGACCTAAAAATGTTTTTTTAGCCCCTTTTAAAAAATTCTGAAATCGCAGGGCGCTTAGCTGTATTTTTGTGAGGTCTTCACTGTCCTGAAAAAGTCAGCATCTTGTTTTTGCCATAACTTGAGAACCGTAACTCGGAATTGCGCCCGGTTTGAAGCCTTGGAAAGCTTATTCAATGCTCTATCTAAACATGAATAAATATCAATCATATTGATGATTTCAAATATTTTAAAAACTCATTCTTTCCTTTATGTGTTCTCTTTTATTGCTCAAAATCATGTGTTTGACGCCGTGTCTTCGACACTTTATTACTGAGTGCTCCAATTATGAATGAATACCTATAAAAGAGATGAAAAAAATATCAAATGATACAATATTTACACAAAAACTCAATTATTCTATAATGTACACATTTATACAAAAAACGGGGGAATTATTCGAAGAATATCAACAAAAGAACCGATAAGTGCCACTAAACATATATATTAAATAACTAAATTTTGGCACTTATCAACTCTCCCCAACTTGAAACCTTGTTTGTCCTCAAACAAAGTCAAGTAAACCTAAAGAAATAAAAGATGATAATCAAAGAATCACGAATCGACATGTTTTTAAAACGGAAAACAAATGTATGGTTCAAACGAAAACGTACACGCAAAATACTTACTTACCACATTCCTACAACGATAACATATAAACGAAACAAATTCTAAGTACAAAAATCATGCAAAACATTCTAAAACAAAACAAGCTCAATCATGAATCACACCTCGCAAAAATTCATCGGTAGATGAAGAACACGCATAGGCGAGGGATAAAAAACACTCCTCCACAATCTTGCAAACAATAGACTAAATTATGCATTTATCCAAAAATGTATTGAAAATACAAATGCAAGAATCACAAGGGCTTTTCAAGATTGTAATGTGGGTTGGTTAACAAACAAGTGATAAGTCCTAAAGCCAATCGAAACAAAAACTTGCCTAAACCTAAGAAAGTTATCAACTCACAAAGATCCAAACAATATAATTTCAATCAAACTTATTCTTCATCACAAATTTTCACACCAAACACACCTCACTTGTTAACATAACATTATTCGTACTCTTTTTGCTTTTCTTTTTCAAAGCGTTTCTCTTTTTTCTTTCTTTTTCTAATATTTGTTTTTCACTTTTTTTTTTCTTTTTTTTTTCTTTTCTCTTAACCTCATACCAACCACAATATATGTATATAAACATTTCTCTCCCAAACTTGAATTCAACCAACATTAATGTGTGAATACTCCCTACTTTCTAAGGCAAGGTAAAAATCCATACAACAACATATAGTTGAGGGTTCAAGAAACAAAGAAATTAACATCCATACAAAAAAGGAGAATTCAACACTCATAGACAAGCATCAAATTTAAATAAACATGGATATGGATAAAATCTCAAAGGGGCAAACAAAGATTCACACACTCACAAGGTGAATTGAATATTTGACAAAGGTAGTTATGCTCAAAATCAACTAAATGCCTTGATCATTTTCTTACAATCATACAATCAAAGAAAAACAAAAGATTTAGCATAATAAAATCCAGTTAAAACAAGAATGTGGATTCTCAGATGTAAACAATGGAAAGCTTCCTCACATTTATGGTTAAAAATGGAACTAAAGTGATTCAAGTCATGAGAAAGTAATGGAAAAAGAATGAATAACATGGTAATTATACAAATGATAAATTTCCTAAACATGTAGGCTATAGAAAGCGATAAACAAGTACCTGACGTGCACCAACTTTGAAATTTATCATTCCCATACACCCGCGAGTTGAAACGATCAAACTCGGAAAATCACCTCAAAAGTCCTCTAGTTACCAGACCAAAATTTGAGTCCAAAAAACAACAAAATAATTAGAAAAATAAAATGTACAATATTTATAATATTTACAACCAACAAAACTCCTCAAGCTAAACACGACAAGCTTTCGGAAATACAACATTTATGTTACAAAACAAAAGCAAATTACGATACGAAAAAGTGGTGAAAATTAATTAACAAGTTGAAAAGTGAAGATTTAAAATTAAGAACAAGTCCTATTTCAACTTGTTAAAACACAAGCCACAAAACAACATAAACAAAAACAAACAAAAACATGCTTGTTTTACGTCGTAAGCTCGACGTCTTTCTTGTGTGAGCACTAGTAACCTCCTCTCATTATGCCATGATATTGCCACACCGCGCAAACCTAAAGAAAGTGTCCTAACAACCACACAAAAAATGTTACGAGTACGAGACAATTCACAATATCACATGAAAGCTAAGAAAATCACAAATATGTACAAGTATGGAAAGTAAACACACAACATGTACATGTAACATATACAAGTTCATATACAAAGTCTGTACAACATATACAATAATTACAAAACTCAAAACCAACAGAATTATCGCAATACAGAAATAATAAACCAATCCCCGACAACGGCGCCATTTTGTTGCTGCGGTATTAAGCGGCAAGCAAAGAGTAAAGTATTTATTTTTACCGGGTGATATATCGGTTAGGTTATATCGTATCGTATCCACAGAGATTGGTTCTTGATTCGTCGTTCGATAATTCTACCGTTAATGAGTTTGAGATTAAAAGAAATGAAAATAAAAGACAGAAAGTAAATGAACAAAAAGTATAATGGATAGACAGCTTGTCTGAAACGAATGTAAACTACCCGTCACAGACTTAAATCTAGCATGCATGTCATACTTGGCCTACGATACTGGTTCGTGTCATCACATAGCTCTCACAACCTAAGCTATTTCTAACCCAAATTGAGAATCCTCCCGAATCATCTCAATAGCCATGTTTGGCCTATCTCAACAACACAGAAGTCAACTGTGTCACCTCCATACCCATCCCTGACATACTTCACCAACACAGAGGCATTAAGATCAGATACTCTATAGTGAATGTCAGCTCTAAACCTATTTCTAACATTCAGAAACTAACAGATAACCATCCTAGGTAAGAATCTAAGCGATCTATCTCTAGCAAAGCTCAAACCCCTAACATAGTGTAAAAACCTAAGACAATCACCAACACAGATCATAAAGCAAGCTTTATACAACGCCAAGGGCGATAAATATACATGAGTTATGAGTATATATACATACAAAACCCAACAAAAGAGATTACAAAGAGAAGAGAAGAAGAGGAACCAAACATTTCTTGGTTTGTCAACACCAATCGACGAGGGATTCGACTCTGGATCATCCAAATGCAAGCTCCAATGTTGTTTTCTAAGCAAATTTATCAAAAAATGATGTTGATGGTGTTGAGACTCAAAAATACCCAATCCATGACCTAAAAATGTGTTTATAGCCCCTTTTAAAGAACTCTGAAATTGCAGGGCGCGCTTAGCCTGGTATTTTCGCGCTCAGCGCGGTCTGGACTGTCCTGAAAATTGTCAGTATCTTGTTTTTGCCATAACTTGAGAACTGTAACTCAGAATTGCGCCCGGTTTGAAGCGTTGGAAAACTTATTCAATGCTATATCTAACCATGAATAAATATCAATCAAATTGATGATTTGAAATATTTGAAAAACTCATTCTTTCCTTTATGTGTTCTTTTTTATTGCTCAAAATCATGTGTTTGAAGCCGTGTCTTCGACACTTTATTACTCAATGCTCCAATTATGAATGAATACCTATAAAAGAGATGAAAAACTATCAAATGATACAATATTTACACAAAAACTCAATTATTTTATTATGTACACATTTATACAAAAAACGTGGGATTTATTCGAAGAATATCAACAAAAGAACCGATAAGTGCCACTAAACATATATACTAAATAACTAAATTTTGGCACTTATCACTTGCTCCAATCAAATACTTTTCACACCTCACTTTTCAAAAACTTTTCAAACACTTTGTATACATTCCATCAAGAATCATTACAAAGTTAACCATTTTTCAAACGAACATTTCCGAACACTTTATATACATTCCAACGAGAATTATTACGAAGTCAAAGCGAAATGCCTTTCAAAATACATTTTCAAACTACACAAACACAGTAATTAGTTTTCAAATTGAGCTAAGCAACTAAGAGCCCGTAGATAACTACGGATGGAAAGGGTGCTAATACCTTCCCTTTTCATAATTGCCTCCCGTACTCATAATCTAACGAAGGTCTTTTCCTGTTCTTTTCTCCTTTCCTTTATTGGATAAAAGAAAAGCCGGTGGTGACTCTTGCTATTCGCAACATTTGCGATAAAATGCAAAATAAACAAGTCAGTTCTCCCACCGTGTTACACTAAGTATTGCTAATTTTAATTGTAAGTATATCACTGCGGTGATCAGAAGTGAGAGGGGGTCTCATATCTAGTGATCTCTAGGTAGAAGTTACACAAGGTCGTTATTAGGAGATAAGTTGTAAACTAGGGTTGGTTTAACTTTGAGCTAATAGTATCATAGTGGATTTTCTTCCTGGCTTGGTAGCCCCCAGAGTAGGTGACGTTGCACCGAACCAGATTAATAATTGATTGTGTTCTTTATATTTGTGCAATTTATCTTTCTGCACAATCAACAGTTCAACAAGTTTTTTCTGTCACCAGATGTCATAACATTTGTCCTAATATCGCGTTTTGTATTGATACATATGTTTTAACACTTGTTTTAAAGTGCCAGAATTTCAATAAGAGCAAACAGATTTATGAAATATTTGATAGTTTATAGTCCCTCAAGCACGAGGCTCATGGGGAATAATTTATTTAAATCATAGTTAACACTTCACAATCCCTCAGGCACAAGACCTGTAGAGGTTAAGTGATTTAAATAATACTCCATCCGTCCCAAATTATAAGTCACTTTAGAATCCCAATACATCATTAATAACTTTTTACATAATATATTTTCTACTATTTATTTCTCTTTCTTCTTTCATTTTTTTTGATTTCGTTTTTCAATATAATTATTGAAAGACATATTTGTAAAGTCATACAACATTTTAATTTTCCATAAAATAATAATTAAATTTCTTAATTCTTCTGAAATGACCAAAATATCATATAATTTGAGAAGGAGACGGAGGGAGTAATTCTCTTAAACTCGAGGCTTGCACGGAAGAAATGATTTTTTTAAGGAGATCTATTAGTTCAACAATGTCATGTTACTATGTTCATTATTCATTTACTCGTTTAATTTAAGTGAGATGGTTTAATATTTCTTTAAATTAAAATTTATAGAAAATGACCCTTTGAACTTCACTATCGATTTTATGATGATTACATTTATTTTGGGAATGACTATTTAATCAGGACCACTCAATAATTTGCATGTGTAGAAGTGGATTTGTTTTTGCTCTATCATGCTAATGATGGTTTCCAAGCTAGAAATGAGTGTCTATGAATGTAAAAAAATCTAACCTATTTGTCTCTTTCCTTCGTTGTTTTCTTGGACAATAAACCGTCGTTATCTGTAAAATAATATTTTATGCTTTTGTCTTCCTCTAAAACTCAGTCCCATCAACCATTCATAACACCTAACTACAGGTACATCCTTATTCTTCTTTAATCTTTCCATTTTTTTATATGATGGTATTCATTAGAGATCGTGATGAGAATGGTAATGTAAACGAGTCTGATACCCATGATTTGAAATGGGAGTGTGGCGCTGTTGCACTGATAAAATTCTAGGCGATTAGATAAAATACTTCCTCTATTCTTATTTATAAACACATTTCAAAATTTTAAATTTATTGAATAATTTATGTATTTAGTCTAAATACATCATTTATTCAATAAATCTAAAAAATAAAAATATATTTATAAATAAAAATGGAGAGAATATTAAATAGGAGCTTTGTCGAAATAAAAATGTAATAGCGATGACAATATGAATAATGATGTTACTTTTATGTTCTTATCTAGGATTGGGGAAAGAACTAATAGTGAGTTTGGACGAAAGCATAATAAGTAGTATTTTGTGAGGAAATGAGCTCCCATTTCTATCCAGATCGATTCTCCCAACTCCCTTGACTAGAAAAAATAGTTAATCATGAAATTTTGGTCACTATTACAAACAAGATTCATTATCTTTTAGATTAATTAATGTTAGTATTATCTTTATATCCTTAATTTAAGTCAAAGCATTTAATGTTAGTAGTTGATTCATTAAATATAATTAAGGATATTATTATAAATTTTACTTTGATTGGACATAAAATTAAGAAAATAATAACACTTAACTTATTTTTCTAATTGGCGTGAAAATAGCTATTTTGGCTTATAATTGTGACTGAGTGAAGTATGGGTGTGTGACAGCTCTTGTATAAATTGAAGGGTTCAAATCTAATGTATGTATGGAACGTATTGTAACCTTTATCTAGCCTTTAACGTTTGTGTTCCATCGGTTTTGTGTTCCACTCTATAGTAGAGTTGAATTGTGTTAATTGTGAGCCACTCTTGTACTATTTAGTACTTGAGTTGGACTATTTAGTTGAGTTGTAACTATTGTGAATCACTCATTAGCTTTTAAGTAGTAGTTGATTGTGTGTCTTCTAAAAATTATTCTAACTTTTTTTAGAGTTGTTTTTGTCACTATTTGTGATGGAGGGGAAGTGAGAGAAGTCTCACATCCAGGAGTTCCTAGTTATAAGTATAACACGACTAGTGATTAAGTGATAAGTTGTAAACAGAGGAGTTTAAATTTAAATTGATACTATCTATTGGATTTCCTTCATGGCTTGGTAACCTCCAGATGTAGGTGATATTGCACCGAATTGGGTAAACAATTTTGTGTGTTCTTTTACTTTCTACATTTCCAATTGTTTTTTACATTGTTCATTGTGTTGTATTCAGGGATCAATGTCTCGACATCTCATGGGACATCTAAGCTTTGTCTTTGGGTGAGATTCAGGGAATATGTTTTTTGATGCGATGAACAAGGATGGTAAGCTTACTAATATAGTGAAGGAAAAAGAAGAATGAGATGATTTGAAGAAGAAATATTCTGGGATAATGTCAAGGGAGTTCAATGGTTACACTCCTGCAACTTGTGATAGATTCAAGGAGAGCAGAAGGTTATTCGACTGAGGCAAGAGATGAAAGACCACCTGAAGATAATCAAGGTTGTCTTTCTCTCAATGCTACATTAGGCTTCTATTAATGGATTGGACTGCTGTGATGAAATGTCATATATGATGTCCTGACATAACTGATAGACTGAGAATTGATTTTTCTCAAGTTTGTTGTGTTTGCAAATTCCATAGATTGATTCTATGAGATTTTATTCAGCTGCTCATATCTCTGATATTTAGTGGTGTGAACTTGAGTAGTTCATATTGGGTGCATATACTAGAATTTCTTGGGCCTTGTGCTTTCTCTTTGAAAAAGAGTAATGATTATTGGTGACAGGGGAGCAATGGTCATTTTTGAATCTATTAGGCACAACTGTTGTGTCTCTAATTTGTGTGGTTTATTTATTTTTAAACGTATGATGCTCCATCGTCACCTGGATTGTGCTACTATGGTCTTTAGTTTGTGACTGGAGGATGTTGAAGGGATTTTGATCTATGGGGCATATGATGTAACACCTCAGGTAGTTCCTAGTGTCTCTGGTAATGAGGCGTTAGGAAAGTTTGTCCCTGGAATACCTATAAGGGAAAAGAATAATGATCCGGTCTCCTCTAAAGGTTTATCAAATGATGGTGTGATACTTGGAAGATAGCTACAACAAACTTAATAAAGTTGTCAAAGATACTTGAGGTTCATCTCAAGTCCACTCATAAAGGAACTTATAAATGTGGTTGATAGAAGGTGATGACCTGGTATATAGGGTCAATAATTATGACATGAAAGTGACAGATCATTGAAGAAAGACTAGAGTTTCTCTAACTCTATATAGGTTATCTCGGATTCTATGATAGAGGATATCTTAGTATGCTCATGGAAGAATGACCATTTTTGGTAAGGATGGACTGTATTGTATCCACTAATTCTAAAGGAGAAAGAAATGAGGGGGAGAATTTTGGTATTCTCTGAGTTTCTACTTAGCAGGTGTTAGGGGAGTCTCGGGGTTTAGACTACTTCTACTGCGAACACTTGTCATACATGATGTCCCAAGATGTTGATAATTTCTTTTTTCTCTCGGCTACTATGATGAGTAAAGTTCACTTGGTAATGCTCTAGATATCTTGGTTGTTGTTGTGTCTTCTACTGTTGTACCTCGAATGTTATGTGTGTACATTGTAAATGAGACTGATGTCCCACTAGATGTTTAAATATTAATAGAGTATCTGTTGAAAGGAATAACATATCATATGCTCTAATTTCTAAACAATTGTGTGTTGATAACATATGGTTAAATCTTTCTCTAGATTGAACCCGGAGAAGTATTTGGGTGGTTGTAACACGATGAGAGAACTAACTTGTTTGTTTTGCGTTTTATCGCAAATGTTGCGGACAGCAAGAGTCGCCACCGACTTTTATTTTATCCAATAAAGGAAAGGTGAAAAGAACAGGAAATACCTTTTACTGATTCTGAGTATGGGGGGATAGGTTATGAAAAGGGAAGGTATTAGCACCCTTTCCATCCGTAATTATCTATGGACTCTTAATTGCTTAGCTCACCTTTTGAAAACTTGCTTTTGTGTGTGTGTCTGTGTGTGTTTTGTTTGAAAATATTTTGACTTTGACTTCGTAATGATTCTTGTATCAGTCCTCAAGAATGTATACGAAGTGTTTGAAAATATTTTTTTGAAAATATTTGTTTGAAAATGTAACTTTGTAATGATTCTCGTATGAATGTATACAAAGTGTTTGTTTGAAAGTAGTTTGAAAATAGTGTGAGGTGTGAAAAGTATTTTGATTGAGCAAGCAATTAAGAGTAACTACCCACTCAGGAGGCCGTTCTTGTTATTTTTCCTTCTCCTTTAGGATAGTGTTATCCATGCCATTAGTTGGTAGGTAACTCTATCCGTTGGATGTGAAGGGACAAGCGTAGGGTCATCGTATGGTCATTGAAGGCAACATTGTAAGGATACCTTAGCGTTTGTAGGTATGATTATCACTTATTCGTAGGCAACAACCGAGGGACGAGATCATATATTCGTAGGCAACATATTCGTAGGAAACAACCGAGGGACGAGATCATATATTTGTAGGCAACATCGAGGGTCATTGAGGGACTATGTTCTTTGTGATGATTTTTGAATCGAGGATCTTTTACTAATGGTACCCTTACGTTCAAGGGACATGACCATGTTTATCTGAAAGGCAACAAGAGAGATTACCATAAGGGTGTGAGTGTACACAGTGTGTTATTTTGAGTTATGTTAATCTTGAATTAGGTTATCTATGTTCATTGATTACTCTTGCCATACAAACCCTAGTTACTAGCAGTTGAAAATATACATTTATATAGGGTGCGAAAAGTAAAGGTGCGAAAAGTAAAATCCTACGCTATTACAAGGCTTTGGGGCAGATACATAATAAGAGGTGCAGAAAAGTAAATGCGGAAATTAAAATCCTACGCTATTACATCCTGTGAGCAGTTACATCATTATGAGAAATGTGTCCGAAATTTAAACCTAAGCTATTACAACTTAGAAACAGTTACATAATCGACAAATAGCAAGAAAAGAAATAAACCAGAATAAAGAAATAATGTCAGAAAAAGGTTTTTAATGTTAATGAAAAAAGTTTAAGGTTAAAGCAAATTAAAACTCTAATTACTAAGAGGAAAATATTTTTTTGTATTTTTTGTGGTTGATTTTAATTAAGAAAACAAATTAAGAGTTAATTATTAATTAATTAAACAAATAATTTAAATAAAAAGAAAATCAAATATTTTTTGTGTCAAAAATTAAATAAGTATTTTTAAAACCTAAATCTAAGAAGAGAACATTTTTTAGGTTTTTTTTATGATATTTAAAAAAATATTTGAAAAGAAATTAAATAAAAGAATGAAATTGAAAAATAAGAAAATAGGTTAGTAAAAGGGAAAAGAAAATAGTGTGAAAAATATGTACAACCCTAGGGATCGAACCCAGGACTTGATGGTCATCAGCGCGCCTCCCTTGCCATCTGTGCTATGCGTGTTAGTTGTCATGGAATGGAAACAAAACAATATATAATAAAACAAAATTTAAAATATATTTGAATTTGAAAAACACACGTAGGGGTCATGATTTTCGCTGATCTGACAAGACTTTTACCTACGAACATGTGTCGTTGGTAAAACTTTTACCGACAAATTTGTCCATCACTATAACACCTGCAATTTTCAAAATCAAACAATATGTACGATAAATTTATATGGAGACTATGGATCGATTGGAATTGATGTCCTGAGCATAATGGTACCCATCATTTTCTCCAATTTTGGCTATTTTGAAAAGCCCTAATTCAAATCTTCTAACCCTAACCATGGTGAATCTTTGTACCTGCACTCAAACTTTAATTAAACCATCCAAAAAGTATCGAAACATCATTACAAACATAAATATATAATCAAATCATGTTAAAAGTGCATGTATGTATGAAATCGAATTTGAAAAATATGTTGCTCAGTCGTGATCGTGTTTTTACGTTTCTTGGTGTTTTGATTGATGGTGAGGGCCTGTAATTACTTAGAGAACACCGATGAATTGATTGGAAATCTTGGAATGGTCTGAATCGATCAAATTCTTGGTCTGCCAATTTCTTGAACACCACGGTTTTTTCATGTTTGTCTAGGATTTTTGAGCCTGCCAAAAATTCGTCCTTGGCATCTGGAAACCTTGTGCATATATAGTAGAAGCAAATTATGTTAACAAATGTGCTAGAATATATTGCATTGATTGAGAAAATATTTGATTGGAAATAAAATGCCATCTTTCCAAAACTGATCAATTTCATGCCAATCTCTTCCTTGCATGATTTTTCCAGCTTGCTATGACTAACTTGGACCTCAAGGAACTTGGACATCAAGCCCACAAGCCCTTAAGCCTTTCCTTGCATTTTATTTTAATTAAAATTAAATTTTAATGAATTAATTCAAAAATAAATAAAATAAATGGTATAAGGGCGTGAAATTGAGCTTAGAGGCTATGGATAATGTTAGAAACAAGTTTGGATCATAAAAACCTAAGCCCATTTGGAAGAAATTCAAGATTGATCAATGTTTTCTTCATGCACTTCTTCAAAATTTCTAATTTTTCTCAAGCCATAACTTGCTCAATTTTTATCATTTGAGAGTGAACTCGGACTTTCTAGAAATATTAAGATGTCCTATAAGAGATCCTTTTGGTTTTACCTTCATTTAAGCTTCCATGCTCATGTACACTTCTTTGGAAAACAATGATGTTTTGTTGACTTTTGAAAGGACCTATAATGTCTTGACTTATATCTCCCAAATGAAGCATTTTTGGGCAAACCTTGTGAGAGACAAAGTTGTAAGAAATTTAATTCCCTTTAAATTGATCTTTGGTGGAAAAATTTCTGATGAAGTATGTGAAAGTTATGCTTGGTCAAATTCTGTTGACTTTCCCTTAAGAAACCCTAATTTAGAAACTTTTGACTTTTGATCATTCCTTGAATTTTCTTGATGAATCATGATCAACCCTTGATCAAATGATGAATGTGATCTCAAAATCTTGGCGTTGACCAAAAATGATGAAGTTTGAATGTACGTTGGCCATATTTGACTTTTTGTCCAATACAACTGATTTTCAATCATCTGAGTAATTGACTGAGCAAACTTGAGCTATGAGGCTTGAAAGTTGACATGGTGATACTTTTATGCATATGAGGAGACTTGATAATCACTTGAGCCATTAGAATTCATCTTTGTCTTGAGAGAAGCAAAACTCTAGTTATGGGTTGATTGCTTAGGAGAGGATTTGTCTGGTCATCCCTTAAGTAGTTCTTGAGTATGGAGATACATCTTGATCTTGAAAATAGGAGGGAAATTTTTGGGGTATAACAGTTTCCCCTGCTCAATTTTCTTGTACATGAGGGGTTAGATTGGTATGCATGCCTTTTGTGACCTGGAGGTAGAAGATGATTCAACACTCGAGTGCCCCTAAAATTTGCACTCACTGGTGTACAAAATGAAGTCGTTGGTTATTGATGTACTGGAATAGGCTTAGAGATGCCATTTGGAGAGAGACACACTCGGTGTGTAGATGGAGATTGGCTTAAAGATGCCATATGGAGACATTGATGTTGTGGAATGAGTCGTACGCTAGACTTCATTTGGAAGGGGAATGTGTCCTGTAATCGTCTTTGAATGAAATTATTCGTATGCGTTGATTTTTAACTAGATATGCAGCAATCTGCAGATGGAGAGACAACAAAGTGTAATAGGATATGGGCTTATAGATGCCATTCGGGATAACTGTCGATAGGAGAGTTAGAGTAAACCTTCGTCTTGGTTTTATCTGAGATAAATACTTGCCAGGATGTAGATAGTTGCCCCGTCTTGTTTCGGAACTGATCTACAATATGCTTTATTGGTAAACCCGTCTTGTTTCGGGGATTCATACCAAATAGTCACATGGATGGTTTTGCCGTCTTGTTTCGGGTATTAATCTGTAGCCTGCTATTTGTTGGTAAATCCGTCGGGTTTCGGGAACTCATACTATCTGATTGTGTAGATTAGTCGCCTTGTCTTGTTTCGAGAATTAATTTGCAAATTGCGTTATTGGTAAACCCGTCTTGTTTCAGGAGTTCATACTGGTTGGTTGCATAAATAGCTTCCCCGTCTTGTTTCAGGCATTAATCTTTGACCTTTTACTTGGATTTTCGCCTGTTTGTGAATTTATCCTTCCTAAAAATATAATGTTAGTTTTATGCATGCCATGATGCATGCAATGTGTAATGATGCTCGAGAACGATATATGCACATGTTATGATTTTTTATGAATGATGTATGAATATAGATGTTGTGGTATTTCAAAACATATCCATATTGAGGAAAAATATGAACGTTCTGTTGGGGATATTTGGCTTCTTCTTGGGGATGGAGCAATGACCATTGAGGATCCTGACTGGGAATAAAAGAAGTATAGATTCCTCTGATGCACTATCTGACCAGGTTTCGGGCGTCGATACTGATTTTACCGGGGAATGATAATCCTTGGGATAATATTCAACTAGGGATGAAGGTTGTCTGGGGGATTAAATCCTATGCATCATTTTGGAGGAAGTAAACCCTTGCCGAGGAATGATGTGATTTTGATTATCTTATTATTGCTCGAAGACTGACATAATAAGTTGAATGTTGCCTTGCTATTGATCGGGGACCAATGTAACAAGAAGAAATGTAGATGATCACTGCGCGGGGACTGACGTGATGAGTTGAGAATGTAGACGATCACTACACGGGGATTGACTTGATAAGTTGAAAATATAGACGATCACTGCGCGGGGACTGATATGATGAGTTGAGAATGTAGACGATCACTGCGTAGGGACTGACGTGATAAAGATAAAGTGTATATATTGTAAGTGAACCATCCTACTGAAGATGAGATGGTGGTGTAGTATTCTTGAAGATGTGATAACTCTGAGATTTGTGAGAGTATTTCTGTGATGCTGACTCTATGGGAATGTGTTGGTGACTTGAGCTGTTTTCCCAACTCCTAAAGCCTGTAGTAACTGTTGTTTCTGTTTATTTTGTAGGTATTCATAAGCGGATGTTTATTGTTAAATGCATATGATCATTCAAAACAATCATTGGACTTATGCAAACAAAATAGATAAAGTAAAAACTTTGAATTTAGAAGAAAAATTATATTAATTGAAAGAAATTGGCCTATGAAAAGGCAATTTGTGTACAAAGAGACATACATCCTAATAAGAGGAAATCGTCGAAAAACGTTGAAAAACTGATAAAAGCTATGCAAAAATAATCCCATAGAGTTTCAACTCTACTATTGCTCATATATTTTTGAATATCTCATCTCTTTGCTGCCAAAAGAAGGTGATTGAATTGATCTGCGCCATTTGAACTTGAAGCTAATAACAATATGGTCTGTAAGTAAATGATCCGACGGAACATAGTCATATGCTTTAATCCCTAATTTTTTCCTAGACCGCCCTTTTGGGTTTTGAGTCTACCGGGATACCCTTTTTTTCCTAAGCCGCCTTTGCAGGTTTTTGACTTGTCGGGTGTACATCTTTTATATATATCCCTAATTTTTGCCCAAACCTTTTTGGTTCATCGGGATGCCCTTATTTTTGCCCAGGCCGGTCGACCTAGCGGGTCTCGTTTATGCGTAGTATCTTTTAACTATGTCCGCGTTCACAGGGTGCGGGAAATCTTCTATGTCCATAGTGGTCAGTATCATAGCTCCACCGGAAAATATTGTTTTGACCATAAATGGCCCCTTGTAGGTGGGAGTCCATTTGCCCCTGGGATCACCTTGTGGTAAGATGATGCGTTTGACTACTAGATCGCCAACTTGTATACTCGGTGCTTGAATTTCTTATTGAAGGCTTTGATCATGCGTTTCTGATATAACTGTCCATGGAAGAAGGCTGCGGGTCTTTTCTCATCGACCAAATTTATCTGGTCAAGCCGAGTATGAATCCATTCATCCTCATCTAACTCCATGTCTTTCAAGACTCTGAGTGAGGGTATCTGAACCTCGATAGGTAAAACTACTTCCATACCATATACGAGAGATAATGGGGTTGTTGTCATACCCCAAAATTTGCCCTCCTACTTCTCAAAACATTTCATAAATCTATACTCAAGGATTCCTCAAGGGTTGATCAGACAAACCCTCTCCTAGACAATCAACCCAAACTAGGGTTTGGCAATTTTCAGATCAAGATGAACTTCCAACATCTCCAATGGTCATCATGCCTCATCATATGCTTCAAAGATTCTCCATGTCAAGTTTCAAGCCTCACCAGTCAAATTTCCCCAAACATTTGCTCAGATGGTTGAAAATTAGTTGTATTGGACAAAAAGTCAACTGTGGTCAACATACAGTCAAACTTCCTGATTTTTGGTCAACATCCTCATTTTGAAGTCACATCCATAATTTTATCAAGGATTGATCATGATTCATCAAGAAAACTCAAGATTTGCTCAAAAGTCAAACTTTCCAAATTAGGGTTTTCCAATGAAAAGTCAACTGAACTTTGACTGAGCATAACTTCCTCATACTTTCTTAGAAATTTTTCCACCACCTCTCATTTTGAAGGAAATTCAATTCCCTACAACTTCATGTCTCACAAGAATGTTCAAAAAATGCCTCATTTGGAAGGTATGGATCAAAACATTACAGGTCCTTTTCAAAGTCAACAAAAAGTCAACTCTTTGTAATGAAGTTTTATTGAGCATGGAAACTCCAATTGAGATGAAACCAAAGAGGTTGTTTATAGGACACCTAGAGCTTTCTAAAAAGTCTAAGAACACTAAAAAATGTGGAAAATTGAGCAAAATACACCTTGTACAAGTTGGGCATTTTTGGACAATTGCATAAAGAGAGATATTTGTCAAAATCCAATTTTTTTTCCAAATGGGCCTATAATTTTATGATCCAAACTTGATCATAATATTATTTGTGACCTATTGATGCCTTGCCACGACCACATTCTATTTTTTTGATTTACTTTTGAATTTAAAAGCATTTAATTCAAATTTAAATTATATAAAATATGAAAACAAGGTATATTTTCAAATGGATTGGATTTTTATCAAACTTGAGGTCCAAGATAGCCCACACAACTTGCCAATTTCCTGCTAGCTCTCACATGGAACGAAAAATCAAATTTTCAAAAGATTTGATTTTATTTGAAAGAGTAATTTTTTTGCATTCAAGAGGAGATCTATTTTCATTCTTTTTGCTCTCATTCCTCACTCTATAAATACTGATCACATTGCACAAGACCAAGGACGGAAATCCTAGCCCATACAAGCAACCCTTATTTTCAAATTTTTTCTCAAAGTTGTGAAATTTGAATTCCAATTTCCAGCAAGATTCAAGGTGTTCTAGCCATCCAAATGTGTTCCTGAGGTTCCCAGGGTTCAATACCAGTCCTTACTCTAAGCCAAGGCTGCCCAGATCGTGCCATACACCTTGCTCCGATTTGGTATTTTCTTGAATTTTGATTTTCATTATCCATGCGTTACTAACTGCTTTTACTTGCATATTTGAACTCAGGGCATGTATTACATCACGTTTGAACCATCTCATGCAAGCTTGCACGTAGAAAACAGGATCCACCATTATTAGGGCAGTTTTTGTTGTCTGCTTCGTATCTCGTTTTCCAGGCCGATTTAGGGAAAACTGACACCATCATCGTGTTCGCAGCCCTCGATTTAGGGGGGGTAGGGTCCCCCTTTCCCTTTTATTTGGCTTATTTTGCAGGTTTGAAGATTCTGCTCGCCGGAGAAGACGACCGGAGCTAGGGCTCCGGCGTCGTTGACGTGTGTTGACCGGTGAAGGCTAGCGTGGCAATTCCCAGCGATCCGATTCGTCCATTCATTCAACCTGGACCCCACGCGGCTGACTGTGCATTGAAATCAGAAATCCATGACACGTATTCGCTTATAATCCAACGTTTCTATTTTCCAAACACCAAAAGCGCGTTGGCTCAGTGGTAAAGGCAAGCAGACTTGAGGATTCTATCAGAGGTCTCCAGTTCGAATCCTGGCAAGACCTTTCTTTTTTACTCTTTTGAAAAACTAACTTATTTTTTCTATTTTCTTTAATATTTTTTATCTAATTTAATTTATCTTCAAATAATTTTATCATGCATCTAAAAAACACCAAAAATATTTCTTTTTTGCATTATCATCAGAAAAATACTTATTTAATTTTTAATATTAAAATTATTTTTTTTTGCATGCATATTTTATTTAATTACTAATTAATCATTTAAATGCCTTTTAATTGTTTTTAAATATCGAAATCGATACCGAAAATTACCAAAAATTTATCTTATCATGTTAATGTCATTACTAACATAAAACCTTTTTCCTCATTCAAAAAATCATGCTTTTACTAACATTTTTCCTCTTATGCAATTTTCTCGAATTTCCGATTATGTATCTGTTCACAGGTTGTAGCATTTCGGACGATTTTTCTTGCTTTTCTTTTTCAAATATGTAACTGCCTATGGGATGTAATAGTTTAATTAGGACTTTTATTTTCCGCACTCTTATTATGTAACTGCCCCAAAGCCATGTAATAGCGTAGGATTTTATCTTTCCGCACTTTACATTTCCGCAATTTACTTTCCGCACCCTATAAACTGCTAGTAATTAGGCGTGTATGACAAGATAAAATTGGACATAGACCACTCATAATTTCAAGATAAAATATCTGAATTGACACACTCTTTTCACACATGCACCCCCAGGGTAATTCTCTCTCGTTGCCTTTACGAATACAAATGGTCAAGTCCCTCGAACGTAGAGGTATTCTAGCACCGTTGCCTTCAAAACAAATCATCATAGTCCCTTCGATAGAAAGATCATAGACCCACGATGTCGCCTACGAATATATGATCTTGACCCTCGATTCTCGCCTACGAAAAATGATGATAGTCCCTTCGAATGTGCTAGGATACTCCTACAAGTTGCCTTCTATGACCATCCGATGTCCCTTCGAATGTCCCTTCACATCCAACGAATAGGGTTACCTACCAACTAATGGTATGGATAACACTATTCTAAAGGAACGTAAAACAACACGAAAATGACCATTCTGAGTAGGTAATAAGACTTTTAGTTACTTGCTCTATCAAAATACTTTTTACACCTCACACTTTTGTCAAAGTTCAAACTCTTTTTAAAACGAAACATTTCCGAACACTTTGTATACATTCCTACATGAATCATTACAAAGTCAAAGCGAAATGCCTTTTCAAAACATTTTTGTCAAACACACAGAAAGCACTTTTTTTTGAAAATGATCTAAGAGCAACTAAGAGCCCGTAGATAACTACGAATGGAAAGGGGTGCTAATACCTTCCCTTTTCATAACCTTCTCCCTTACTCAGAATCTAACGAAGGTCTTTTCCTGTTCTTTTCACCTTCCCTTAATTGGATAAAAGAAAAGTCGGTGGCGACTCTTGCTATCCGCACATTTGCGATACAAAAATCTCAAAGTCAGTTCACCGTATTACAGTTGCCCCTATAGATGTTCGTACGGAAGTGCGATAACCGTGGTGAGAAAATGGCAACATCTCGTGCCAATCCTTATACGTCATTGTCATCTCCCGTATAATCTTCTTAAGGTTCTTGTTGGCGGCTTCCACATCGTCATTCATCTTTGGCCGATATGGAGTAGAGTTGTGATGTTTAATCTTGAACTGCATGCATAGTTTGGTGATCATTTTGTTGTTGAGATTGGTGACATTGTCTATGATAATCCTTTTGTGGACGCCATACCGACAAATGAGATTATGCTTGATGAATTGAGCCACGACATTCTTGGTAATAGATGCAAACGAGGTCGCCTCTACCCACTTGGTGAAGTAATCGATGGCGACGAGGATGAAACGATGCCCATTATATCAATGCCCCACAAATCATATCAATGCCCCACATCGCGAAAGGCCAAGGAGTAGTCATGACATTCAACGAAACTGAAGGCACATGTACTTTATTCGCATATATATGGCATTTGTGGCACGATCTGGAATAGCGATAACAATCAGCTTCCATAATGGTCCAATAGTAACCTGCTCTCAAAATCTTCTTAGCCATTGTATGTCCACTAGAATGAGTACCAAAGGCGCCTTCGTGCAATTCCTCCATGATTCTTTCAACTGTCTTCTTATCTACATACCGAAGTAAGGAAAAATCATGGTTGCGCTTGTATAGAATGTCGTTACTTAGAAAGAACTTGGCGGTGAATCTTCTTAGAAACTTATTATCATTGACAGATGCCTCCTCAGGTGATCGCGACTTTATATGTCTTATAGAATCTAGACCGCAAGTATACAATCCTATCGCGTGTAGTTTTAAAGATTATCGAATCCCATGGGACTAAATGTTGATCTACCATTATCTTAGGTTATTACGTAAATCTAAGGCTAATAATATAAATAATGTTTGGTTTTAGGTAACCTAACTGATTAAGATCTAGTTTAGATTCAGAATGAAAGTATCAGTATGAAATGGTCAGGCTTAGGGATTTAGTAACTCATTGACTTAAGTTGTATTATCAAAACGTGTTTTAGTAGGAAATACTTGTTTAAAAATCCTCTTCTCACACTCTCGTGTTTATTGATTCAGATCCTATAATCAATTACTAATGTCCATTTAAAATCTCAAACTCTAGCTTTATTGATCCTAACTTCTAATATGTACTTTACTCTCTTAACAAAACAATTACATTACGAACTAGTAATTGAAACCATAAAATTAATCTTTTTTGAAACGGAATAAATCGAATGGCGTTGCTAAACCCCGTTGGCTATGTGACCCTATATACAGATAACTAAATTTATCCTAGCATATTAAACGATTCAGTTATAGTGCAACAGTGACAAACAAACAATTCAAATAAAACATGCATTGCGGATAAATCAGGCATATAATAGATAAACAATAAATTTAGCCAATAAATAAATAAATGAAAAATTAAATAAACCAATAAATAATTTAATTAAAATAAACCTGAAAATAAAAGGCGAAATATTTGGCAAGCTCCAGGAGTCTCTCACAAGTCGGTGAGATCTGCCCTTCGTTGTTTGAAAATTCAAAAGCGATGAAAGAAATAAAAAGGCACAACTCTAATCTAAGGTTAGAATTGACAAAGGTTTGCAGCAATCCTCGATGTGGAAATTGCTACGAGAAAAGAAAGACAGAACTAATAAATCGAAACTAGAAATTAAATGAAATCGGAAATAAAATTGAAACTGGAAAGTAAAATTGGCAGAGTAACGATATAAAATTGCAGAAGAAAATTCGGTGTGTGAAATGAAATATGGAAGCCTATTTATAGAGGTAGTGGCACGCTTGGAAATAGAGTTGTTGAGATTTTCTCGCCTCCTATTTCTCCTTCGTAGCGGTCGCTATGGAGCTGGATGAGTCACGCGTAACGGTCGCCACAACTTGCCTTAGTGAGGAAGCTTCGTCCCTGGTCCGTGACGGTTGCTAGGGTTTGCTAGAAGGGGTGTAACAGTCGTTACACCCTTGGGTTGGTGAGAAGCGCGTGGAAGTGGGCTGGGCCTTCTTCCTTAATTCATTTTTCCTTTTTGCTTCTTTCACTCCCCCTATTTCTTGTCATACACCATACACTTCAATAAATGCTTCTATTTTGTGGACTTTGAGTGTGATATATCCATCTTTTCTCGAATTTCTTCGTACTTGCCTTATAATTGGTAAAAACCTAAAAACATAGAAAATACCGGCATAATACGAATAAAGAGTAATTTAATTAATTAAAATGCGGATAAAAATCATATAAATCGATCTAAATAATCGATACATTTTCGTGTTATCAAACTCCCCTACACTTGAACCTTTGCTTGTCCTCAAGCAAATGATAGACTTTAAAATAATTTAGCGCAAAGTTTCTGACTCAACTGCACGATGCAACTCAAATTGTACGTGGTTGATAGGCGTTACGTTTAGAAAGATGGAACTGGATTCCGACGCTGATGATACAAAAATGGCACGAAGCCATAATCATGGTCCAAACCTTCCTTCATATGCAAACCAGTCCGAATCATTCCATCACAGCTCAGCCTAATTATTCTCATTCGAAATCAACCGCTTTCATTCTCGCGCAATCACATTAAGCCCTTTATCTCTCGTAGCACATAGTAGAGTAGACGGTTAGTAATTCTGGTCATTTTATGCACGGGGTTTTGGTACGCAAGTTGGTAACCCTTTTTCTCTTCCAAATCATAAGTCTTGGGGAATCGAACTGTGGTTCGTGAAGCAACTCGATTTTCAAAAATCATTTAAATGAATTTTCAAAAATAATGAAATCGCCACCTAATTTTATTTGTTCTAAAAAGAACGGGAAAATATAGATAAAACCCACAAAAGTTGGATAAGGCGGTCTACAAGACCAAAAAGCAAGAATTTGGGAGTCGGTTACGCAAGAGGAAGGTATTAGCACCTCTTACGTCCATCGTACTCGATGGGACCCATTTAGTTCGAAATGTGTTTGTGTGTGTAATCGCTAATTTCTAAATTATAAATAAGAAATAAGAAAAGGCGTTTGTTTATTATTATTTTGAGTTTGACACGGTTTCGAAACCGCGTGCCTACGTATTCCCTCGTGCAATGGGAAAGTCAAAACTCCGTAGTTCTTGTTGAAAATGTCTTGAATTGTTTGTATTGATTTTAGAAGAAAATGTTTTTGATTTTTGATAATCGCATATGAGCGAAAAAGGATTTGAATGGGTTGAATTGATTTTAATGGTAGATGACAAGTACCAAAACGTCGGGATATCCTCTAACGATTCGATACTCGAGATTGGTGATTGAGGTCAACCGATCTTCTCTCATCCAAAATCTTTATTATGAAAAGGGTGAGGTGAAGCAAAGTTCACTTTTATTAAGTGTTATGGAATAAAGTATTTAAGTCATTGGGTTACCCTCTAATGGCCCAAATACTTTACATTTTAATTAAATCGTCGGGCGAACCTCTAACAATTTAATTAAATACCATACCACTATGTTTTTTTTGCTTTTGTAGAAAAATTGATTTTGAAAACAAATTCAATTAATTAATTTAATTTGAAAGTGTTTTAGGGGTTTGGTTGTGGATGACAAGTATCAAAACGTTGGGATATCCTCTAACGATTCGATACTCGAGATTGGTGATTGAGGTCAACCGATCATCTCTCATCCAAAATCTTTGTTATGAAAAGAAGTGAGGTGAAACAAAGTTCACCTTTATTAAGTGTTATGGGATAAAGCATTTAAGTCATTGGGTTACCCTCTAATGGCCCAAATACTTTACATTTTAATTAAATCGTTGGGCGAACCTCTAACAATTTAATTAAGTACCATACCACTATGTTTTTTTTTTGTTTTTTGTAGAAAAATTGATTTAAAGAAAACAAATTCAATTAATTAATTTAATATGAAAGTGTTTTAAATGTCCAAGTGTATGGAATAAAGTATTCAAGTCATTGGGTTACCCTCTAATGGCCCAAATACTTTACATTTTTAATTAAATCGTTGGGCAAACCTCTAACAATTCAATTAAGTACCATAACACTTTTTGTTTTGGAGAAAAAATTGATTTTGGAAATAACAAGTTCAATTAATTATTTTTTGACTTGATAAAAAATCAACTATCAATTTAATTGATTGTTCAACAAATAAAAAACTACCATATGCCAAATATTATTTAATACATTATCATATATATAAAAAAATTTGCATAATATTGAATTTAAAGAGAAGGTTTAGAAATGGGCCTGTTTGGAGCTTTAAACTGGAGGGTGCAAACAGCAAACTGAGCCCAAGCCCAAAAGTGCTGCTGGATCTTGTATGAGATGCTCCATAGAAACAGAGTGTGGTCCACCATTCTGGAGCGTCGGATCTAGACCTTGGCAGATCTGATGGCTTGATGCAAGCAGGTGCAAAAATAGATACAATACGCATGTACCCACCGGATTCCAAACAGACCAAACAGACAGTGACAAGTGTCACCGCCTGGATCAAACAACAAACTTATACTAATACACCCAATTACTACTAATCCAAAGCTTATTTTACTGGTTTATTAAAAAAAGAAACAAAATTAATTTAAATGTCTTAACTGAAGCTTAATAGTATTTTTAACTTAAACTAAACTTAGTTTATAAAACTAAAACAAAATTTATAAAACAACACTTAATTCATAAAACAAACTTAATCTATAAAACAAACTTTAATTTATAAAAACAAACACACTTAATTTATAAAAACAACTTAAGAAAACTGAAACAAAAAAATAGAAAACGTTTCACTCTCATCTCTCAACCCAAAACCCGTCGCCGCTCTCATCGGTTCTCATGACTCCGACGATCTCGCCGTTTACGCCCTCACTCTCGTTTCCCAAGGCTCGCGACCGATTGTTACTCTCTCTCTCTCTCGCGATCTGTTATTGTTATCTGTTCTCGCCTCTCTCTCACTGTCACTCGCGATTCAACTGGGAACTCGCCTCTCTCTCTCTCTCTCTCTCTCACTCGCGATTCAACTGGGAACTCACCTCTCTCTCTCTCTCTCAAACTCGTTACTGTCTCTGTCGATCTGTTATTGTTATTGTTGATTTTCTTAAATTTTGTTCTGATTTGCGTTTACAGATGGTTGGAAGTGGAAAGAGGGAATGAAACCCTAGTTTCTAATCGGTGAAGTCGGTGTTGCTCTGAGGGAAAATACATGACAGAAGCGTGACAAAACGAAAAGAAAATGAACTATGGTGATGATTCAGATGTCGGGACGGCGGCGGACGACGGTGTAAAAACCGCAACCCCGGTGAGATCTATCCGTTTACCTTGCTTTCTGCTTCTGTTGCCTCGTTATAACTTTCTGAAGGATTTTCTTTTCTGGAAAATGATGATGTTAGTTTTTAGGATATTATTCTGGGTTTTTGTTTTGCTGCTTTGAGTTTGTGATTTCGGCTAGGGTTTTCTGGTTGTGAACAGTTACCTCTTGTGTTATAAACTTGAATGTTTATATACTCAGAACTTAGGGTTTTGCTGAACTTTGGTTGTTCTCATTTTTTGAAAAACAAGGCCTCACGAAATACTTGTTGGGCTTGCATCATTTGGTATTGGGCTGATAATTTTGATTGTTTCTGGCTGTTTGATGCTGTCCTGCTGCTATGTATTCTGATGTTTTGGTTGTGTAATACTGTTTTTGGTAAAACTTGCCCGAAAGGACGTATACCCTTGCTGCCCTGTATAAGGCTACAGTACTGTCATGCCAAAACTGCTTTTCAAAACTGCTTTTCCTCATCTTCTTTCCACACCTCCTATTGTGAACCAAGGGTACCCTTGTGGATTTGCAATAGTGAGCTTTACGGCCGATGATTTGTACATGAGGCCTCGGTTTTGAACGATTGAAACCCTTGCACAACCTGATTCCGAAAAGAAAATCCTAATGATGATTTGAAAACAATACATTTTGCTTATGCTTATGTTTGAAATCTTCGATCATTTGCTAATTATTTCCTGGTTTGTTTCATGAACGTGAGCAATGGTGCAAGCTTGGAGGAATGGCAAAGGAATGCTTTGGACAAGAAGGCCGGGTTTGAAGATAGAGCAAGGATGTGGAAAGGAAAGCAACAAAGACTTCCATTAGAATACAATAGGATTTGGACATAGAAGAAGAAATTTGCTTGTATTTTTTGAATTCAAAGTCATAGCTTATATTTGTATTCTTGAAGAATTTGTATCAAAAGTTTGAATCTTGTAATCAACACATATATCCAAATTGACATTGTAAACTTTGATGATTCATGTAGACATTGTACAAACCATAGTTAAACGAATGTTGAATTTGGAAGTTTGATTTCACTTGTGAACGGGTATTCTTCGAATGTCCTTTTGTATTCGAACAAGATTTTTGAAACTTGAATGACAAAAAGAAGTTGAATATTGAACGAAACTTGTTTGGCTTTTGGATTAGAACTTGTATTCGAAAATTTGATAAGTTGTAAAACCATGTACTCATTCTTGTAATCTTGTAAAACCTTAGAGTAATTCCACGCTCTTGAAAATTTATGAACACAAGATTCGGTAGTTATGCATCGACATGAGTTTTAGCTCCAAATCTTTGAATACTACTAATGTGACCTTCAATGTTGTAGCATTTGGTGTATGAAAGTTGAAAATTCACGACGAATAAAACATTCCAAGAAAAAAATGTCATGAACCAAAATTACTTTGGTTAAAACAAAACTAAGTCAAAATGTTGACTTAAGATATGCGCTTAAATCCAAATCCGTCCACCATTCCCATCCGTATTCTTGAATCAAATGAGTAGTAACATGATTGTTGTATTTTTAGAACTTGAACCCTTTAGTATGCAAAAACTTGAGAACTAAACTTCTAATTGCAAAACTTGAGAATTAAACTCTAAATGCAAAGATGATTTGATGGCTTAAACTTCGGAAACACTCAACCCTTTGAATTTCCCCGCCACAAAGCTTTCATGTTGATCCCGCTATGTAAAAATCCCGCCTTTTGCCACTTGAAACAGAGAATTAAAACTAACTCTAAATTTCAAATAACATCCTTGATTCCAAACCTTGGTCAATTTGGCGATTCCATAATTTCCTTTAAGAAAAGGGTGATAGTTTCCACTTGAAAGTAATGGTATTGTCACCGCATCCGCAAGTCGAAACATATTTGGTAGCAGAAAAAGGATTTGAAACCAACGAATTTCAAAAAGAAACTTCTAATATTTCAATGAATGTCTTGAATTTTGCGAGCGATGGACGCGATAGGAAAAGATTTAAACATGTGGCACCTTGACATTCGTAAATCTTGTAAACAAGCCCTCTGGATGAATATTTTCACATACATCAACTATCACCAAGAAACGAATAAAGTTGACGATCAAACCAAATGCACTAGAACTGGAATTGTTGATCAATAAACGGATAATCAATATCCATCCTTTTACATCTTGAATAACGAACTTGAAACAACAACAAAACCCAAACTCGTGATGAATTGATCTCCTGAACCGAGAGGTAATGACATTCAAAATAACCAGACTTCCGGAGCTCCATTAAGAACAGACCATTCAATTCAACAACCGAACACCAAGCCCTGAAACCCGATAGATATGAACGGATAAGATTTAATATTAAACCTCATCGTTTTCCCAATATCCTAGATTGGTTGAAAGCACCACAACTTTTCTGTTCAACGGAGAATCTTTGGGAATCAACTCCAACCCGTAACCATAGAACCAGTGGTATGAATGCATGTGAGTGTCATGATAGATGCGAAGCCTAAACCGATAAGATCGAGATAGGAGGGCAAATTTTGGGTGCAATTGCCTTATTTAATCGTCTTAAACACGAAAGTGAAATTGGCGCTAGCCTTTTGAACTTTCAAGGTAGAAGAAGATTAAATACTCAAAGAACCCAAAAATTTGCGCTCCGAAGAACAAGTATAAATGTTTATGTTTTTTTATTTCTTTTTTCTTGATTTTTTCGGTGTTATTTTTATTTTTTGATTTTTTTTCTTGAACAGTGTCGGTACATCGAGAAACGAATGCGCTTGAATAAGCGACTTCGCATATTAGAAATGAAAACTGATAGATCTTTGAAACGAGCATACTTCAGTAAGTTGCATCGCAGATCAAAAAAACGAAACCGCAGACCTTTGGAACGAGCATACTTCAATAAGTTGCTTGCAGATCGAAGGTAAGAACTCATAGATCTTTGGAACGAGCATACTTCAATAAGTTGCATCGCAGATCAAAATGAGAACAGAGATCTTTGGACGCAGCATACTTCAATAAGTTGCATCGCAGATCAAAACGAAACCAATCGACCTTTGGAACGAGCATACTAATAAGTTCGCAGATCGAAAGGTAAGAACTCATAGATCTTTGGAACGCGCATACTTCAATAAGTTGCATCGCAGATCAAAATGAGAACAGTAGACCTTTGAACGCATACTTCAATAAGTTGCATCGCAGATCAAAAGGTAAGAACTCATAGATCTTTGGAGCATACTTCAATAAGTTGCATCGCAGATCAAAATGAGAACAAGTAGATCTTTGAACGCGCATACTTTAATAAGTTGCATTGCGATCAAAACAAAACCAGACACCTTTGGAACGAGCATACTTCAATAAGTTGCTTCAGATCGAAAGGTAAGAACTCATAGATCTTTGGAACGAGCATACTTCAATAAGTTGCATCGCAGATCAAGAATGAGAACAGACAGATCTTTGGAACGAGCATACTTTAATAAGTTGCTTCGCAGATCAGAAACGAAACCAGACAGACCTTTGGAACGAGCATACTTCAATAAGTTGCTTCGCAGATCAGAAAGGTAAGAACTCATAGATCTTTGGAACGCGCATACTTCAATAAGTTGCATCGCAGATAAAAAATGAGAACAGGCAGGAGTATATGTCAGGTAAAGATATTAGACACACACAAGAAGGAGACCGACTGGAGCAGACTCGCTGGGGAGAAGATATATGGAATGGTAAAATCGTCGATCGAAGACGAATTCACGGGGAAATAGGCCAACCAAAAGAGACTCTAGCGAGGATTGCTAGGCTATGTTGGACTTTGAAAGTTTGCGAATATGCAAGAAATACAATATCCCTCAGGCCAAAGGCGGGGTGTAATTCTTCAAGAGTGGCAATTATATGAATTACCACACACCAAGTATGGATACTCAAACAATTGAGAAGCAAGAAAGGTTAGACACCGACTCTTACTCACACTCTAACGATAGAGGCAAACATGGGTAAGAATACCAAAAATAAAAAATTGCAAAAAGTAAGACGCTTGGTAATTGAATTGAATTGAACGGTGTAGGAGACCGACACAGGGTCAAAAATGCAGATGACAACAACAAGAAGATATGTCTTGAGGGAACTCTGACTGGGAATACCACTTGGGGTTTTTTTATGTGTAGACTTATCTTCGGAGACGCAAAAGGTTCTCGAGAAACACTCCAATCTGGCTTATGCTTAGATGCATGCTTGGGATTTATTATTTTTTAGCGTGATGCTCCATATCAATGGAAATGCTACGCGTTTTTTCGCAATGATGCATGTTTGAGATTATTATTTTTTAAGCGTAGTGCTCCATATCAATGGAAATGCTACGCGTTTTTTGGATGCTATGTAATGCAATGATGCATGTTTTAATATTTAGTCTGGGACTATAGGCAATTGTGAGCTGCTGAGGAAACATCAACCATCCATGAATTGAATATAAATCATCTGGTTTTTAACAAAGAGATGATAGTCTGGACCCTGACAGGGGGATTGTAGAATAGAAGCATCAACTTTCAATGATCTACATCACTGGGGAAGTAACTCTTGGAGATTAACATTCATCTGATAACCATGTCACCAATAGCTTAGAGTCAACAACATCTTCTGGCACAAGTGAGCCTTTGAAAATTATCTTGCTGGTGTAAACTGTTCTTTGCGATTTTTTCGCGACGGGGAAAGAGATAACATCCAAGGGCACACATATGCCATAGATAACTCTTGTTGGAGAGAAAGAAACTTTGTCGGTGACCAAAGCTTAGGCGCATCATGCCTTTATTCTAAAATCTTTGGATAACAAAATCTTGATCTCTGATGAGCTGAGGATAACGATCCTGACTTGAATTAGAGATATTGATCCTTAACTTCTGATGGAGAAAATCCAACACAGACTTAGATCTCTGATGAGCTGAGGATGGTGATCCTGATTTCCTGACATGCCCATTCAAACTCAATAGTTGTTTAGCTTGCGCCTGGACTTGACTTGATTAATTATGAGGCGGCGGAATGCCCTTGCATAATTCTTTGCCCCGGTCTGTAGAGACTTTGAAGAAAATAGTCTCGAGAAGGCTTCCTGAGATCTGTACCATCAAGATAATCTGCCCCAATGTTATAAACTTGGAAATACTGCCCCTGACTAACCAAAGGTAAAGAGGGTTTCAACCTTGCTCGGATGAATGCCCTTGATTACTCAGCCCTTCTCCAGATTGACGGAACTTTGAAAATATCACCTACTCAGGGTGGTTAACTTACATCTTGAAAGTAGGCTACTTCACAACCTCACTTCTTGACTCAAACTGCTTTCTGCTCAATCAGATAATTGAAGCAATATGTCCTTTGGTACAATCAAATTATCCGTCTGATGCTCAATATGCAAGCTTACTTGATGTTTAAGCACTTGTCTATATGCAAAAAATGTTTTATTCTACGAATGATAATTCTAATGCAAAGTTCATGTTTGTCTTGAAGTTTAAAAAAAAAAAAAAAAAAAAAACTTTTATTGAAAGAAATATCGAAACATTGATTTTTTGTAAAAGATTGAGTGACATCAACTCAAATGTTTAGCAAGCCTCCTAGGAGTCAGGTTACCGTATTCTTGTAACAATTTTGCTCTCGAATTAACCCATGCTTCAATTAGGACTTTTAAGGGTTGTAACGTGGTCTGGTTCACGGGTTTTTAGAAAAAAGATTTTTAGGCTCAAAATATTTGGTGCCCTCCCATTCTCCG
Organism: Vicia sativa; assembly: GCA_021764765.1. NCBI lineage: Eukaryota > Viridiplantae > Streptophyta > Magnoliopsida > Fabales > Fabaceae > Vicia > Vicia sativa. Next base: position 148,137,867 of record CM038796.1, read on the forward strand.
TGATGTTCTCCAATCCTAGGTTCAGATAACTTGATACGAGCATTCATCTCTTGAGAGAAATTTATGATGCGGTTGAGGAACCACTTAGGTTTTTTGGACACGACAGTCACTCACCTTTTGATTTTGGCGTCTGATAACACGACTTTGTTCTTTTGTTGAGGATTTTATTTTGTCTAGTAATCATTTTCTTTTTATTTTCTTTTCTTTTGCCATTTTTGCCTAAGCGACTTATTATGAAGTTTCGACTTAGCGGGCTTTTTGTCACTTTTTTTTATCACTTTTTTTTGAACAAGTCGTGTGATCTTGCACCCTTGTTTGATTTGAGGTGATAGTGACTGCTTGAATCCTTGGCGGATGAAAGATAACAATTGTGGTATCGTCATCTGTTGATTTCTTGTGCGAGAGATAACCATTATGGTATCATTCTCTTCTGATGCACATTATTGATTGGCGAAGATTGACCATTGCGGCTTTGACCCTCCTCAACCTTTTGAAAGATAACCATTGTTGTATCCTTGGATGCGCACTCTTGATGAGTTTTGAACGCTCGATCGGGTTAACTGAATACTACCCTGCCCCGGGTTTAAAAATGAGGTTTTTTTCTGAACAGAAAAGAAACTCCTACTTCAAGGCTCAAAAGGGGTTAACGAGGGTTTCACTCCCTTATATCTCCGGTGTTTGGGAATTTGAAGCAAGGCCTGTACATCGTTAGCAGGGTTTTTACTCGAAAGCATAACGTTTGAGATTCTTAGTAAATTGTTCGTCATCCTCCCTACAGAGGTGTTGCTTTATTAATAAGAGTTGAATATCAAAAGCATAGTAAAACAAATAAGAGCGAATACGAATGGATCAATTCAAAACAAACATATTCAATGCATTATGATTAGTATTCAGAGATGAGTAAGTTTTGCATACAAGAAAGTACTGAACAAAACAAGAAAAATTACAAATGAGCATGCAAGATAAAACTAGAAATCTCCATGTTGAGGAGACTAGTCTCCGTATGGGTTTCTTGCTCCAGAAGATGCACTTCGTAGCCTTGGCGTTCGCTGAGTCAAAAGATGAGTTCAATTGATGCGTAGGCCCTCTGGAGTGAACGCAATTGTTTTGGAATTAATGAGTTTCTGAACTGTGCCTTTGAAAAGATTACATCCTTCAATTGTATGGCCAGGTGCCCCAGAATGGAACTCACAGTAGGCATCAGGATCATATCCTGAAGGATACGGAAAAGGAGGTGTCCCAAGCTCCTTTAACTCCACCAAAGAATGTTGGAGTAGGTGAGTTAACAACTCACTATAAGGCATAGGGATTGGATCATGCACTTTTCTTGGCCTTATCAGATTCTTCCCACCTTGTTGTTGACGATTTTGTTGATAAGTTTGTTGTCGAGGAGCATTCTACTGCTGGAGAGCATACTGACCTGGTGTTCGACAAATAGTTGCAGCACAAATTTGTGGAGCACACTGATTAGAAGTAGCTTTTGTCACTTGATTAGGAATCTGAAACGGAGGGTAAGCAGGAGCTTCTTCCTCGTCCTCGAAAATTGTACTTGCCTCTTCATCAATTTGTTCTGGAAATTCAGAAGCAATAGCGACATCCTGAATGTTACCCATCTTGAGACCACGCTCAATTCGTTCCCCTACCACAACCAGGTGTGAAAATTTAGAAGTACATCCAGCAATTAGATAGGGACCTTGCAAGGTATTGGAGAACATCTCAATGAGTTCTCGTTCCAAAAGAGGAGGTTGAACTCTGGCAGCTAATTCTCTCCATCTCTGCGCGTACTCTTTGAAAGATTCTTCACTCTTCTGAGTTAAACCCTGAAGTTGAATTCTGGTGGGAGCCATGTCCCTATTATAGTCGTACTGATTGACAAAAGCTTCAGCTAAATCCTTCCAAGTTTGGATGTGAGTTCGTTCAAGCTGAGTGTACCACTCGAGAGACGCTCCACTGAGGCTATCTTGAAAAAAATGCATGAGGAGCTTGTCATTTTCCGCATAAGGAGCCATCTTATTGCAATAGGCTTTGATGTGATTAACCGGACAAGAGGTACCCTTATACTTCTCAAAAGTGGGGACTTTGAACTTTGCAGGAATTTTGATACCAGGCACCAAGCACAAACTAGGAGCGTCTAAACCAAGGGAATCACGACCCTCAATAGCTTTCATCCTTTTCTCAAGGAGGTGAAGCTTTTTCTCAGAATTAGTTTCTTCAATCGAAAATCTGAAGGTGTCAAACGAAGACTCGAAGATGTCCTCACAGTGAGGAGTTCCATTGACATGCATCTGAACAGTGTTTCTAACATTTTGATCTGAAAGGACCTCCACGTGGTTAAGATTAACACCTGGTGGATTAACATGATCAGTAGTAACAACTTCGGATCTCTGAACAACTTGCTTCAACTCTTCTTGTCCAATGGCGAGGTTTTGGATAATCTCCATGAATTGATCCATCTGGGTATCTATATGAGTATTCATCGCAGCCACACTTGCCTGAAGTTGATCCATGATGACGACAGCGTCAGGAAATCAGTCTTGCAGTCTTGAGATTCTGAACAAGAAGCCAGGTTGAAATGAGTCCTTTAATTGAAATGAATGAAATGCATGATGATGCATGGATGATAAGAGAAATAAACTCTTTTTTATGGTTGATGCAAATGTAATGCAACATGATGATAATAACAAGTTCACATAGCCGTGAATCAGGGATGATATCAAAACAACTTATTTAGGTGGGCTCCTACAATAGGACAGCTCTAGGCTTCTACCCAATAATCCCGAACAAGGTGGTTCTAATGTTTTTTTTGCTAAATGTTTCTTGGAGTCTCAGATCCCCTTTTACAAACACTATCATCGCGCGAGAGGCCTACATGGCGATAGTATTTGTAAAAGTATACCCCAAGAAACGACTCTTAACGGATGCTCAAATCCAAAATTTGAGCGTTTGGTCTCGTTAGACAACATGAACAAACTTAGAGTTATAGGTCATTTGTCCAAAGATTGATGTCCCGCTATCGCTGGCCAACAACCTCCTTAAAACAACCAACTCTAAGCCGGAGTCTTCGCCGCCAACAAGACAATGGAGTCAGGACCTAGGCTACGCAACCTCTATTCCTAAAAGGTGACCTAGAAGCCTGGGTAGTGGGCTTATCTATGTAACAATGCCCATGAATTCCCATCACAATAATATATCAACAGATTAATATATAAAGCATAGAGGAAAATAAGCAAATAAACAAAAGATAAGCTTAAAGAAGAAAGCGATAAACAAACACACAAACATGCGAAGAACTAAACTAGGGTTGACTCGCTTAGTCAAAAAAAGTTTTAAAATTGTCCCCAGTGAAGTCGCCAACTGAAGCAACTCGATTTTCAAAAATCATTTAAATGAATTTTCAAAAAAAACAATGAAATCACCACCTAATTTTATTCATTCTAGAAAGAACGGGGAAATGTAGATAAAACCCACAAAATCGGATAAGGCGGTCTACAAGACCAAAAAGGATGGATTCGGGAGTCGGTTACGCAAGAGGAAGGTATTAGCACCTCTTACGTCCATCGTACTCGATGGGACCCATTTAGTTCAAAATGTGTTTGTGTGTGTATTCACTAATTTCTAAATTATGAATAAGAATGAAACGGGATTTGTTTATTATTATTTTGAGTTTGACACGGTTTTGAAACCGCGTGCCTACGTATTCCCTAGTGCAATGGGAAAATCAAAACTCCGTAGTTCTTGTTGAAAATGTCTTGGATTGGTTGTGTTGATTTTAGAAGAAAATGTTTTTTGATGACCGCGTATGAGCGGAAAAGGAATTTGAATGGGTTGAATTGATTTTAATGGTAGATGACAAGTACCAAAACGTCGGGATATCCTCTAACGATTCGATACTCGAGATTGGTGATTGAGGTCAACCGATCTTCTCTCATCCAAAATCTTTATTATGAAAAGAGTGAGGTGAAACAAAGTTCACTTTTATTAAGTGTATGGAATAAAGTATTTAAGTCATTGGGTTACCCTCTAATGGCCCAAATACTTTACATTTTTTAATTAAATCGTTGGGCGAACCTCTAACAATTTAATTAGATACCATACCACTATGTTTTTTTGTTTTTGAAAATTGATTTAGAAAACAAATTCAATTAATTAATTTAATTTGAAAGTGTTTTAGGGTTTGGTTGTGGATGACAAGTATCAAAACGTTGGGATATCCTCTAACGATTCGATACTAGATTGGTGATTGAGGTCAACCGATCATCTCTCATCCAAAATCTTTGTTATGAAAAGAAGTGAGGTGAAACAAAGTTCACTTTTATTAAGTGTTATGGAATAAAGCATTTAAGTCATTGGGTTACCTCTAATGGCCCAAATATTTTACATTTTAATTAAATCGTCGGGCGAACCTCTAACAATTTAATTAAATACCATATCACTATGTTTTTGTTTTTTTTGTTTTGTAGAAAAATTGATTTTCAAAAGAACAAGTTCAATTAATTGTTTTGACTTGAAAGTGTTTTAGGAAAACAAGCGAGCCCATACAAGGTGGCTTTATGTATGCTCCTAAAAGTGAGACTAGCGTGACACCGATTCTAAACGACCGATTGAACAATCGATCGAATAGTTGTCGCTGAGAAAAGCCCAGACCAAACTATAAATGTGTGCAAGTGTGCATTGTGTATGTTTACCTGCTTCTTGATGAGGAGCCCAAGAGGAGGCTATGTGTTCTAATATGATAAACGCATAATTAAATGGTAATTAGAACACACAAGGAATTACAATCTATGCGAAAGTGGAGGTACATGTTCATGAGCGGGGATATATATACAACCAAATCGAATTAATTTTGAATAATCAAATAAATTGCAATGCGCTTCAAGTAGTCTTCAAGATTGGATACAACTTGACTCGTCAAATGAATGTGAGATAAGGGTCCCTACATTACATGATATACAAACAAAGCATATGCAAAGAAAGTTGAAATGCTCAAGCATCAATTACTGTATTTTACTAGATTAATTAGAATAGATTTATATAGAGATCATTCTAAGGCAATCGGTATATTATAGTATAATTTTATTTACAAATGAAAATAGCAAAGTAGAATCAAGAGTATTATGTATAATTATATTTGCAATATCTAATATAAAATAAAAATACTATATATAATTATATTTACAAAAAATAAATAAAAAGTAAAAATACTAAGTAGTTATATCTATAAAATTAAATATGCACCACAAAATATCAAAATACTAATAGAAATAGTAATTCAACGTTTAAAATGCTAAGGCAAGTGTGGATGCACTAATTGGAAGCGAGTGTTCTGAATAATCCTTGAAGATCTTCACAAGTAGCAAACTCGTTAGTAGCATTAGTGTGGGATAAAATCGAAATGAAATGGCAATAAATAATTAGAACAAGTGTTAGTAGGCAAGATTCACCATTAAAATCACTATACATGTATAAACAAGTAATAACAAGAATCGAAATGAAACATGTATGATGCAACGTGAACAAATGAGTGATATCCAAGCGAATAAATGAATGCTGAACGGAAATACAAAAATCAGCATGTTACCATTATGTAAAACACACTCAAGATCAAGTGGACTCAAAAGTAAACACAGTTTTCCAACCATAAATGAAACAAGAAGATGAAATTCAAGTTGTAAAAGGAGAAATCGAGTTCAAAATAGACCGCTAAACCTCTAAACCAAAATCCGGGCAGCAACTACGTTGTCTTAAGAAACACTCAAAATATCGATCAAAACCGTATAAACTCAAAGACAAACACAAAAAGTATTAAGACAAACTCATTTAACCGCAGATCATCAACCAACTTGTGCACTTTCAACCATTTACCAAACCGGGCAGCCATGTACAAACTTAAAACGCACATTGGAATTCTTTTCATATAAGTTCAAAAATCAATGGCAACCACGATACTATGCTATAACCGATTCAAAGCACAAACGAAACAAAAGCATCATCAACATTATTTCAAAATGAATCAAACAAACACAATGAATCCGGGCAGCATCTATACATGTATCATTATATCCCAAAATTCGACTCAAACTTGTTTAGCACAAAAGGAAATAGCCGAATTAATCTTCAAGAATCGATTCAAAACAAATATCACAACTCAATGATGATACAAACCGAAAAATTAGCATAGCATGTATTGTTATTGTTCTAAACACACTCGAAACATAGAAGAATGAATTTAAAACCATCAAAAATCAACGACATTAAATCCGGGCAGCAGCTATACGTGTATCATCATACCCCAAAATTCGAATCAAACATGATAATTTGACACCACGACCAAACTTCATTCAAGTTTAAAATCAAATACTTATCGAAATTCCGAAACAACAACCTAATACCCGTTAGAAATTCAACCAATAATTAACCTCAAGTAAACGAATGATTTTTGGAATAACACATATTAACACAGTTTTCAGCAAAGTATTACAAATCTAAATCAGAATAAAATCGAACTTTGCATTATTATCATGGATAACCAACCTTTCGATCAAAACAAACCACAACCAACACAAACTTCATCCGAAATAAATAGAAACTGACAGCATAACAGAACAAATTCGAATGGAAGCACAATAGTATCAAACCAATAGAGACAAATGACAGATTTTGTTCAGCAACCTATCAGATGGTTATTACCGGTTCGTGACATAACTTATCAACATTGAAAATGCAAGGAACGATCTAGCACACACACGCAACAGAGTTCCCAAACGGAATCTAAACCTCACAGGTTCAAGATCTCAATTATAAATCACAAGATAACACAAACAAATATTCCTAACAGTTTCCCAAAGGTCAGAGATTGCCACAGACACATCATCAAGCTGCTGTTTCTCAGAAATCAAACATATATTCTTGACAACAACTCAGTTTACCAAATAGAAAGGAATCGAAAGTCACCAGAATCTGGACTGTCGAAAATGCAGTGGCTGAGACTGGATGGTGAATTCACGAACCTAGATGTTGAACCATTGTTGAGAGCGACAGAGGGAGTAGTAGCTGCAGGAGATTGAGACAGCGACGGTAACGGCGGAGTGAGAGCTACGGCGGAGAGATGGAGTTGAGACAGAGAAGTATTACGGCGAGGGAGTTGAGAATGGAGATGAACGTGATGACAGGGGGTGTACGACGGTGGATTGAGGGAAAGTGAAGGCAGAGAGAGCGATGAAAGGGACTGTAAGTTGGGGTTACGGCTGGGTGTTACGAAGTGAGCTAATCGGTGATGAAGGTTGGACTGTGTTGAGGAGAGAAAGACGCGTAACAGAGGGAGTATGGTGGTTGTTGGTTGATTAGAGGGAAACGGTGGTTATGAAACGGCGTAGGAGAGAAATAGAGGGAAAGTCGACGGTGTGAGGATGAAGGAGATGTTTTTTTTTAATATAATTTTTGTTTTTTTCATTTTCTGATAGCCAGCCGCTTCCGTTTCAATTTTTTGTTGGCCTCCCTTTCAATAGTAATATAACACATATATATACCCAATAAATTAGGGTTTTCAATTTTTTTGATAATGTCTAAAATGTCCCTTTATAAAATGGGCTTAAAAATTGGGTCTAGTAAAAATTTACAAGCCCGAAAATATTTTTTGTTTGATTTTTAGAGATAAAAATTGGGCATCTAAAATTGTCAAAAATGATATAAATTTGGACAATAAATTATCCGAAAAATTAAAATAAACATATTAAAATAAATTACAGGTATCAAACATTAAAGAAAAATTATCGAAATATTTAAAATTGAAATAAAGCGATAATAAAAAATACCTGATTTTAAAACACTTACGGTTAAAAACAAAATTTCGCAATGTATCAAAAAATTAGAGAGATCACATTTTCATGATCTACGTGACACGTAGATTCATAAAGCAGTGAGTTAGAGGCAAAAGTTTGAAATATTTTCCCGCTAATTTTCCGCACAGTGTCGAATTGCTTTTAGCAGTCTGTTTATAAAATCGAAATATTGATATCATCGACATATAATCAACTTAAAATGACACAGTAAACAGGTAAGGAGATAAAAATGAATGAAGTGAAATATTGGGTATTTTGTAACTATAAAACGATGCAGATATCAATTTAAACTGACTTTTGGTCAATTTAAATACGATGAAGTGATGCATATGCAATGGATGAATGACTGTTTAATGTCAATGATCTAATGGACGCGTATGCAGGTGAATGCGAAGCCTAAGCCAGATAAAATCGAGATAGGAGGGCAAATTTTGGGGTGCAACAGTTTGCCCTACCAAGTTCAACACCAGATACCACTGAACAGGCTTACAACTGGTTTTCATATTAGTTTTTATAGGTTCCGCAACTGTTGGATTAAATGACTTGGTGAGGGCCACCTAACTTAATTAGCGCATTTCCTGTTATAACTTGATATTTAAAGATTTTTTTGATAATGACCAATCACTTATATTCATCGGCTCCCTACGTATTTTGTGGATAACACGGTGCCGACTTCTTGTATAAACTACTCAGGGTTGATCTAAAACTTAAGACTTAAGGTCTCGGTATCATAGTTACTCAAACTGATATGCACGATCTGAAGGATTTAGGTGTCAAGGCAGTATTATCTTTGTTGAATCTTGTTCAAAAATTTTAACGAAGCCTCATTGAGGAACCTATATACTTTCCGAAAGTACCGAGCTAATGCGTTGAAATAATTTTTGTTGTTATGGCTCAAGAGATGTGTGGAAGTAAGAATAACTTACGGAAATGAATATCGATCTGAAATTTTTTCTTTTTATTGAATGGAAAGGGAAATAACTGAAATTCAAAACTTACTGGAAATTGAAGACAAAGTTTTCCTCCCCTACACTTAGACTGAGCATTGTCCTCAATGCGACAACTAAAGTGAGAAGAATAAAACTAACAAAGAAACTTAAGGAAAATAAAAAAGGAAATACAAGAAAATAGGAAAATAAATCAGTCTTCATTGTTGTCTTTGATATCTCTTCTGGTTGATGCTTCACCTCGTGCTCTTCTTCTGCCACGTGTCCTCACTCTGCCTCCTCTGGGTCTAGGAGGCTCCTCACCAGTGTTGTAAACATGGGCATGCAGGCCTTCAACGCGGAATGATAGGTAGCACATTTCATCAGTCAAGTAAAAAATGTCGCGATGGTTCCAATAAGCGGCATTGCGTTGATCGCGCTGCATCTCTTGCATCAACTGCATTAGTTCTTGATGACGCTGATCTTGAAGTAAAAGTGATGCATATATTGCATTGAGTGCGACTGGCTGAGGATTATTTCCTAGTTGTGCCTGTGGTGGGACATCTGGATGTGGTGGTTGTTGATTCACTTCCGGTTCATTATTCTGCATGTTCGCGCCAGGTGCTGGTGCTTGAACATCGTAAACCCAATTTGCAGCAACATCAACTCTTGTGATATTCGAATTTGGAAGAATAATTCCTGGAACGACTATGTTGTGCACCATTAATTTGTACCTTCCATCCCTTCTTGCTTTGACAATTCGACTAGACTGGCAGTAATCAATATCTAGGAACTCGGCTTGCCAGAATGGTAATTCATCCAACTTGTCTTGCAAATCCAGATACTGGGCAATAGCTGTGACTATACCCCATATACAGAAAGGTGATGTGTTTTTATTTCTTGGTAACAATGATTGGATATGGTGTAGAAGGAACGAAGCAAAATTTATCCTCAGATCAGGATTAAAAGTGCAGTGTAAAAAATACATCTCCCTAGCGTTTTACCTTGTTATTATTTACTCGCCCAAACACCGTATTGGCTAGGACTCGGTGGAAATAGTGGATGCATGGGTTATGGATATGCGTAGACAAAAGCACAACCCAATCATCAACCCGAGTGTCGGTTAAATGTTCCCACATTTCGAATGAACTTGCCTTCCAATCTTCATCATGCCGAATTCGGTATTCGACACCTTCTCCATGGTGAAAATTAGGTATTTGACTCAGAGTCTCTTGGTTCATAGTCTACTCTATGTTGAATAATCTGAAGGTTGTTGCGCCGATCAGGTATTGACCGGCTTCTAGAGTAGGCAGTGTGTGGTATGCAAAAGAACTCAAAAAATCCAACGTGAGGGGTTCATAAGTTGGAAGATTCATAGTGGAAATATGGTGTAGACCAGATGCATGAAGCTTGGATTGCACACTATCGAGAAATCCCAAATCACGTAGGCATTCTTCATCAATATACTTCGTGGAAAGTATACCTCTCTGGTGAAATCTCCGGTAGAGTTTTTCTTGTCTGACTCCGACTTCTCCATCTTTGAAAACCATATCCGTGAGGTCTGGTTCCTCTCTATCTTCTTGAGCTCTTCTAGCCATTTTTGTGAAAGGTTTTGGAAATCAAATTGTTTAAACGGTAGAAGGGTTGTTGAACAAAGTTGATGAAATAGTGAGGTTCTCTTCAAAGGTTTATATAGAAAGAAGATTTTAATGGTGAAGAGAATATGAATGGAGGTTTTGAATGATATTTAGAGTGATGTTTATTGGTGTGGAATAGAATTGAAATGGATGGGAATATTTTAAAATGGTTTGAATTGATATGAATTGAAATGAATGGGAATGAATGGTGCTGGTCGGTTCATAAAGTTGCATGTTCAAGGGGTGTGTAATGGCCGTTACACATGGCTTATCTTTGCAAGCCTAGCTTGCTACCCTTATAATGGTCGTTACAAGTTGTAGGCCTTGGAATCTCACGTGCCTGGAACAGACAGTACAAGGCATGCATGCGTGAGATTCTTTTGGTGACCATGGCATGGCAGGTTGTGTCATTTCAATGTCTTAAAGGATAAAATTAAATTGAGCATGGGAGACAATGAATAACATATTAGGTGTGTTATTCAATGATAAATGCATACTAGGACTAGTAGGTTGATATTCATGCATTTTAATTTAAGAAGAATGCAATAATAACACAACAACATTATATAATAATATCAGAGCATAATGAGAGATATGAATAGAATGCGAAATGATGAAATGAATAAATTAACTGAAACAAATAATAAATCCTCAAAATAAATAACCGAGATAACTAAATAAATACGTCTAACTAGTAAAAAAAATGAAAAATCATGCTGATGAAAACTAGAAATCCTAAGTAAACACTCATCCCCTACACAAAGAGTGAACAGTGCCCTCAATGTTCTAAAAACAAAAATCATCCATCTCTAGAATTCAACTGCTGATATAGGTGATCTAGATTTTCCGTAACAAGATCCATGAAACCATAAAAATCAGTGCAGAGCGAGGTAAGATCAGAGCGGATGGCAACATGCTCCCTGGTAAGTGCATCAATGGCAGCATCATAGTCAGGCTGTGGAATCTGGGCGGCGGCAGGAGCAGGAGCTATGGGTGGATCCTAAGCTGGAATGCAGTCAAGTAGAGGCGGGGTAACAGGATCAGCCTCAATCATCTTAATCAACTCGACCATCTCTGGGTCGGACTCTTCCAAAGCTGCTGGAGGGTCATAATAGTGGGGCGGTGTCAAAGGATCAAATTCTTCTTCTTCCATGTCGTTCTCTGCTATACCCTCTAGCTCATAAGTCCAATTCTTCTTGTTGTTCACACTAGATCGTGCAATGTCCGGAAGTGTAAAGTGGTAGATCGGCTCATGATGAATCAACAACTGGTATTGATTCGGATCCAAATATCTAATCATCCCAACATTAAAACAAAAAGACAAATCCAGTGGGGTATGGTCAGCAACAGGGGTCAGATGGGACAATCACTCTCTCTGAAATAAGGCACTAGCGATCATAGTCACTAAGCCTCCAACACATATCGGTCCATGAGGAGCCTGGCCAATACTCAGAAGACGACCAAGCATAAATGAAGTACCTACCACTGGTATAGATCAAAACACATAGAACATAATAAATAACTTCCTTAGACACCAAGGTATCATTATGAGGTTTCTGAAATAAGGAAAACGACAGAATCATGTGAAAGTACCTAATTACTGGGTTATGAATCTCTGACGATTGTCTAGGGATGGAGCTGTCATGCCTCAGAGTAGATATCTCTCCACAAAAATAGTCAAGCTGGCTATCCAAATACTCATCATCTGGAATCTCAATGACATCATCAACACTAACTGGGAAATCAAAAAGATCAGCAAGCTCAATAGTGGTGTATCTGTGAGTAAAACCAAATAATTTGAAAGAAACCAATCCTCTAGCCAACCCTAAACCAACATCAGGATTATAATGAAAAGAACTAAGAAACTCCAGTGCCAGGTTGTGGTAAGTGGTGTGACACCCCAAATAATTCAATTACTAAATAATTAGAAATTTAATTATTAATTTAATTAAAGGTTTAATTATTGACATTTTTGAATTAATGAATTTAATTATTTAATTAAATAAATGGATGTGTTGGGGGTGTGAAGTAGATTTGGGAGGTGTGTAGAGTAAAAGGCTCTAATTAATCTAATTTATTTATTTCTATTATTTGGAAAATAAAAAGGAATAAATAAAGGAAAGTGAGAAGAGAAATTAGGATTTCATTCTACGTACTTTTGAGAAGAGAAGAGAAAAAGGAGAAAAAGCCAAATCGTCAGAATTCGAAGATTCATCGCGAGGTAAGGGGTGATTTGATCTGATTATTATGCCTTATAGGTTTTGATGATCAATAGAACAAATTGATCCGTTAGGAATCTCGAATTAGGATTCTAGGTCGTGCCCTAATGTTATAATCGGACGTAAAAACTTTAATTGGAATTGTTATGAACGGTTAAATTATGTAGGATGATCCTAGGCTAATTAGAAAACATGATTTTATGGTCAAATGGATGTAAAAACACATTAATAAATTTTGTTCTGGTGTATTGTAAAGTTTGGTGATGAATGGAATTAATGGGAATTGGAAACAGTGAAGAAAAACTGGTTTTTAGATGAAAAGTAACAGTATGGGTCAAAGCTATGCATCGACACATACGTGTTATGCATCAACACATACTGAACCAAATTTGAAAAATGCAGAACTTTTAAAGCTATGTATCGATGCATACGATACATGAGTCGACGCAAACAGTTTATGTATTGACACATGAGGTTTTGTGTCGATACATACTGTGGAGGAACAGAAGGTGATTTTCTGAAAAGGGTTTCGGTCATATCTTTGCGACCGTAACTCCGATTTAGGAATAGTTGGTATCGTTGGAAAGCTTAGAACGAGTACTATCTATTAAAATCATTTTCAAAAGCAGTAATTGAGATCTTGAAGAATAAATATGGCTTCCGTAACAAGAATTCGTTGTGATTCGTGAATTATTCGTTGTGTATGCTTGCTGTATGTTAATTCCATGTGTTGTAATTAACGTTATATGTTCATGATTTGCTGTTATCATGTACTGTTGTTGTTATTGGTTATGAGTGGAATAATGTTGTATGATCATATTCCATATTTGGATTGTTGCATGCTTCTGATGTGCATGCATAAGCATTCTGGTGATGGTTCATTCCCATTGTGTGGAATTGAACTTGCAGAGCCAATAACCGTACCCAATGGATAGTGGTGGTGAGGCTAGATTCTTGACCCAGTGGTGTATGGGCGAATCGTTGATTGACGTTGTTTTCTGAGGTGTAAACGGAACAGGGTGTGAACTTGGTTCACGTTTGGTACCACATGCATTGAGTCTGCATTGCATATGTAATTATAACATGTTATGTGCATAATGAATTGTATGGAATGTAATTATGGATTTGTTAATCTGGTTATGCTAATGCGGGTGGAATAATGTATTGATTTTTTTATTGTTTTAAAGAGACGTATAGTGCATTTTAATCTTGATGAAATCTCACCCTTACTTTGATGATTTCAGATTGAAGTGATTAGCTGCCCGGGAATTGGAGAGGATGGCTTATAGAGCTATGCTATTTAGATAGTCCGCGTGTCAGTGTCATGCTATGGTAGTTGTAACACTGGGGAACAATTGTTTTGGAATCACCGAATTAACTGTTTCTTTTGGTTTATGTTTTGGAGTATTTATGATTTGAATTATTCCAGAGTCTTATGTTATTTCCGCTGTGTAAAACATAATCTTTGGTTTTGAAATATTTAATAAGTTCTTCAGTAAAAGCATGATTACTGTTATGATGTTTTATTATTTGAATAATTTTTAAATTGTGACGCCCTTTCTTTATGTTAAACTCTGATTAAATATATTAATTCGCGGGGAAATTAGAAGGGGTGTTACAATAGTGGTATCAGAGTATAGTCGGTCGTGTCTTAGTGTCGTTATCCCTTTTGTATGCGACTAGTGCAAGGTAACACTGTCGATACTGGTGTTCTAATGTGATTGTTTTGTAATGTTACAGAACAATGGCTGGAAGAGGTAACGGAAGAGACGATGCTGCTATTGCTGAAGCCTTGGGAATGTTAGCTGGAGTGCTCAGAGGGAATCAACTGGGAGCTGGTATTGGTGCTGATAGACAGTTGGGGAATTTTCAGAGGAACAATCCTCCATTTTTCAAAGGCACTCATGATCCTGAAGGTGCGCAGAGATGGTTGAAGGAGATCGAGAGGATCTTTAGGGGTAATTGACTGTGCGGAAGAACTGAAGGTGAGATATGGTACTCACATGCTGACAGAGGAAGCTGATGACTGGTGGGTTGCTACCAGGACTGAAATGGAGCAAGATGGTATTGCACTGAATTGGGCTGTGTTTAAGAGAGCTTTTCTAAGGAGATACTTTCCTGAAGATATTCGGGGCAAGAAGGAGATTGATTTTCTGGAACTCAAGCAGGGAATAAGTCTGTGAGTGAGTATGCTTCGAAGTTTACTGAGTTGGCGAAGTACTATGCTCATCATGCTAATGATGCAGATGGAGAATTTTCTAAATGTATCAAATTTGAGAATGGTCTTCGTGATGAGATCAAGCAGGGTATCAGGTATCAGCGCATCCGGAGGTTTTCTAATTTAGTAGACTGTAGTAGGATTCTAGAAGAGGATCTTGCTAGTACTCGGACAAATGCTCGAGGGTATGTGGATCGTAAATGAAAGCAACAGATGGATCGTTGGAAACCTTATGATAAGAATAACCAGAGATCCGGTGGTTGGAAGAAACCTAGTGGGGGAGATTCTAGTGCTCCTGTTAAGTGCTACAGGTGTGGTGAAATGGGGCATCGAGCTAACGAATGCAGGAATAATGCGAAGAAATGCAGCAACTGTGGAAGATTTGGTCATGTAACTACTGAATGCAGAGCAAGAAAGGTAACTTGTTACAACTGTGGCGAAGAGGGTCATACTCATCCATAGTGTACTAAGCCAAAGAAAGAACAAGCTGGTGGTAAAGTGTTCGCTTTGTCAGGATCTGAGACTAAGCCAGATGATCGGTTGATTAAAGGTACATGTTTTATTAAAGGCATACCTTTGATTGCGATTATGGATACTGGAGCGACACATTCTTTTATTGATTTGGATTGTGCTAAAAGATTGAACTTGGATATTTCTAATATGGATGGAAGTATGGTTATTGACACTCCTGCGTCGGGTTCAGTGACTACTTCATTTGTTTGTAGGAATTGTCCTATTGTAATTTTTGGTAGAGGTTTCGATATGGATTTAGTGTGCCTACCGTTAGAACAACTTGATATCATCCTTGGAATGAACTGGTTGGAATTCAACCAGGTTCATATCAACTGTTTTGAGAAGACGATTATTTTTCCTGAAGAGGTTAGTGTCGAAGATGTGACCATGTCGGTTAAACAGATGAATTCAGATGTTAATGATGGTGCTGTAGTGTTTATGTTGTATTCTTCGACGGAGGTGAAAGGAAAAGCTAAGAGTGATGAATTACCCGTTGTGAATGAATTCCCAGAAGTGTTTCCGGAAGATGTTAGTGAATTGCCACCTGAGAGAGAAGTGGAGTTTACTATAGATCTGATTCCTGGAACTAGTCTGGTGTCAATGGCGCCTTATCGCATGTCAGCATCTGAACTATCTGAGTTGAAGAAGCAGTTAGAGGAATTTCTTCAGAAGAAGTTTATTCGTCCTAGTGTTTCGCCGTGGGGTGCTCCGGTGCTGTTGGTTAAGAAGAAGGAGGGTTCAATGAGACTATGTGTTGATTACAGGCAGTTGAACAAAGTTACAATCAAGAATCGGTATCCATTGCCGAGGATTGATGATTTGATGGATCAGTTAGTTGGAGTCCTTGCATATGTCGATGTTGATGGTTCGTGAATTGGAGTTAGTTGAGCAGTTCAGAGATTTGAGCTTGGTATGTGAAACTACTTTTGATAGTGTTAAATTGGGAATGTTAAAGTTGACCAGTGGTATTCTTGAGGAAATTCGAACTGGACAGAAATCTGATGTTGTTTTGGTGGATAAGTTGACATTGATTAACCAAGGTCAAGGAGGTGAATTCCGAATTGACGAGAATGGAGTTATGAGATTTGATGATAGAGTTTGTGTTCCGGATATTACGGAACTTTGGAAGAGTATTTTGGAAGAAGGACATCGTAGTGGATTGAGTATTCATCCCGGTGCTACTAAGATGTATCATGACTTGAAAAATTTATTTTGGTGGCCTGGAATGAAAAAGGAAATTGCTGAGTTTGTTTATGCTTGTTTGGTTTGTCAAAATTCAAAAATTGAACATCAGAAACCGTTAGGATTGATGGAGCCGTTGTTTGTTCCAGAGTGGAAATGGGATGGCATTTCTATGGATTTTTTGTCTGGTTTACCGAGGACAGCAAAGAATTGTGATTCTATTTGGGTTATTGTTGATCGGTTGACGAAGTCCGCTCACTTTATTCCGATAAGAATGGATTATCGGATGGAGAGGTTGACAGAATTGTATGTTGAGAAGATCGTAAGTTTGCATGGTATTCCTTCTAGCATTGTGTCAGATAGAGATCCGAGGTTTACGTCTAAGTTCTGGACGGGATTGCAAGAGGCTTTGGGTACTAAGTTGCGATTGAGTTCCGCTTATCATCCACAGACGTATGTGTCATACCCTAATTTTTGACCTAATATACCACCTCATATATGCATCACTGCATCACTAACAGTTTCAGAATAAAATAGATCTTATGTGGCTTCTAGAAGTCAAAATCAGGGTTTCTTCAAAATTTCATCTGTTCAAGATCTAATCAATTAGGGTTTAAGTTCCCACTCACCACAGTTGATCTATCTTAATCAATCATCGACATTTGATCGTCCGATTCCCATCTTTTTCTCATGATCTACCATGAATCGACCAATTAGGGTTTTTATCGAGGATAGTGAATCATTGACTTTCTGCTCAATGGATGATCTATTTGCTTGGAGATTGATCTTAACGTCTTCAATGCAACATCTTGACCTAATTTCTTGGTTCAAAACATTTCAAAAGTCCATGTTTCTTCATCAGATAAATTCTGAATCATCTGATGAAAATTCATCTGCTCTGAAAAGTCAAACTTTGACTTTTGGTCAACTTTTTCAAGACCAAAATTTTTCAATCATAAAAACATTTCAAATGATCCATCATGATCATAAAAAATCAAGAAATGTGAAAAAGTCAACAAAAAGTCAAGATTTGAAAAATTTCTAACACTTAGAAAATTTTTCAAGTGTTAAGAAACATGGTTTTTTCCTACATTCATGGCCATTTTTCACCTAGATCCATTTGGATTCAGAAAAAACTCAAAACATGAAAGTTGTAACCCATTTTACAAGCTTTCTAAAATGTCGAAGAACTTGCAAAAACACTTTGTCTAGCCATATGTTTGATTTTGAAACATAGAGCTCCAAAACCATGGATTTCAAATTCATGCTTCAAAATTACAAGTCATTTTTTGCAACTTCTCCTTCTAGAAGCCTTGTCATCACTAGAGGTGGATTATAAATGATAAATATCAGTTGTGAATGATTGAGAAAGGATTGGATCAAGGAGAAAAACTTAACCATGGTTAAGAAAGTTACTTTTGCATTAAATGCAAAAGATTCCATTTTACCTCTTAACCAAGTTGCAAGTTTCCTTCAATGATATCTTTGCCAAATCATTCAGAATTCTTGGCCTATAAATAGAGGTCATTTCCTCATTTTCAAATTACACCAAAGCTATCATAATCAAGCTTTCACTCTTTCTTTCTTGAATTCTAAGTTTCAAAGTTCAAAGTGAGGAATTTTTGCAATCTTCAAGCATTGCAAAATCTGAGAGAAATTAGGTTTCTAACATGTTCTAAACATCAATTAGAACTTGTCTAAAACATAAAAACATCACAAGAACTGCCCAAACTCAGAATCATACTCAAAAAACCAAAAGCTTGCAATTTGTGCCATAACATCCAAACTTGAAATCCACTCGTGCGTTTTCAGTTTTTATCAATCAAACATCATCCATACACTTCATAAAGATGATCCAAACCCTTAGAACATTGATGTAAACACAGAATCATCATCTTCAAGTTACCATTCCATCATGTTTTTGCACCTTTAAGGATCATAAACCCTAAATTAATTGTTTGATTTGTTGCACAAACACGATTTCATGTTGATTTTCAAAATTAGGGTTCATATGGTCACGTTTAAAATTAATCATTTTAAGCTCAAAATAAATAAAATTAAACATCACCATCATGTCCCTGGGTTTAAAACGAGCAACTTTGATGTTTACATTTTCTAATTTCATTGAGAAATGAAGAAACCATGGATCGATGAAGGTTGAGGAAGACGAAGATGGAGATACGCACGTTTTCTTGTTTTCAGAAATTCAAATAGTTTGTTTAAAATATAATAACATGGAAGTAAATAAAACAATGGATGTATAGCCACCCCAGTGGTAGTCAGCACGCTTCTCATGTCACTTGCCTTGCCGAAGGTCCAGGGTTCGAATCCCCCTGGAAACTTTTTTTTATTAAAAGGAAACATGCCTTCTGGACTTGTTCTCCAGAAGCGCTTCTGAACTTCTGCCCCCAGAAGTTCCTCAATAACACTGTCTCCAGAAGTACTTCTAGTACTTCTGTCCTTAGAAACTTGAAGTTTCTAATGCTTCTCGCCCAAAAGCATGCTTTCTGAAGCAGCCAGAAGCCTTCTCATGCCCAGAAGTTTCTAGAAAAGCGCCCCAGAAGCAAGCCAGAAGCCTCACATGCTCCAGAAGCTGCAAGCTTCTAGGTGCTCCTTCTCACACTCTCCAGAAGCAAGCCTTGCTTCTAACGCTTCAGAAGCAAGCAGCTTCTGAACTCTCTCATTTCTCCAACTTCTGGACCTTTTTTCCAAACTTTTTTTCAAAACAACTTTTAAATGTTTTTTTTCAAACTTTTTTCAAAAACAACTTCTGATCCTCCAGAAATTCAACTTTTGAACCCTTCAGAAGTCAAGTTTCTGGACATTTTTCAAACTTCTTTTCTTTAACTTTCCTTCTAAACAAGGGAATTAAATGACAAGTTTAACAAATAGCTCATTGGAAAATCTTCATTTCTAAGCCAAATGTCCAAGGTTCAAACCTCCTTAGGACCAAAAACTCTTTTTTTTTCTCAATTTTCTAGCAAACTTAAAACATTTTCAAAAAACCAATCAAAACTTCTCATTTTGAGATGATTTTTTGCACACCTGTCATTTAATATACCTATTTTATGATTATGTCAAAAAAAATCCAAAAAAATATTTTCTTTTGATTATATTTTTATTAAGTCAAAAATGAAACATTTTAAGTATTTTCTTAATACTTTTCAAAGATGATTTATTTCAAACTTTCAAAATCTTTTCAAAACTTCTTTTGAATATACTTCACTTTTCAAAATCATTTTCAAAACCTTTTTCAAAACATTTCAACAAAATTACACACCTTTTTCCATGATTAATTAAATTTAAAGATAAAACCAAACCAGGTTTCTCCTTGAATTTCTTAATTGATCATGGGCCTTCCTCACGGTGTAAGTCCCAATCCTTTTTATGTACATATTAAATTTCCTTGTACATATTCAATCATCTTTATAAATATCCAAGCATAAACAAACTTCTTTCGTTTGTTTTCATTCGCTTGTTTATACACCAATTCCATTGGTATTAAGAGAAGAATTATTCCCGGTGATACTCCTCTAAAAACCAATGGGCCTCCCTCACGGTGTAAGTCCCAATCCTTTTTATGTACATATTAAATTTTCCTTGTACATATACAATCATCTTCAAAAATATCCAAGCATAAACAAACTTCTTTCGTTTGTTTTCATTCACTTGTTTATGCACCAATTCCATTGGTATTAAGAGAAGAATTATTCCCAGTGATACTCCTCTTTAAACCAATGGGCCTACCATACGGTGTAAGTCCCAACCCCCTATGTACATATTTATTTCCTTGTACATAAACACCCCTTCGTGTACATATTCATTCCCTTGTACACATTCAACTTGTAAATATTCAAGTTACACTTGCTTTTAAACGCTCGTTTTATACACTTGTTTATATTTCCTTCATAAACTACTGTGAATACATATCACACACACACTTGTTCATATAACTGTTCAATTATAACATAACAACTAGCCTAACAACTAGGTTCCCTTTACCCTCCTCTTAGGCTTTGTATAAGATAACTCATTCATCTGAGTTAGCCTCCTCTTAGGCTTCATATAAGAAAACCCATTTACTGAGTTTAGCCTCCGCTTAGGCTTCATATAAGACAACACTCCCCTGCTGAGTTATCCTCCTCTTGGGCTTCGTTCAAAAGAACTCCTCGTTGAGTTTAGCCTTCTCTTGGGCATCAAACAAGAAAGAGACCAGGGAAATCTCTTAAAAGCCTCCTATTGGGCTTCCAATACAAAGAATCACCCGCGCTAGGATAGAACCCTGAGAGGATGATTTCCCGGTGAAATCACTCTTGAATCCTAAGAGGATGGTTTCCCGGTAAAACCACTCATAAAGCCAAAGCCAGCCATACCCTATAGCTTCCTCTTGAGCTTCATACAAGGACCCTCGATGACCCTCAGAATGCGTTCTCTTGGGCTTACAATACAAGGACCCTCGATGACCCTCGGAATGTCTCCTCTTGGGCTTACAATATAAGGACCCACAGGCTTCTTAAAAGCATCCCTCTAATCCAATCAATTTCTCCTTGAGATTTAGACATTTATCATCTCTATGGAAGAAGTATCTCATCTATCACATCGCATACAATCAAAAACTTTTCAAACACTTTTCAAACAAAAAACATCTCTTAATCGTAAGTGGTAACGCTTGTACACTCAAGCAAAATACCCAATGCTTACAATTAAAAGATTCAATCATTTTTTAAACATCTATCTTAAACTCTTAAGTGGTAACGCTTGTACACTCAAGAAAAACACCTATAACTTACGATGAAAGATTTAATCAATCAAACCTTTCAAAATGTATGTGATGAAATAGATTAGATACATTTTTCATTAAGATGACATTTGTCTTTGTCTCTTAATAACATCCCATTTCTTCCACTAGCATAAGTGGGAACTATGATTGCTCTGACTTTCTCAACCTCCCTTTGAGAATACGTAGGCACAAGGTCTCATCCTTGGCGAGCAAACTTCTTTCTCCCTCAAACCAAACAAACCATAGATCCCTTTAGATCCGAGCTACAAATGCTCTGATTCCCATTAAGGGATATGTATGCAGAAGATCTCAATGATCTTTGCGAGCACAATAATAACAAAACCTAGGATCCTACATAATCTACCTTTCTTAAAATCCAAAGGAGAAACTTTCCCAACAATAGAAATAGCAATTTAAAACGCATAAACATATCAAATTATTCATATATAAAGCTATAGATAACTATATATTTTAGGGTGCCATATCTATTTCCTTTATATAACAAACCCCCTTGCCCGGAATCTCCCCCAATGCGTTGCGTCTAGTTCGCGCTAGTCGTAATGCATATCATATCAATTGAGGGTATTGCAGCTTTCCCCTTTTTCATAATCATTTTTCTTGTGTTGAAAATAATAAAGCTTGATGCTCGCGGCATCTTTATAAACAAATCAAAAGAGTAATTCGTTTCAAGCCAGAGAATCCGAATTTAGATTCGATTCCCTCGCGCGTCACTTTTTAACGCGAACAGGATGGTTAGACGGAGAGAACGATTCAGTCGTTAGAGGACTTGTTGAGAGCTTGTGTGTTGGAGAAAGGTGGAGCTTGGGATAGTTATTTACCATTGATTGAGTTTACCTACAACAATAGTTTTCATTCGAGTATTGGTATGGCTCCGTTTGTGCATTGTATGGTAGGAGGTGTCGGACACCGTTGTGTTGGTACGAATCTGGGAGAAAGTGTTGTGATTGGACCGGAGATTGTCCAACAGACTTCAGAAAAGATCAAGATGATTCAGGAAAAGAAGAGAGCTTCTCAGAGTCGTCAGAAGAGTTATCATGATAAAAGGAGGAAAGATCTTAAGTTTAGTGAAGGAGATCATGTGTTTATGCGAGTTACTCCGATGACTGGTATCAGTCGAGCCTTGAAGTCAAAGAAGTTGTCTCCATGCTTTATTGGTCCGTATCAGATTTCCAAGAAGGCTGGAAGAGTTGCTTATCAGATTGCTTTACCTCCATCACTTGCAAATTTGCATGATGTCTTCCATGTATCTCAGTTAAGGAAGTACATTCCTGATCCGTCTCATGAGATTCAGGTAGATGATATACAGGTGCGAGATAATCTGACTGTTGAGGCATTGTGTAACACTCATTTTATTTAATATTATACTATATTATATTATATTATATTATATTAATATATTTGGCGAAGTTTAGTTCGGTTCGGTGAAATATTATTCGGACCGATATTTAATTCCCCGGAATTTTATTTAACAATTAAGCTAATAACATAATTAGATGATATATTTAGTGTATTAAGATTAGAGGAGGGGCATGTGAGCAATTTGCCAAAGTTTGGCTAGTAAGGCATGTATGTATAAAAGCAATTCCTCTACCCATTTCCTAACATAACATCAAAACACTAAATATAGAAAGTTGGAGAAAAGTTAGGGTTTTAGAAGAGAGCAAGAAGGAGAGATCAAGAAGAAGAGCAAGACTTGGTTGGAGAATCATCAAGAACACTTAAAGCTTACTAGGTAAGGGGTTTGATTTCCATCTCTTATAGTTGGGGTTTGGTGGATTTTAGTTTGATCTTGGAAAAACAATTGATAGATAGTATAGAGTTGTGTTGGGTGATTATTGTTAGGTTTGATAGAAATAGTTTAAATTTGGGGATAACCTTGATAGTTGATTTCATAAGGGTTGTTGGATGATTGCTAGAGTGGTTTAGAAAGGTTGGATTTAGAGTATGGAAATGGGAAGGAAAACCATGGTAGAAGAATGAGAAAAACCCAAAAAGAAAGAGTTTTCACGCAGGCAAATCAACACGGGCCGTGTTGATTTAACACGGTCGTGTTTCCCTTTTTGAATGGAAGTTTTGATTGTGCAGACCAATCAACACGGGCCGTGTTGTCCCACACGGGTGCCCGTGTTGATGCACTGCCTTGGCTAATTTTGCGTGTTTCTAGAAGCTTTTCAACACGGGCCGTGTTGATCCACACGGGTGCCCGTGTTGATGTGTCTGTAGCCTTAAAATTTCCGACTTTTCACACTTCTTTTCGAACCCGATTGTGTTCCGATTATCCGATTTTGATTGTTGATGTTTATAACTTATGCCGGTAAATAAGAATGGCTTTCGCAATGATTAGTGATGTTTTTATTATTTTTCCGTTTTCGGAAATTGGAGGATTAATTGGTAATGATGTTTGCGACGGTGTAATTGATTATGAATACTTGTTGTTTATGCGATGTGATGACATGTTTATCTGATGTGGATAAATATGGCGAAGTAGACTTTATGTCAATTGTGATGAGCGAAGATGATATGTTGTTGTGTAGTCTTTGTTATTGAGTCGCATTTCATTTTAAGAGGGCTTTCATGCCAAGCGATGATGGCTTTTATGCCGAGCGAAGTTGGGCTTTATGCCGAGTGTCCCTAATTACGGACAAAGCAATGGGTACCACATGCATAACATAGTCGTGTCTCATGGAGTCCATTATGTTTATTTTGGAGTCGGTTGTGTTCATGTTCGAGTTGTTTATCATTGAGTCCTTAATTGATGAATGATAATTGAATTATGCTTTTGGTGTTTGGTGTTGATGTGAGTATAATGATTATAAGATGGAGTTAATGTGTTGATTTATACACTAAATGTTAATTTAAAGTATGTAAGTTTAAATACATGTTGACATACTTTATTTACCTTATATCATTTATAATTTCAACTATCTATATATTCCATTATTGCTTAGAATCATATGTCTTGGAATTATCTCACCCCTTTACTTGTTTTCGCCGTTGCCTATATGTGGGTAACGTGCAGGTGATCCTCGAGGATGAGGAGGATTAGCTCGAGTCACTTTATTTTGTGTCGTTCTGCTCTGATCGTAGTAACACTCACAGGATTTGGGCGACGTCATTATTTTGATAGGATAGTTTGTATATACTATCTTATTACGTGATAACCTGGTGTATTGATGACAACATGATGTAATATATATTTTGCAAACATATCCGCTGTGCTGTGAATATTCATATGTCTATATGATGATTTATGTATGATTCGGTATATCCGATTTTTGATGTGCATTATAATGCTAATTGTTGGAGTTGTGAAGATGTGATGCCTCAATTTTGTTTAAATGGAATTTTGAAACTCTGATTTTATTATATAATTACGCGGGGTAGAATTGGGGTGTTACATTAGTGGTATCAGAGCAGGTCGGTCTGTCCGGCCAAGTTGTTGAGTCTGTTGTTGTCTAACAATCAAGTATTGTTATTTGTTGATTCTAATCCTTGATTTGTTGTGAGCAAAAGTTGTTGTGGCTGGTAGAAATGCTGGTAGGAATGCTGGTGGGAATGCAGGTAGGAACGATGATGCTATTGCTGCTGCTATGCAGGCGATGGCTCAGGCATTCCAAAACCCACCGATTGCTGACGAGGGCGCTGAGACTCGTAGTTTGGCGACCTTCCAGAGGGAGAATCCCCCTACTTTCTACGGGAAGTATGACCCTGAAGGTGCTCTAACTTGGTTGAAGGAGATTGAAAGAATCTTTCGAGTGATGGATTGCACTCCTGCGCAGAAGGTCTGTTATGGTACTCATAAGTTGAGTAAGGAGGCTGATGATTGGTGGGTGGACACCCGTCAAAGGCTTGATGTTGCTGGTGAAGAGGTAACATGGGAAGTTTTTAGTAGGGAGTTCTTGAGGAAGTATTACCCGGAAGATGTTCGGGGAAAGAAAGAGATTGAGTTCCTTTCACTAAGGCAAGGGAGCATGTCTATCACTGACTATGCTGCGAAGTTTATTGAGTTGGCTAAGTTCTATCCTCACTTTAATGATGAGGGTGCTGAATTTTCCAAATGCATTAAATTTGAGAATGGCTTGCGTCCTGAGATTAAGAAGGCGATCGGTTATCGTTCGTGTCTTTATGGATTTTATTGATAGTTGTAGGATCTTTGAAGAGGATAGTAACGCACATTATAAGGTGTTGTCTGATAAGAGGAGCAAGGGCCAGCAGAGTCGTGGAAAACCTTATGATGTCCCTACTGGTAAAGGGAAACAACAAGCATTTCCAGGAAGAAGGACTAGTGGGGGAGATGCTCCTGCTAGTATTGTTTGTTACAAGTGTGGGAAACCTGGCCACAAGAGTAATGTTTCTAGGAGTGATGGGAAAACTAAAGAGAATGAGGTGAGGTGTTTCCGTTGTGGTGAAATAGGCCATGTGATTCGTGATTGCAAGCATAGGGAAGTGGTTTGTTTTAATTGTGGTGAAGGAGGTCACACTAGTCCTCAATGTAAGAAGCCCAAGAAGACGCAAGGAGCGGGGAAAGTGTTTGCTTTGTCGGGTGCTCCGACGGTAAACGAAGATGGACTTGTTCGAGGTACTAGTTTCATTAATAACATTCCCCTTATTACTATTATTGATACTGGTGCTACTCATTGTTTTATTGCTGCTGATTGTATTAAGAGGTTGGGTCTTACTTTGTAATCTCTAGATAGAGATATGGTGGTGGATGTTCCTAAAGGGTTACTACTTCTTTTATGTGCAAATTGCCCTTTATCAATCTTTGGCAGAGACTTCGTGGTGGATCTTATTTGCTTACCGCTTGTTGGGTTGGACGTGGTTTGGGTATGGATTGGTTGAAAGCTTAACTATGTCCATATCAATTGCTATGACAACACGGTGAGGTTTTCTTCCTTAGTGGAAGAGGATCAAACTATGTTGGTGTCGATTTAAACAATTGAAGGAGTTCATGAAAGATGAAGCATCGATTTTCTTGTTGATGGCGACTCTTTCCGGAGAGTCAACTCGTTATTGCAAACTTTCCGGTGTGCGACTTTCCAAGTGTTTCGACGAGATTCCTAGTGCACCCCGTAAAGAGAAGTGGAGTTTTCGTGGATCTTGTCCTCGGTACTGCACTCTATCTCTATGGCGCCATACGTGATGTCCGTGACGGAGCTAGCGTAATTGAAGAGTCAATTAGAAGATTTGCTCGAGAAGAAGTTTGTTAGACCAAGTGTGTCACCATGGGAGCCCTCGCCTTATTGGTGAAGAAGAAGGATGGTAGCATGAGGCTTTGTATCGATTATCGTCAGTTGAATAAGGTAACTATCAAGAATAGGTATCCACTTCCTAGGATTGATGATTTGATGGATCGGTTGGTTGGTGCTTGCATGTTTAGTAAGATTGATTTAAGATCGGGTTACCATCAAATAAGGGTGAAAGAGGAGGATGTTCAGAAAATTGCTTTCAGGACGAGGTACGGACATTACGAGTATTCGGTGATGCCTTTCGGTGTCACGAATGCACCGGGAGTATTCATGGAGTACATGAACCGTATTTTCCATCCTTACTTGGATAGTTTCGTGGTTGTTTTTATTGATGATATTCTAGTTTATTCCAAATCGGAGGAAGAGCACGCAGAGCATTTGCGCATTATGTTGGAAGTTTTGAAGGAGAAGAAGCTTTACGCTAAGTTGTCAAAGTGCGAATTCTGGTTAGGTGAGGTGAGCTTTTTGGGGCATGTCATTTCTGGCGATGGCATTGCGGGTTGATCCTTCTAAAGTTGATGCTGTGTTAAGATGGGAAACTCCTAAGTCCGTTACTGAGATTAGAAGTTTCTTGGGTTTGGCTGGTTACTATAGGAGGTTCATTGAAGGTTTTTCTAAGTTGGCACTTCCTTTGACAAAGCTAACTTGTAAGGGAGCTGCTTTTGTGTGTGGGATGTCAAGTGTGAAGAAAGTTTTGTTGAATTGAAGAAGAGGTTGACAACGGCACCGATCTTGATTTTACCTAATCCTGAAGAATCGTTTGTGGTTTATTGTGATGCTTCTATGATGGGTTTGGGTGGTGTGCTTATGCAAGGTGGAAAGGTGGTTGCTTATGCTTCGAGGCAATTGAAGATTCATGAGAAGAACTATCCTACTCACGATTTGGAACTTGCGGCAGTTGTTTTTGTGCTTAAGATTTGGAGGCATTATCTTTATGGTTCTAGGTTTGAAGTGTTTAGTGACCATAAAAGCTTGAAATATTTGTTCGATCAAAAGGAGCTTAATATGAGACAAAGAAGGTGGCTTGAATTGTTGAAAGATTATGATTTCGGATTGAATTACCATCCTGGTAAAGCAAATGTGGTGGCCGATGCTTTAAGTCGAAAGACCTTGCATATGTCACTTTTGATGGTGAAAGAATTGGAAATGATTGAACAATTTAGAGATATGAGTCTTGTGATAGAAATGACGCCGAAGAGTGTTATCTTGGGGATGTTAAAGATCAATAACGATTTCCTTGATAGCATTAGAGAAGCTCAAAAGCTTGATGTGAAACTTGTGGATTTGTTGGTTAATATTGGACAAACTGAAAGTGAAGATTTCAAGTTGGATGTTCAGGATGTTTTAAGATTTCGAGGTAGAATTTGTATTCCCGACGATGTTGATTTAAAGAGGATGATTTTGGAAGAAAGTCATAGAGTAGTTTGAGTATTCATCCCGAGCGACCAAAATGTATCAAGATTTGAGAAAATTATTTTGGTGGTCGGGTATGAAAAGAGAGGTGGCTCAGTTTGTTTATGCTTGTTTGACTTGTCAGAAGTCCAAAGTCGAGCATCAGAAACCTGCAGGGTTGATGCAACCGTTGAGATCCCAATGGAAATGGATAGCATTTCTATGGATTTTGTAACGGGAATACACAAAGAGGACACGATGCGATTTGGGTGATTGTTGATAGGCTTACAAAGTCGACTCACTTTATTCCTATTAACATCACTTATCCCGTATCGGCGGAGATTTATACGCATGTGATTGTTAGATTACATGGTATTCCTTTGTGTATTGTTTCGTATAGAGATCCGAGGTTCACTCAATTTTGGAAAAGCTTGCAAGAGGCTTTAGGTTCAAAGTTGAGGTTGAGTTTGGCTTATCATCCTCAAACTGATGGTCAGACAGAAAGGACGATTCAATCGTTGGAAGATTTGTTGCGAGCTTGTATTCTTGAGCATGGTGGTTCATGGATACATATCTTCCTTTGATTGAGTTTACTTACACAACAGCTTTCATGCTAGTATTGGAATGGCACCGTTTGAGGCGTTGTATGGTCGGAGATGTAGAACTCCTTTGTGTTGGCACGAGTCGGGTGAAAGTGTGGTACTTGGACCCGAATTAGTTAGGGAAACTACGGAGGCGGTGAAGATGATTAGAGAAAAGATGAGAATTTCTCAAAGTCGTCAAAAGAGTTACCATGATAAAAGAAGAAAAGATTTGGAATTTCAAGGAGGTGATCATGTGTTTTTGAGAGTCACTCCTACAACCGTGTGGACGAGCATTGAAATCAAGAAGCTAACTCCTCGCTTTATTGGTCCTTACCAAATTACTAGTAAGGTGGGAAAAGTGGTTTATCGGGTGGCTATCGCCAAATCTTTCAAACTTGCACGATGTTTTCATGTATCACAACTTCGAAATATGTCCCGGATCCTTCTCATGTGATTGAGATGGATGACATTCAAGTTCGGGAAAATCTTACGGTGGAAACGATGCCTTTGAGGATTGAGGATCGTGAGATGAAGTCCCTTCGTGGCAAAGAAATTTCATTGGTCAAGGTTGTTTGATTGGAGCAGCTGGTGAAAGTGCGACATGGGAATTGGAGAGTAAGATGCGGGATTCATATCCCGAGCTGTTCGAGTCAGGTAATTTCGAGGACGAAACCTTTTAAGTGGGGGAGAGTTGTAACACCCGTTTTATTTAATATTATACTATATTATATTATATTAATATATTTGGCGAAGTTTAGTTCGGTTCGGTGAAATATTATTCGGACCGATATTTAATTCCCCGGAATTTTATTTAACAATTAAGCTAATAACATAATTAGATGATATATTTAGTGTATTAAGATTAGAGGAGGGGCATGTGAGCAATTTACCAAAGTTTGGCTAGTAAGACATGTATGTATAAAAGCAATTCCTCTACCCATTTCCTAACATAACATCAAAACACTAAATATAGAAAGTTGGAGAAAAGTTAGGGTTTTAGAAGAGAGCAAGAAGGAGAGATCAAGAAGAAGAGCAAGACTTGGTTGGAGAATCATCAAGAACACTTAAAGCTTACTAGGTAAGGGGTTTGATTTCCATCTCTTATAGTTGGGGTTTGGTGGATTTTAGTTTGATCTTGGAAAAACAATTGATAGATAGTATAGAGTTGTGTTGGGTGATTATTGTTAGGTTTGATAGAAATAGTTTAAATTTGGGGATAACCTTGATAGTTGATTTCATAAGGGTTGTTGGATGATTGCTAGAGTGGTTTAGAAAGGTTGGATTTAGAGTATGGAAATGGGAAGGAAAACCATGGTAGAAGAATGAGAAAAACCCAAAAAGAAAGAGTTTTCACGCAAGCAAATCAACACGGGCCGTGTTGATTTAACACGGTCGTGTTTCCCTTTTTGAATGGAAGTTTTGATTGTGCAGACCAATCAACACGGGCCGTGTTGTCCCACATGGGTGCCCGTTGATGCACCATTAATTTTATGTTTGAAGCTTTTCAACACGGGCGTGTTGATCCACACGGGTGCCCGTGTTGATGTGTCTGTAGCCTTAAAATTTCTGACTTTTCACACTTCTTTTCGAACCCGATTGTGTTCCGATTATCCGATTTTGATTGTTGATGTTTATAACTTATGCCGTAATAAGAATGGCTTTCGCGATGATTAGTGATGTTTTTTATTTTTCCGCTTTCGGAAATTGAGGATTAATTGGTAATGATGTTTATGCGGTGTAATTGATTATGAATACTTGTTGTTTATGCGATGTGATGACATGTTTATCCGATGTGGATAAATATGGCGAAGTAGACTTTATGTCAATTGTGATGAGCGAAGATGATATGTTGTTGTGTAGTCTTTGTTATTGAGTCGCATACATTTCATAAGCGAAGAGGCTTTCATGCCGCGATGATGGCTTTTATGCCGAGCTTAAGTTGGGCTTTATGCCGAGTATCCCTAATTACGGAGCAAAGCGATGGGTACCACATGCATAACATAGTCGTGTCTCATGGAGTCCATTATGTTTATTTTGGAGTCGGTTGTGTTCATGTTCGAGTTGTTTATCATTAAGTCCTTAATTGATGAATGATAATTGAATGCGGTACTTGGTGTTTGGTGATGTGAGTATAATGATTATAAGATGGAGTTAATGTGTTGATTTATACACTAAATGTTAATTTAAAGTATGTAAGTTTAAATACATGTTGACATACTTTATTTACCTTATATCATTTATAATTTCAACTATCTATATATTCCATTATTGCTTAGAATCATATGTCTTGGAATTATCTCACTTTACCTTTTTGTTTCGCGTTGCCTATGTGGGTAACGTGCGTGATCCTCGAGGATGAGGAGGATTAGCTCGAGTCACTTTATTTTGTGTCGTTCTGCTCTGATCGTAGTAACACTCGGGATTTGGGCGACGTCATTATTTTGATAGGATAGTTTGTATATACTATCTTATTACGTGATAACCTGGTGTATTGATGACAACATGATGTAATATATATTTTGCAAACATATCCGCTGTGCTGTGAATATTCATATGTCTATATGATGATTTATGTATGATTCGGTATATCCGATTTTTGATGTGCATTATAATGCTAATTGTTGGAGTTGTGAAGATGTGATGCCTCAATTTTGTTTAAATGGAATTTTGAAACTCTGATTTTATTATATAATTACGCGGGGTAGAATTGGGGTGTTACACATTGCCTGCGAGAATTGAGGATCGGAAGTTGAAGCAGTTGCGTGGTAAAGAGATAGCATTGGTGAAAGTAGCTTGGGGAGGACCAGCAGGTGGAAATGTCACTTGGGAACTGGAGAGTCAGATGAAAGACTCGTATCCCGAACTTTTCGTCTAAGGTATGTTTTCGAGGACAAAAACTCTTTTTAGTAGGGGAGAGTTGTGACACCCCAAATAATTCAATTATTAAATAATTAGAAATTTAATTATTAATTTAATTAAAGGTTTAATTATTGGCATTTTTGAATTAATGGATTTAATTATTTAATTAAATAAATGGATGTGTTGGGGTGTGAAGTAGATTTGGGAGGTGTGTAGAGTAAAAGGCTCTAATTAATCTAATTTATTTATTTCTATTATTTGGAAAATAAAAAGGAATAAATAAAGGAAAGTGAGAAGAGAAATTAGGATTTCATTCTCGACTTTGAGAAGAGAAGAGAAAGAGGAGAAAAAGCCAAATCCTCTGAATTCGAAGATTCATCGTGAGGTAAGGGGTGATTTGATATGATTATTATGCCTTATAGGTTTCGATGATCAATAGAACGAATTGATCCGTTAGGAATCTCGAATTAGGATTCTAGGTCGTCCTCTAACGTTATAATCCGACGTAAAAACCTCAATTGGAATTGTTATGAACGGTTAAATTATGTAGGATGATCCTAGGCTAATTAGAAAACATGATTCTGTGGTCAAATGGATGTAAAAACGCATTAATAAATTCTGTTCTGGTGTATTGTAAAGATTGGTGATGAATGGAATTAATGGGAATTGGAAACATTGAAGAAAAACTAGTTTTTATATGAAAAGTAACAGTATGGGTCGACACAGGGGTTTATGAATCAATGCAAGCAGTGAAAATTTAGAAACCCAGAGGCGTGGAAAACGTATGCATCGACTCATAGAGTCATGCATCGACTCATTGGAAGAAAATCAAAGCTATGCATCGACACATACGTGTTATGCATCGACACATACTGAACCAAATTTGAAAAATGCAGAATTTTTAAAGCTATGTATCGATGCATACGATACATGAGTCGACGCAAACAGTTTATGCATTGACACATGAGGTTTTGTATCGATACATACTGTGTAGGAACAGAAGGTGATTTTCTGAAAAAGGTTTCGGTCATATCTTTACGACCGTAACTCCGATTTAGGCATAGTTGGTATCGTTGGAAAGCTTAGAACGAGTACTATCTATGAAAAACTTTTTCAAAACCAGTAATTGAGATCTTGAAGAATTAATATGGCTTCCGCAACAAGAATTCGTTGTGATTCGTGAATTATTCGTTGCGTATGCTTGCTATATGTTAATTCCATGTGTTATAATTAACGTTATATGTTCATGATTTGCTGTTATCATGTACTGTTGTTGTTATTGGTTATGAGTGGAATAATGCTGTGTGATCATATTCCGTATTTAGATTGTTGCATGCTTCTGATGTGCATGCATAAGCATTCTGGTGATGGTTCATTCCCATTGTGTGGAATTGAACTTGCAGAGCCAATAACCATACCCAATGGATAGTGGTGGTGAGGATAGATTCTTGACCCAGTGGTGTATGGGCGAATCGTTGATTGACGTTGTTTTCCGAGGTATAAACAGAACAAGGTGTGAAGTTGGTTCACGTTTGGTACCACATGCATTGAGTCTGCATTGCATATGTAATTATAACATGTTAGGATGGTTTCTAGTGTTATAATTGCATTCATTGTTGTTATGTGCATAATGGATTGTATGGAATGTGATTATCGATTTGTTAATCTGGTTATGCTAATGCGGGTGGAATAATGTATTGATTGTTTTGTTGTTTTAATGAAACTTATAATGCATTTTAATCTTGATGAAATCTCAACCTTACTTTGATGATTTCAGATTAAAATGATTAGCTGCCCGGGAATTGGTGAGGATGGCTTATAGAGTTGTGCTATTTAGATAGTCCGCGTGTCAGTGTCATGCTCTGGTAGTTGTAACATTGGGGAACGATTGTTTTGGAGTAACCGAATTAACTGTTTCTTTTGGTTTATTTTTTGGAGTATTTATGATTTGAATTATTCCAGATTCTTATGTTATTTCCGCTGTGTAAAACATAATCGTTGATTTTGAAATATTTAATAAGTTCTTCAGTAAAAGCATGATTACTGTTATGATGTTTTATTATTTGAATAATTTTTAAATTGTGACGCCCTTTCTTTATGTTAAACTCTGATTAAATATATTAATTCGCGGGGAAATTAGAAGGGGTGTTACAAATGGGATGCTGGTTGTGAATGAAATAGTCCCAACCAATATGGTTGAACATGAAGCGGACACTCTCCCTGATGCCTAAAGCAGACAATGTGGGATCGTGTGCATAAACAGTGGGATGTATCTCTCTCTGAGCAAGTGTCTCGTAACGTCTCTGCTGGGCCTCACTCAAGAAGGTGACATACATAGTGTCCGAAAAATCCATAGCAAAAAATCAGTGAGGAACAGAAAATTTTAAATCAGCATCGGCCTAATGCCTAAGTGTCAAAAATAGTTTTAAATCAGCATCGGCCTAATGCCTAAGAATAGAAAAGAAGAATAGGAAATTTTATAAAAACTTTTAAGAAAAACATTTAACAAAAATAAATTAAAAACTTTTAATAAAACGATTTATTTTTTATAAAAATGGTGGATTGCCTCCCACAAAGCGCTTTGTTTAACATTAGAAGCTCGTCCTATTTTGAAAATCGAAAACCATTTTGGTGACTCAGCCGACATCTATATAAGTCTTAGAATATCCGAGTAGTCTTTATTCTCGATACAATGGTAGTACTTCAAACACCGCCTGTTTACAATGAATGGATCACTAGCTTTTCCTTTAATTTCAACAGCGCCACTTGGGAGTACTTTTATAACTTCGAAACGTCCTGACCATCGGGAACAAAGTTTTCCTGGGAATAGTTTAAGTCTGGAGTTGAATAAGAGTACTACATCACCATCATTGAATTCTTTTCTAGAGATGCATCTGTCGTGCCATTTCTTAGTTCTTTCCTTATAAATCCTGACATTTTCATGAGCATCTAGTCTAAGCTCTTCCAATTCATGGATGTCTAGAATTCTCTTTTCTCCAGCTGCTTTGTAATTCAGATTCAGGGTTTTAATAGCCCAATAGTCTTTTTGTTCTAGTTCCACAGGTAAATGGCATGGCTTGCCATATATTAACTTGAAAGGTGTGGTTCCGATGGGTGTCTTGTATGTTGTCCTATAAGACCACAATGCTTCATGTAGCTTAGATGATCAATCTTTCCTAGATGTAGCAACAATTTTCTCCAGTATTTTCTTAATCTCTCTGTTCGAGACTTCCACTTGTCCACTTGTTTGCGGGTGGTAAGGTGTTGCTACACGGTGTCGGACTCCATACTTTGCTAAGAGTTTATCAAAAAATCTAGAAATGAAGTGAGAGACACCATCACTGATGACTAGTCTCGGTACACCGAATCTCAGAAAAATTATGTTTTTGAACAATCTAATTACTACTTGTCCATTGTTTGTTGGAGAGGATACAACCTCTATCCATTTAGATACGTAGTCTACTACAACTAATATGTAATTGTTGCCAAAGGAAGATGGGAAAGGTCCCATAAATTCAATTCCCCATACTTCAAAGACTTCTACTTCCAGGATACCCTTTTGAGGCATCTCGTCGCGTCTTGATATGTTACCAATGCGTTGACACCTACCACATTTTATGATAATAGCATGGACATCTTTCCATAGACTGGGGCAATAAAGGCTGACTTGCAGAATTTTTGCATAGGTCTTTGATGTACTAGCATGTCCACTATAAGGGGCTTCATGACAGTGAGTAATTACATTCTCTATTTCATTCTCTCTGGAACGCATCGTCAGAAGACACCGTCAGGACCTCGCTTAAAGAGTAAGGGCTCGTCCCAATAATAGTGTTTGAGATCGTGAAAGAACTTCTTTTGTTGATAAGTCA